>JAQFVV010006450.1:330397-466006 GCA_028023455.1 Epiperipatus broadwayi | reverse complement strand
AAAAGCATATATTATATATATACTTGGTATATAAATCTTTGTTTCTTTATTCGTTTGACAGTCTTTCTACATTAATACAAACAACATTTCAGCATGAATTTAATACTCATGTGTGATGAATATTTTGATTTTAAGAAAATAATAACTCTCAAAACATTTTGTCCAACAATATGCAAAAAAAAAGCCACTATCAAGAATTACAGAAATGATAAAATCTAATAAATTGGCTTTCTTGCAAATCAAAAGTCACAGAAAAATATGTATAAAGTTTACATATATATATACAAAATGTTCCATTGTGTGGTACTTACATATGGATTCATAAAATTTTAACAAATAGCTGATAATTTTAAAGCAAACTTATGAACTTTTTTTTCAAGTGGCTGACCCTTATTCATTCTAGCTAGTCTTCAGTTATTAGTTGGTAAATGGGTATTTTTCTATTTTTAGTTAAAAAATAAAATGAAAGAAAATATATAAAAACACTAGTTGGCAGTTGATTTTCCTGGTAAGTGACATATTTCTCTTCTGTTATTTTTTATAGAAATGTGAGAAAATCTTTGAACTACAAAAGATCAGTGATATGGTCTTATTTTAAATCAATATTAAAAAGTGGCTAGCTTTCTTATATAAACATTAAATTAGTCAAATTGACTTTCTTTGAAAATTGTTCTAATATTTATAAAAATGATCCACTTCATTTCATTTTTCATTCTGTTTTTTTTTTTTTTTTATGCATTGATTTCATTATATTCAACATATATTTAAATAGTGGATTCCTTTACTTGTACATTTATTTCCAGTCAATTTTTGTTAACCTTCCAGTGTAAACTATATAAACAACTTATTCAGAATCACACTGTACACAGTCATTTAATACTAAACAAAATTTTTATCAAGATAATTACAATTCATTTACAGTAACCTTGGGATTTTAACCAACTAATCAAAAAAAAAAAAACATTAACAAACTGGATTTAAAGGTGGTTTTTCAAACAGTGGATCATATCAAAGTATTCAGAGAAGTTATAAAAAATATTAATAAATATGAGTTGTCTTCATGCATGAAGATATTTTTTTATGATTAAAGCATTGGAACAAGATATAGATTCAGGATATATTCTGAAGAATATAATATCAAATATAACATCAATGGTTAGATTATATAGTTGTACTAAGAACTTTACACTGAGAAGAATGTACAACAGGGCTACTTCATAATTCCATAACATTTTACAACAGCTTTACAAGAAGTATTTTGTGGATTAAACTGGAAAGCTGAGAGAATGAAAGTCATCTAGATTTTGTGGAAGATGTGGTTGCTTTTGCAAATAATGCTTCATGAAATGTTTCAAGAATTATCAGATGAAAGTAAGAAAGTAGGATTAGAAGAAGTTAACAACTATAAATGTTTTAATCAGATTATTAATACAGAAGGAAATATAATGGATGAAAATAATCATAGAATTGATTGTGGATGAAGTGCTTTTGGTAGAAATAACTTAATTGTAAAATAAATATGCATATGTGTTTGAAAAAGGTTTTCAATAAATGTGGTTTACCAGTTGTTACTTTTGGATCTGAGATTTGGACAATTAACAGAAGACTAATACAAAGACTTCATACCACTCAAAAAAATAGCATATATTAAAGGTAACTAGAAGAAATCAAAAATGAAATACCTGGTTGATATCTGTAAAAAAATTAAGAGACTGACATGGAGCTGAACTGAATATAATGTTAGAAGAGATGATAATAGATGTACAGTTAAATCTTAAGCTGCATTTTAAGAAATTATAAAAGACTTAGAAAAAAATTTAAAAGACCTAGAATGAAACCATGTGTGAGATGGATGGATGAAGTAAAGAAGTCTGGTGTGATGTGGAGAAGAGATGCCAGAGCTTAAAAAACTGATTTAAACTTGGAGAGGCTTTAATTCTTCAATGGAATGATTATGGTGGACAATAATGATGATTACATATTTAATAAAATTGCTATATATGTTTATATCAAGATTAAAAATAATATAAAATAATAATTCATGTCAATTGTTAATACAGAATTTAATATAAATAAATAAAAACAAATAATATTTCCAAGCACTTTCAGCTCTTACGAGTCCTTATCAAGACAGTGTAAAAAATTCTATTTTCTCCTAGGTGATGAATCTAACATTTCATTGTATTGGCCAGGAACAACTAATCGGAAAGCTGGTTAATTTCGAATTCATAGCACAAGATGAATTTTGTATAAGATATGATTCTTTAATCTTGCGTTTTTTATCATGTGTTTCATGCATTAATATTGTAAACTACATATATGGCCTGAATTATTTTGGTGAATATAAAAAGCTGAATAAACTGTATCATCTTCTCTTGCTCTATTATAAGTATATTTATGTTGTTGAAGGCGATATTTAATATTTGTTTTAGTTTCTCCAACATATTTAGCACTACAATTTATTTGTGGGCATCTAATAGAGTATACAACACTGCTTTTATCCTCCTTATTTATTATTTCCTTAGAATTATTTATTAACCTATTAAGGTTAGGTGGAGTTCTCCATGCTAATCGAAAATCTTGACTTAAAACTTTTATTATATTTTTATTAATATTGGGAATAAAAGCTAATGACATCCATGGTTTATTATTCATATTTATATGGTCACTATTATGACATTGTTTATAATGCTTCAATACAGTAGATAATAGCATTTGTTTATTATAACCCACTTGTATTAAATCTTGCATATAACATTTTATATTATCTTTCATAAACATTTCATTTGAACACAGTCGTTGATTACGTGTTAAAAAAGCTGTGTACTAAAGGAACATTAGACGTTGGATGAATGTAACCTCTATTATCTATATGTTTTACAACCATTTTATATACTAATTTATCATTTACCCTTGATATTTACAAATCTAGGTATTTAATATTAGAATTGTCTTCTCTTTCTATTGTCCAAACTAAACCATCTTGGTTCTGCAAACTATCAAAAATTTGCTTTATAATGTCTGGTAGCCCATATATCAAAACATCATCCACCTATCTACAACATAATGTGTTTTCATTCCTTACTAATATGGGATGCACAATTCGCTGTTCTATATTATCTACAAACAAATTATTTAATAATCCACTTACAGCCAAACCCATTGGCCATCCTTTTTCCATTCTATATAAGTTGGAGAAACTAAAACAAATATTAAATATGGCCTTCAACAACATAAATATACTTATAATAGAGCAAGAGAAGATGATACAGTTTATTCAGCTTTTTATGTTCACCAAAATAATTCAGGCCATATATGTAGTCCAAAGGATTTTACAATATTAATGCATGAAACACATGATAAAAAATGCAAGATTAAAGAATCATATCTTATACAAAATTCATCTTGTGCTATGAATTCGAAATTAACCAGCTTTCCGATTAGTTGTTCCTGGCCAATACAATGAAATGTTAGATTCATCACCTATGAGAAAATAGAATTTTTTACACTGCCTTGATAAGGACTCTTAAGAGATGAAAGCACTTGGAAATATTATTTGTTTTTATTTATTTATATTAAACTCTGTATTAACAATTGACATGAATTGTTATTTTATATTATTTTTATATTATATACAGAAGTATTATTTATTTATTTATATCAAGATTAACTATTATATATATATATATATATATTGTAATTAATATATTAATAAAATCATGTATATTGAGATGTATCTAAAAATATTTTTATTAATTGTGTATTTACAACTCTGAAGAAGACTGCTGTATAATAAAAAATGATAAGCATAAAAATAAAAATACATAAATTAAGTTCATAAGTGGTTTATTATTTATCCTAATTTTATTGCAAAAATTTATAGATTACACACAATATTATAAAAAACATCTTAAGTATTGTTAGATAAGCAGTCCAATCTAATGTGTCTTCAAAAACTTCTCTCCTATATTAGGTCTAAAATGTACATCACAACTTTAATTAGTCCAATCCTAAAACCCACTTCTCCACTTATAACAATGCTTGCTCTACTTCTACATATAGGCCATTCCTTTTTTATTAATCATGTTAGATCTGTTGAACAATTTTAATATCAAATATTTAGTTGGCATATCTTTTAAAGATATGAAATAACTTATACATCTTAGTAGATATATATGGTCAACTTTTCAATTGCCAAGACTTTAACTAGTTCCAAAATATGTGTGTTCCTTAATCATGATTGAAATTTTTGATTTAACTTATTAATTGGTACAATTCCAACCAAAATCTTCCTCATTAACTGATATAAAATTGAATCTGGATTCCACATGTGTCTTGTGTAGTAATTATTCAGAAGATATGATACACATTTTTCAAACTTGTCATTCTTATGGCACTTTGTATTTTGCAAGCCACAAGTTTATAATTAATCTTAACAATTGCTTGTAAAAAATATTAAAATCGTTCATTCTAATAACGCCACAGTAATTATTCATATTCTCGGAAATATGTAACTTATTTGCTACTCTACGCAACGTTTTTTAAAAAAAAAGATATATATATTTATATGCTATTAAATACTTACTAGAAGTACTATGAACAAAATTTAACATAATTATATTTGTCTTAGTTGTACATTACTTTAAAATGACATGAAGCATATAAATTACACATTTATCTATTTAAAACTGATCATTTTTCACCTGCCCTCAAATACTAATCGTAATGATTATGTTTTCATAAGTTATGTATCATACATCATGTAAATTATTTTTTACCTGTATATATGTTAATATTTGTATATAATTTGGCATTAATAAAGTTTATATATATATATTTTAAAAAAGTATTGTCAGATAACATATATTTATAGTTTCTCCCTATATGAAGTTTCTTTGTCTCTTAATATGGAAATCTGTTGATGTGAACCCACATTCCTTTCAATAAAAAAAAAATGTAAACCATAGATAAAATAATATTTCATTTAAAATAGTTAAAAGCAGCCACTTCCTATGTCACTTTGACATAATAACCTATTACTTAGTTATTTCAATCTGCCTTCAGGCAAAATATTAACATACATATACAAATGTGGCTAATGCGGGAATACAACGAAGATTAACATTAAACATATAATCAAAACGATTGTCATCAACATTTGTTAGTGCTTATTAAATTATATAAATAAAGAGAGAATGAAAAAAATATCAAACTGGTTTTTTATTTGCTAGTCTTGTGAATTATTTCTTTAGTTTAATTCTACATGATAAGTATATGAATATTTATTTAAATGAGATTACCACACATTTCTTAGCTTGAATCTTTAATAGATAAAATCGAGCAAAGTTACAATAAAGAAATTTACATAATCAAGGGAAATCTAAATGTTTTGCTGCGAATTCTTTTTATATTAATAAATAAAATCTCTTAAATCAATTTTAATTCTGGGGAGATTGACAAAATTTGACTTTTTTCTGTAGCAATAATTATGATAGAAAAAGATATCATTGCAGAATATTAAACAAACTGAATGATGCAGGAACTATCATGTTTCATATTTAGATACATATTTGTGGTGCTAGGATTGATCTTTAAAGTCATTAATTAATATTTTGTATATTATTATTATTATTATTATTATTATTATTATTATTATTATTATTATTATTATTATTATTATTATTATTATTATTATTATTATTATTATTATTATTATTATTATTATTATTATTATTATTATTATTATTATTATTATTATTATTATTATTATTATTATTATTATTATTATTATTATTATTATTATTATTATTTTAGCAGAATTGGAATGGACATCAATAGTATAACCAAAATCTTGCTAATTTCGTAACATACTCTAAATTTAAATTAAATTGTCATTTCTAAATTAATAATTATTATTTTATGCATTTAGTGCATTTCATTATTTCAAGCAGGGAGTTAAATAAGGGTTAATATTTGTACCTATTATTTATACCAACAATGAAACCAAGTGGGTACAAAATATACAATCTACAGTCACATTTCCAAACCATTGAATCCTTCCATAGCTGCAGGAAGTAAACATCTCTCTTGAGGATATTTTTATTTGTATTGGGATAATTCCTGGGCATCACTAGTCAACAATGACTAGAATATTGACCAAAAAAAAGGAATTTTCAAATGCTTCCACTGCTTGATTTTACCTGGCTAGCCCAAAGAGTAAGAAACTGGCTTAAATCAGACTAGCAGAGCAAGTATATTTATAATGCACATATAAATTTACTTACTATTATTACATGGTAATTAAAATGTTATATGGAGAGAGAGAGAACTACGCTAAATTAACAAATTAAAAATAACATGTTTATTTATACACACAAAATAAAAGATTAATATAATAGTCAAATGAAAGTGACTTAATTATGGCTTTTTTGCTAAGGATTAGTCCATTTCTGAAATAAGAGTAACAATCCAATTACTTTTAGTTATAAAGTTTCAAAAGAATAACAGTTTGTGTAGACATTGAATTTGGTATTTTGTATTTACTTAGGTTTGTGTTGTAGCTTCATTTCTGGAATGATTACCTCTTCTCATTGAAGATAATAGAGTGCATTAGCTGGTCTTTGTACCATCTTTTGGCAGCTGTTTGTTACTCTAATCTGGGCTGGCACATATCTTAGCCTTATTCACAATAATGTCTATATTCACAAGCATGGATCTCAGCAATGGTAGACAAAGGTTTCACTACATTCCAGCCATCAGATGTTGAAGAAACTTGGTGATGAACACTGAATAAACATCTCTCTGTGGCACAGCAGTGCATGGTAATGTTTAGATGTCTGTGAATATTGTTATACATTTCTGATTGATGAATGGGAATCTTTGTATAGCAAATTGGCAGTAGAATGAATGATTAATGGCACACTACTAACTTGACTGACAGCTAAACTCCAGCAAATTTTATAGACTTTTCACAGCAAAACTTGTTAGAAGAATCTAACAATAGGAAATTTGTAGCTTTTATGCCATCCATTGTCTGACCATTTACGTTATTAATTAGTTTTCCAAATTCTTTTAATTAGTTCTTCTCTTTTAACTTTTAATTACAATTTGATCAAACTTATTATTTAATAAGTTGGACTTCCTAAATTTTAATATAACCAAATTGCTTCTGATCAGATAATTTATATAAATTAGAGATCTTTAATTGGATCGCAAATTACCTAGTTTCAACTGTTGTTTATGCAACAAAATTCTTTTGCTAAGTAACTTTATAGTTACTTTTTCATAGTTAAATCTATAATTCATTCTTTTGTTTTTTTAATCTATTGGAATTTTTTTTCTCTCTCTCAGTTAACAGAGAGCAGATAAGTGTTCTTTTAGTTATTAAATTAAAAAAACATAAGCCTACATCTTAATAGGCTTTATCCCACCTTTTGATTTCATTTAAATAAAAATATATTTATATTTTACCTAATTAATTAACTGTTTCCTTTTTTTATTAAAAAAAAAAATTTATTTTTTTTAAATTTTATTTTGTAAATTTTATTTTTAAAACACACACATATATATATGTCACAATAGCTATTTTTTTAGATTTGCTGCTACTTATGTTATTATGCTAGTAACTAGATTATAATTGATAAGATCTGTTGAAGTGTATATAATAAAACCATTTATTACATAGCAGTTGACTTCATCATGCCAAAACTCTATAAAATTTTGAATTATATTATGTTTCCACTAAAAACTGTCCTATGACCTAATATCTATCCAAGCTATTTATTTACATATGCCATCTACTTTGCAAAAAGGAGACCTACAACAAGACATTTTTTTTATTTAATGATTTAAAAGTTAATTTCACTAAAATATATAGACCACAATTTTCAATCCATACACTTTGTTTTTACATTCAGAAACTTTCTTTCTAAAATCAGAAAATCAGTCTTTAAAAATCATCTATCCATCAAAACATATAATCTCAGTAGGTATAATACAAAGATTTCTACTAGTCTTATTAGTTTATCTATCTATATATTTTAGGCATTAAAAATAGAATTAGAAAAGGCTATAGAAGATATTTATTTATCTACCTCACCTAGGAATTGTGATCTATTCTGTTTTTTTTTTTTTATATTTACAATATCTTTTTTACTTTTGATGAATAGCAAACATCCCAGCTTGTTATTAATTTTATAATTTAGACCCAAAAATTAATAAATTATCACTTTAATTTGGTAAATTTTTGCTTTGGAAGTTGATTAGAGAGAAAAAAATTTTTTTTCAGGCTTTCATATTGTTTTGTTATTTTTTGGTTGTATTACCATAAATCTTTTGAGGAATAAATTAACATCCCAACAAATTGTAGTTAATTAACAATAACACTTGGAAATTTTCTCTTCAAAACCTTTTATAGGTAATTGGTTGTTAATACAGTAGTTGCACATTTACTTGTCTATTATTTTTCATTATACAAAAAATGCTAACCTAATAAAATCATTAAATTGTATATAAACAATAATAAATTCTCCATAAGTAATAGTGATAAATTGTATATCTGAATTACATTATTTCATTTATTTTTCTTAGATAACATGATTATTTCTAACTATAACTTTTTTTGCTTCATAGAATAGGGGCATATTATTGTAACAATTGATCATTATTACTCTAAGCCCATACTACCTTCAATTATTCTTTTTCTGCCAATGACTTTCAACTATTCTACCTTTCATATCTTTTCCTAGTGTATGAGGATCTCCTTCATCATTTCACTGTTGCAATATTAATAGATGTTTATTTTTGATAAATTAAAATAATTAACTTTTCTCATAATCATTTGAGGATTTTTATATTGATTGCTAATGCTTAACCCCATTTTTAGAAAGTCGTTTTTCAGAAAAATTTAATTTCTTCAAAAATTACTATTAGAATTTATTTGGTAGCAGGAATCCACCTGATTTGAAATTTAGTAAGTATTTTTTATCAGCTATGTTAATTTATGTTTGATAATGCCATCAAATTTAAATCACTTTTAAAAATCAAAACTATTTTTTTTTAGAATTATGAAGCCCTTGTAATCTTCCATTCATAGAAAATAAAATCACTGTTTTTTTTTTCATTTTAATAATAACAGACTAAAGAGGAAGAACTTTTTCAAGTTGTTCTAAATATATTCTTCAGTCTACATATCCAAAAATTAGTGCATTGGATAAAATTTTCATCTATTTTTAGCATCAATTTGTCTGCTGCATTGCATCATAAGTGAGTTATAAATTCTTCATACTTGATATAAGAAATTATTTGACTCTATATAATTAAATTAATTCTACAACATGTCTTATTGTATATTCCTATTCATATTATTATATTGCATAATAAAACAGGCAAAACTCTTTATAGATGCAGTGCTATCAGATTCAAGGCTCCTCACTGATGAAGGTCACAAGACAGAAACTAGTCTGGGGATATTGGATAAGTAGGCCCTAGATTGGGATTTTATGTACAAGCCTTCTGGCATCCATTGATTACTCTGGTTTACAATGAGTGGCAATACGTACAGAGAGTTTTGGCTGTTTTAATAATAGTTATAAGCAAGCATAAGAAATGGTGATCATATGATGTTATATTACATAATAAATGGCTATGTTATTTTGGATTTCATAATGAAATTTCTATAGTATTGCATATTAATAATATTCTTGGTACACCGTATCCTTAAACTGTTATTTTTAATGTTATCACAAACAACTTGAAGATGAATAAATCACTTCAACTTACCCAATATATAATAAAAATAATTCTTATTGATAAAGTCAGAATTGGTCTGTGGGTAAGATTTAAATACATTGCCATATAGTAATTATTGATTAGTTAAGTTTACTATAGATGACATTAAGATAAAGAACTGATTTTGTTTTATCATGAAAGTAAATATATCTAAGTTTAAGTAAGATGTTTTATTTTGTATATTTAAATTTTTTTTACAATATTTACTATAAAATGTATGAGTTATTTTTACCATGACAATATACATTTATCATAGTGTGAGTTATTATCAGTACCACAATAAACATCATATGGATAAAATTTTAATATATATATTAGATTCTTTTTCTGAAACAAAAAAAAACAATTTAAGAGTCTCTGGAAAAAATGTATACTAGATGTTTATGATATCTATGACAAGGCAATGCAACTATTCTATCTTTCCAATGACTTTGAATCTTAACTGGTGAATCCTGAAATTATATGGAAAAAAAAAGTCTTAAAATTTATTTTCAGGAAGCCTGCCTATATTCAAACCAGATTAACATTCCAGTATTGTTTGATAATTGGATGTTTAACTAGCATGGTCATAGATTGTATTGATCATATGAATATCAATACAATATCTGTTTAAAAAATATCATCCTTCTCCACTAGTAGAAAAGGTATCATGCTATTATGCTGAGTTATGATTCATCATTATATTTTATCACATCTACATATTTTTTTAATATATATATATATACATTTTTGAAATATATTTTATTGACTCTCTGTTTTCCATTAGAACTTTCATATAATAAATTTCAACTTAAAATTTTTTTTTGTTGAATAAAATAAATATTTCAAATACTATATATTATTTCATTAAATAATTAACTACTTAATCTTATTAGAAAATTTGTCTGCATATTCTTGAACAGAACTGAAAATAATGTTTCCAATAATGTTTTTTTTTTTTTACTATTTCAATGTTATAACACACTTTGGTTTAAATGAGATTTGTATTATGTATGTTAGGCCTGGTGAAACTTTTAAACATGTATTGAATTACTCATTCATTACATATCTAGAGTCTTTGGTTCATAGCAAAGTTTCAATCCAATATAATGTATATTCTTCCAATGTGTTTTAATATGATAATAAAATGAAAATTTAAGATGTTTAAATTATAAATAGGATTTATTTGATTTATTCAAAAGGCCTACATTTTAAAAGAATCTCACATTTCTGTATCTAGCCTATTCTTCAATTAATAAAAACTGGTTTCACTGTTGACATTAAATATACTTTTTGTGCTATTTTAAAAAAAGAACTGATCCAAGAATTAATACAGTTGCATTCATGGTAAGCATCCAAAGTTCTCTTGTAAACATTCTCTTCAGCAAACAAATATTTAGAAGATATGCTATTATCTAAATTATGAATGCTCTGGAAATCAACCAAATAAATTATAAGGCAATGATGATTCATCTCAGGTTATTTTCAGCTTTTAAAATTTGAAAATCCTTCTATCCCAAAATGAAATCTTCCAACAGCTTATTAAAATATTTTAATTAAAAAATAAATGATATTATAATATAATTAATTGATCTAAAAGTATGATACTATAATTTTTTGTCATAACATTTACTTAGGCCATCTTGAGAGTCAGTCATCACAGGCAGTAATTAAAAGTCTATTTGCTACAAATATCCATTTACATAAATTGACTTTCTCTTAAATGTATAAGAATGATTCAGTTTATAATTTATGAGAGATCATTTTTATAATAGAGTTAAATCAAAAAGTCTAAGAAAGGAATATTCCTATATGAAATATTAAAATATGTAAATAAATATATAAATGATAAAAATCTTTTGCAGAAGCATTTATATAAATAATCAAATAATTTATTACTCGGGAGTTTATAAGAAATTCGAGAGCTGGAGCCGCAATAATGGATTTTAGAGTCCGGAATCTATATTTTATCATTGCACTAAGCAACACAGCACAGTATTTATATAATTAGCAGCAATATTAAAATTTTTAGCTATTTGATACCTATATATTGCGATACAATTTTTAAATCCGTAAAGAAAATATTGACAATAAAAGAATACTAATAGGTGGTTAAAAATGAAAGCATATCTGAGTATTTAAAATAGGCAAAACTCTCTCCATACAGTAGTGCCACTCAAAGCAAGACAGAATAATCAATGGATGCCATTACTCTGTCTTTTGCTTTGAGTGGCACTACTGTATGGAGAGAGTTTTGCCTATTTTAACAATAGTTATGAGCAAGCATGGGAGATAGTGTTCATGTGATATCTGAGTACTGTTTATAATAATAATATAAATGATAGTAATTAACATAGCGTTAATGGATTACTTGCAAGCATTAACATTAGAAAAAGTGTAGGAGCTATTGAAAAAGCTTTTTAATTGTTTATTTCTTTACGAATTTAGCACTTTTTTAATTTTTATTTGGTAATAATTACAGACTGAAAATATTCGTGAAGGTTTGGAATCTTTTATTTTTTGAAAACATAAATAACACTTAAGATTACTTACCTTCTCATTCATTAGCAAACTGGACTTATTTAATTTAAAGTATAATTTTTAAATAATAAATAGTCGTGAAAGCTTTTAAGCAAATTTAGGAAAAGAAAAAAATAAAACTGATTTTTTTATTTTGAGGATAAAAAGCACTTTTTAAAAAAAAAAGTCATCTGATTATGCATGCTTTAAATTTTGAAACACATACCAATAAATATTTATTAGGAAAAAAAAAGGAATGAATATCCTCTTGATACATGCATATATAAAATAATATATTTTTGTTATTTATATATAAGCAATCAAATCAATAGCAGCCTTCCTGAATATTCCATAATCTCGGAATTTATCTAACCAGTGAAAAAAATGTCAGACGGATACCTTTCACTATATGTATATATTTCATGGACGACGTCTATTTCTCAGATGAATTAAGATTTTATTACCTGGATCCTCTCATTAGATACGACAACCAAGCTTTCTATATAAATACTGTAATAGCATATCAATTAGTTTTGAAGCTTAAGTATATATATATATATATTAAACCTTTTGCTGCAAACCATTACCTTGCATGGGGATGATTTCTGTCTTCATTTGAACATCCAACAGAATATTTTAATCCAAACTTTTAGGAATACAGTATATATAAGGAAAGGTCAAACACTGCTAACATGTAACCGATTAAATTAGTATCTTTCCATTAGATGTTATCATTTGATTTTTACATAATAGTATAACTGTGGATCATTTGGTTTCAAACTCTGCATTTATTTGCAATTCCAATATATATGTATGAAATATTAAGGTGTTCTGAATTTTTAATTCATCTGAAGAATAGAGATTTTTGATTATAGATATATAGTAGAAGGAATCAAACTGATGTCTTTTTCTTTGGTTTGATAGCTTATGAGGTTATGGGGTGAGTTTAGGAGCACAGTAAATTATTAATTATCCATTCACTCTTTGAAATATAATTTTATATTTTACTGTGGTTTAAGAATGTTTACTATATATACTGGATAGTAATGAAATAGTTGTTGATTTTTTTCTGTGCATTGATATGAGTGACTTATTATTTATTTATTTACATACCTGCATATTTTGTAACCAACTTTCTGACACACACACACACACATATAAAACATGATAATGCCAAATAGTCAAAATAAGAGTCAGAGATCACATGATCCTATCTTTTAAGCTTGTAAGTTATAAACAATGAGGATTGCCAAGTCCTCTACAAGCTTTATAATAAATGCTTAGCCAGAGCCAGCACTTAAAATATCTCTGTCAGGAACCCCTCCCCAAACCCCTGACCATGGTTTCATGCTTTGGCACTCCTCAGAGAGGTGTCAGGGTAGGTTCAGACACTAGATCTAAAAATATCAACCCAAAGCCAAGCACTTAACTAAAAGTTATCTATTGAGTGGAAAATCTGAAATTTTCAGACATCTACATGTCTTCAAACCCAGCTATCCAACTCAAATAGCTATATGGAGCTGATAGATCTTCAGCCATACCATATATTAGTAGTCTTAGCAATATAAAATTGCATAAGACTTGTGGCAGAGACTATAAATAGTCAAAATAAGAGTCGAGATCACATGACCATATCTCTTAAGACATGTAGATGTCTGAAAATTTCAGATTTTCCACTCAATAGATAACTTTTAGTTAAGTGCTTGGCTTTGGGTTGGTATTTTTAGATCTAGTGTCTGAACCTAACCTGACACCTCTCTAAGGAGTGCCAAAGCATGAAACCATGGTCAGGGGTTTGGGGAGGGGTTCCTGACAGAGATATTTTAAGTTCTAGCTCTGGCTAAGCATTTATCATAAAGCTTGTAGATAATGCCAAAGAAAAATTAGTTAAAGATGAGTTTTCCAATTAAAAAAAGAAGTCTTTGAATCATAAATATTTCCACATATACCACAAACAAGTATTTTAATCTGTTTACTTTATTTCTTGATGTTAAAACTATTAATATCTTATCTAAATATAGTTCTCATTTATTCATTGTGGTAAATAATTATATATTTTAATTATTTCACTTATGAGCAAAGTACCCTCATCCACTTTTGAACTTTTCAACAAAATGATTGAAATAAAATAATAGTTTTCTACTTCACCTTTGAGTAGTAAGTAATTTAGATTGCACTTTCTAAATAACGAAATGATTGTATATATTAAAATAGAATAATATATTGATTCCATTTTAGAATTTTCAGACTTCTTATCACTGGTGATAATTTGAAGTATTACATTTTTTATCTTTTAATATAATAGCAGTCAGTACAGTATTTGGTATTTATTGCCACAACAATAGATCAAAGCAGTTTCAATTTTTTGTTGTTTTTATGTATGGTAAAAAAATTAGAATACATTTATACTTTAATTATCTAAAAATACTATTCAAATTAATATAATTTGCATTTGGGATTGGAGATTAGAAATATGAAAATATATAGTCATGTATTTTTGTTTTGTTTTATAACAGATTTTTTTTATGGCAATAAATATTTACTAAATTCTTGGATTAGTTAATATTAGTAATATAAATGTTCAGGCATTTACATAAAAGGTAACCATATACTTTTTTATCTTAACATTCTTTCAATATATTACATATATTCATAGCTCATTTATTAGTATAGTAATAAAATTTCTGGATGAGAACTTTGCAATTTTACATAATTGAATTATTTTAAATTATGATTCTCTAAATATCACTCCTTCAAGCAGACTTACTATAGCTTGATAAGGAATGTATTGGGGTTTAATATTTTTCTCCATAAAGAAGCTCTGACCATTGGAGACAAATCAATAGTAAAGTTATTAAAAATTACTTCAATACTGTGCACTGAAAACATTTGCTTTGATATGTTTATTACAGTCTTAGCCATTGAAGTAAATAGTTGTTGATTATTTCACACACACAAGCCATTTTACTTTTGAAACAGTACTTTCTGGTATAAATAGTCAAAATAAAAGTCATAGATCAATTCATAGATCACATGACCCTATCTCTTAAGCTTGTAAGTTATAAACAGTGAGGATTGCCAATTCCTCTACAAGCTTTATGATAAATGCTTAGCCAGAGCCAGCACTCAAAATATCTCTGTCAGGAACCCCTCCCCAAACCCCTGATATTTTACAAACTTTTTCTTTAGTTTTGAATTAAATTGTTGTAACTTATCTTTGATGTGCATTGTGATAAAAGTAGCCTTGAAATCAGTCAGCATTTGCAATTCAGATGTGAGTTTTATTTATCTTTCATCATTAACTATACAATGTGGCATATTTACTAAAAAATATGCATATGGATATGTCATGGGCTTTCCTACACATTATTATAATGTTAGATGAGGCACTACACCTCAAAATTGTGCTAAATATTAAGATAAATGACCCTAACCACAATAGTAATCTGCAATCATAATCAAATAATCAAGTTTTTCATTATAAATATAATCAAATTTTTCATTATATAAACTAATGTTATTAAATTCTTTAAGACTAATGAATAATAAAATGATAACTAGTAGTGAATGTAATTATAACAAATATAATGAAGAAAAAAGAGGAGGAGCATCTGGCTAATCATGAAAAAATAATGAAATTTCCTCCAAGATTAAATCACATATTCTCACTAAATGAGTTAAGATCTCATTTAATTATGAGCTACTAATTCTTTTTTTCTCTAATAAGTTAAATTAAATGCAGTATAAGTATTTAGAAAATATCTTAATGGTCTGCCACCTTTAGTTTTCATTTTTTAAATCTTTAATATTGTTCCACAGAAATACAAAACATTATATTACTTTTGTGAGATGATCCCAAGTAGAAATACATAAATGTTGATGATCCTAAAATCTTCCTCATTAAAAAAAATGTATCCTTCATTTTTGTTCAGCAATATATTAAGCTAATGGACTGAATAAAATACAATTTGGACCTAAAACTAAATACTGTTTTCATATTTGAATCATGAGAATTCAGAAAGCCTTTTTATGGTATAGACACAAACTACGATGAAAGACTAGACCAATGGCATGTTGTCCATGGAAATATTGGAAGCATTGAGTTCTAATTAATTATATTTGGGGAAGGTATCAACAAGGAACAATCAAATCAAAATACATGTGTGACAGACCCTAGGTATCATTAATATTATTGAAAGAATTAAGAGGGTGAAATGAGCTAAGTTGGAAATATTAGCAGAAGAAATGACAATAGATAGATAGTTGAAATGATCTCCAGAGATAATAAAAGATTTAAAAAGAGACTGTATAAGTGAAACAATGAAAGCAAGAATTTTTATGAGTGATTAAAAAGAAGATATAAAGTAGAGAAATTATATTATAATATACTGAATTATAGTTAAAAATGGTGATATGATGATGTAATTTCATAGAGGTTTTTTAATTTCTTAAAAATGGTTTGATTTTGAGATTTTTCATTAAATATATTATTTTAGGTAACCTCCCTTCCACACCTCAGAATTTATACTTTCTTTTATTAAAAATATGTTTATTCATTTTTTTCTGATTTTCTTCTTTGTAATCTTAATTAGGAAATTTTTATTATTTTTTCACTTGCTATATCCTCAGAACTTTCAAATCTATATTATGTTAAGTGGAGTTTGAATGTTTTTGGCATAATGATCAGGTGTAACATTTAGAAGTTTTTATTTCAGAAAAATTGCAACAATTCAAGTCCTTCTTAGAAGTTTCCATTGACTTTCATTTTGGCCATAATATATTTGAATAGTTTTATACCCTTGGAAACTTATATAAAGACACATCTTTTATTTAAATCAAAAGAATAGTATATATTTATAATATTATCAGCATTATTTAATAATGTGCAATTATTATAAACATTTTTAGTTACTCACTACTTTGGATTATTTGCCCATTAACTTTGAAAAGTTTGTGATTGGTAATCAATAATTTTCATGACAAACATGGTGCTAAGCTAAAGCTTAATAAATATTAATAGATGAAAATACAATATTTGTGGAAGTTTTATTTTTTTGAAAAGATAAAACATCCTTCATCAGCTTAAATATCTCCATACTTTATACAAATTGGAAAATTAGACATTTTTATCATATGTATATCATTTTATTCTTAAAGATTCTACTGTTTCAGAATTGTTTACAGCTTACAAACTGTTTTATTCTGATGCAAATGATAAAAAGCCTTATTATGTCTTAAAGGTTATGATTGGAACATATTTAAATATCATTATTTCAATGTTTAAACTTACCAATAAAGAATTTTTTTTTTAAAAAAAGTCTCATTGGTCGTGGTCATTAGATTTTGCAGCATTTATTCACACATTCAATTTGGCAAAGCAGTATTTCAAACAAGATATTTCTATAATGAACAAATAATTTCAAATTGTAAATAATCTGTAAACAGTGCTTTACCAAGAGTACTTTCTGCTAACTTCTAAAAAATGATAATAGCTCATCAAAGGCTAGGCATTATTTATGTGTCATTGTTTTTGAAATTGTATTGCTCATTTTGAATAAATTCACTTTCTAAATTTATAAATATTTATTTATAATAAAATAAATTCTACAAGAATATGTAGATAATTATTTACTACTATAGTAATAAATTTTGGTATATAAAATAATATTTATTACTTTGCTAAGCCAGGTTTTCAATACGGCTTTCGATCTATGATATATATAATTTATTGTTATATATATATGCATACCCATATACTATAATATTGAAACAGATTTGCTTTACATATGGCTATTGTTTATAGCCATATATAAGGTAAGTCTGTTTGAGCTTCTAATAATTCTCTTATTATCAGTTCAAGAAATTCTTCAAGATAGTAATCAAATAGATACTATTTCAAAATTTCATCCGAATAGCTAATAACATGATATTTCAGGTGCCTGTACATTTATTTTTGACACTATAGATCAGCCTAGACTGTGAGAACTGTATTTCTGAGATTATTGGTAACGATAATAGGTATAATATGGAATTTCACTTCAGAAAATAATTGACAAATTCCATTAACCTGCACCAAATTCAAACATGAGTAGCAAGTATAATTTTTTAGATGTATTTCTTTTACACTAAAACTCTGTATTATAATTTTATTATCTTTCATAAAATATAGGATAACTCTTTAATTACAAATTATTTTGTGAAAAAATATATACTAGAATGGTAAATTAAACACTTTTTTTTTTTAACAACAAACCATTAATAATTAATCATTGTGGATTTGGATGGGTTTTTTTTTTAGATTTTAATTTAATAATGAACATAGATATATATGCGTGTATGTGCAAGCACACATGTTTTGATCTAACTAATATGCTGAACTTAAGCTATTGACTGACTCCACAATTATGAAATGACATTTAGAAATCAGGGATAGCTGCGAATAAATAATAAGCAGTGTCAAACGAATAGTATTTTTACCTTTTTGCGGAATAAATTTTGCTCTTCAAAGACTAATTATTGTTTTTAATATAATCAGTATTCTCTATTTCATCTGTGAGCTCTTTATTTCTTTTTTTAAACTTTATAATATTCAGTCATTTTAATGTGAAACTCAATTATCATGTCATTTTTATACCATACTTAACATCAACAGTGATATAGAACATTTGTGGAACACTTCATTTTTCAGTTACACATAGAGCAATTCTGATTCCAATCTTTTTTTTGTATAGAAGTAAGTATTAATATCTATTTTCTTATATCTACGTATTTTCATTTTTAAAATTAATCTGATATTTGCAGAAATAGTAATGCAATACATTTTTATTTAAACTTGCATATTAATTACGTGATATAGAAACTATGTTGTACTGCAATTAGTTTGCTTCACTAGTTTGTTTTTTTCCTTACAATTTATATTTTTAAAATGTGGCAAACAGAAAAACAATATCAGTTAATTTAGAAATGTTTCTTTTATATTTTTTCTTACATATAAAAAATAAAAATCCCGATGATGGCCTTCAGGCAGAAAAAATAATAATAATAAAAACCTTTGTGAAGCTCCACAGTTATTATTTCCTCAAGGCCATAATTTGATTATTCATTTATGTACATATTGATGAATTTAAAATCTTCGTTCTAAATTCATATTTATAAATTATTAACACATAAATAAAGTCTATTTATATTTAGTTTTATATATTAGTGTTAATATAATTTTTTTTATTTAAGAAATTGAGTCGTTCTAACAAAAACTACTCACCCTAAATAGATTTTTCTCTCAATTGCAATTAGTAAACAGTTTTTCTTACTCATCATGTATTTTCTGCTCTGCAAATTTTACAGAGACTACCTCTCTCTGAAATGGGCAAACTTCAGAACTATAGTCAATATATTTTAGTGATACAATTTAAGAGGATTATTAATATCAAAGGAAAATAATGGACATTAATAATATTGAACGTTTGAAAAACAAATTACTTTGATATAAAAATACACCAATGTATCTAAACTCAGAAAACTGAATTAATAAATTTAACATTGCAGAGACTAACATAATGCAAACAAAAATTGAACTTTTAAAAATACTACAAAAATCTTTAGAAGAAAAATTAATTGAAATTTTTTTTTTTTTTCATAATTATTTATTGTAAACAAAATATTGTTTCATTTAAGACGTAAGTGTATCCACTAAAAAGGAATCCTGGTATGAAATCGTCCATGTAATTTCACAGTATTGTCAGTTTCTGACACTAATATAACCATTATGAATTTTTTTTCATTCGACAAATTTTAACACTTTTTAACATATACTTAGTATTTGAATTTTACAATGCTTGTAAAGTATCACATTAACAGACTAAATAAATGATTTTTAATCTTTAAAAGTCTGAGAACCCGTCTATAAAAGAAATATTTTTGTGGATTTTATTTTTTAGTTTAGTAATTAATATATTACAATAACGATAAGCAATTTATTAAAAACAATGTTACTTTATTTTGTACAGGATAACACAGTGTTCATGTTTAATTATGTTAATTATATTGGGTCAATTGAAAATACCATTAAAAATGATTGGGGGGAGGGGGGAATAAAAATTTGTAAACTAACTTTTTTTAATAATTAAATACTTGTGTGGATAAGGAAGTGTTGGAAGTGAATCTAAATTTTAAATGATAAAGAGAGCAAGAATTGCATTAAAAATATAGTTTTGGAAATAACCAAGTGGCAAAAAAGAGTAGACAAGAATTATGAATAAATATTGTGAATATTATAAATAAACATATTTTAAATTATATTATTAATGTTTAAACAACACATATAATCAAATTAGTGCAAATGCAAGTAAATTTTCAACGTGCTGGGTTGAACAGCAAATGGGTCATAATGTGATAGTGAAAGTTGAAAAGTTATCACCTTAATGCAATCATACCAAAAATGTTATGAGGTAAAGATCAGCGTAAATAATAAAATACATGTATATCATGAGTCAACAATTTGAGAATTATAGCATATTTTTTATAAATATGGAATTTTTTGCATAGGAACTCCATTATCTCTGTGACCATAGATTTTGGACCATTGAAATAAAGAATGAGTGTGTGATATAAGTGGCCTTATTTATGATTCATATATAAGTTTGTAAATTGTTACACATCACTTTATTATCTTTTATTATATCTCTTTTTATTTTTTTAATTAGGCCATATTTGCTTATGAATGTCTGCTAATATTGTTTTTTAATGCAATGTTTGTGACTCGTTTAATATTAATTCAGTATGATTTAACTATAATAAAATTTACTTTAATTTAATGAGTGGTAAGTTTCTTATTTCTAATATTTTTGAATATTTAGTTGTGTCTTGTGGTTGTGATTTTTATGTAATGTGTATTAATAACATTTTCCACTTAAGAGATTCATTCATTGATGAACTTTTTATTATTTCAATTATAGTTAAAAATTTAGTCTTGTGTAGTTTATATTAGTGTACATTAATCTTTTAAAACATGGTTATATTTATGATTGGATCTTGGTTGATTTTGTAGTATTTGTATCATATTCACTTTGGATATTACTTCTGCCTAATAATAGTTAGTTATATTTATGTAAATTATTTTGTAATTCTCTATTTAATTTATTAAAGCAGGATTCACGTGTAATTTTAATTGGAAGAGAATTACAACCTATATACATACATTGTAATGTCATTTAATAATTCAATAATATTTTATTAATTATGAAGGATACTCTCAAACAAAAACAGAAGATAGAGACTTTGAAAGATGATTGCTCTTATCTTTTCAAAATCTCTTTCTTATCTTTTGATTTGAGAGTATTCTTCATACACAATAAAACATCATTTAGATATTAAAACAACATTACAGTGCATTATAGGGTATAATTTTCTTTGATTAAAATAAATTATTTGGGTAATTTTGAATGCTGCTATCATGAATTATATTTTTCTAATTTCAAGGTCATAATGAGTTATACTATTTGGGTTTAGTTATATATATATATATATATATATATATATATATATATATATATAATATATACGTATATATATATATATATATATATTTGTTACGTGTTTTAATACTGTGTGGATGTGCATGATACCTTTTTACATTTTAATGGCAAATATTTTTTTTTTATTGAAAAAAAAGTGATGCATTCATGATTAACTTTAAGGGAATGCTCTAAACAACCTAATGGACTAGGTTCAATTCACTGTTACTGACCAATCCAGAAACACTTGAAGAAGGAAGGAAAATAATACCACTCAGAACATTGTGTTATGTGCTATTAGGAACAGTCAAATGTATATGGAAAGTTTAAATAAAGTTTAACATTTTTCTAAAGACATTCAATATTCAATATTAGATGATAGAAAAATCCCAATGTATAATTAGTAATACAATCATTACAGTTTTATACTCAAAAACATAACATCTTTATTTAACTAAATGAAATACCCTAGTCAATTTGAACAATAATAGAGCAATAGACTCAAGAGTTATATACGAGACTAAAGCTCAACTTATCATTCCATGTGCTTGAATATCAAACAACTTTCTGAGCAACTAATCAATTAATTATTATTTTTTATATAAGAACAAATCATTTACCATTCCAGATCACAATGCATATTATAAAACTAGAACTACTTCTGCTTTAGGAGCAGCTGTAGTAATTTTGAACAATCAATAATTAACAAGGGTTAGATGGGGATTTGAAAGCACTAACATCTATTAATCAATGCTTATTTAAGTGTACTATGAATGACATGAGAATAGAGATGCATTCTTGCATCATGGAGATGCACTCTTTTCATTATTTTTTTATTTACTAAGTTATTGAAACAAGTTTGCTTTAACAGTTTTAGAACATTTAGATGAACAATAAATATAAAATATATTTATTCTGTAAAATTTCATTTTTTATTATTGCATGACTTTGTAAATTTTGAATGAATTTTTTTTTAAATAGTAATTTTAGTATAAAAAGAATTAACACTAAATTTATCTATTCTATATTAGTATCATTTAAAGTATTTGCAAAAAAATCAAGTCAGATGTCACATGACTTAATTTAATAAAGCTTGTGTTTACAAATGTTATACATAGAGCTCACAAATATCCCCAACCTCATTGAGGTGCTAGGATATTCAATCATTAGATTAAAAATATTAGGACAAGCCCAGCATTTTATCTAATGTATAACTATTAAGTAGAAACTCTGAAATTTTCAGACATCCATATGTCTTCCAATCCAGCTATCTAATTTAAATAGCCATATGGGACTGAACTAAGTTCAGATACATCATATATTAATAGCTTTAGCAATATAAAATTGCCAAAGCTATAGGGCTATTTAAGTTAGATAGCTGGATTGGAAGACATATGGATATCTGAAAATTTCAAAGTTTCTATTTAATAGTTATACATTAGATAAAGTGCTGGGCTTGTCCTGGTATTTTTAATCTAATGATTGAATATCCTAGTACCTCACTGAGATCTCCAGTAACAGAAACTGGTCTGAGGTAGGGAGTATTCTACAAAGCTTGTTAAGAGTTTGTTTTGCAAGCTCTATATTTAACATTTAAAGTATATGCAGTATATATAATAAAAATTTAATAAATGAATACAATTTCTACTAATTTTTCCAATAATTCCATTTTTTTCTAATCATCTTCTGAAAATGACAGTTATTTAGATTTTCAACTTGCAAATATATATATATAAAAACAACTATCAGATACAAATTGCATTGATAGCTACCACTTAGTTCAGTACTATAGATTTTGTAAGTGGTAGTAATTTATTGTTCCTAAATTGATGCCTATCATTTTCCATTCAATAAATGAGCTTTTTCTATCTGTTTGATGGGAATTATTAAAAAAGAAATATAATTGGGCAGTATTTTTTATGCACCTTTGTTGAAATTCTTGGAGTTGTTTTATAATAGAATTATTTTCCTTTACATTGGTCTTAATTTCCTGAAAAAGAAAAAAAAATCAATTACATGTAGTTTGAAATAAAAGTAAATCTTCAGAAGCTCTGTAGCATCAATAATAATAAAAAAGTCAAATCTATACATATTGAAGAAATATTTCATCAGATTAATTTAATTGATAGTAAAAGATTTATTACAATGGGCAGAACATCGTATTAAAACACAGTGATCCATACTATTAAAAATATAATCATAATATAAGATGGAATATATTTACTTGGCCTGATTTAACTAGAGGTTCTAATCTGGACTAAGTGCAATTTTTGTTAAAAAAACTTGCTAAGGTTTTTCATGATCAAAACTGTTCCGTAGTCAAAACAGCTAACTACTCAACTTTGTTCAATAAGTGGATATCTAATAAAAAATACAATCATATTATAGGATGAAATACATTTACTTGGCTTGATTTGATTTGGGATTTGAACCTGGACTAAGTGAAATTCTTGTCAAAAAACTTAATAAAGTTTTTCATGGCAGCTATCCCATAAGCCAACACAGCTAACTATTCAACTTTGTTTAATACTAGAGATGGAAGCCCTAAATACTGCTCTTTTCTTCACTATTCCTAGATGAGATTGATATGAAAGATTCCTTTACCCTGAAATCGGCTATTTATTTAAAAATCTATTTTAACTCTGCATTTAGTAAAATAGAATTATACTGGAAATAATAATAGAGTATTCAAAACTATTTCCAGGCTGATCAATAAAGAAGTCACTCAATCAGCTATTATATTAGATTGCACTATTAATATCTTGCCTTTGTTTCATTTATAATTTTTGAGACATCGGGTTGAATCTCCTTATTTTAAATAAAAATTTGAGCCAAATATTATGATTGGTTTTCCAGTTTAAAAAAAAAAGTGACCTCTCTAATACTTATAAGATTAATATAATTTAAAAAGAAAATCTGTCTGTAGTATAAAAAATAAATTTGAAAGTTACTAAGATCATCAAAGTGGTGTTTGAATTAAACTAAGTACTGAGCCATTAGTCAATAAAAATATTATCCCACACTATTTAAAAATAAATAAATATATATAACATCATGATAATTTACATTAATTCATTCATAAGTTCAAAAAGTTGAGTAATATTGATCAAAGTAATTATCATTCATTTGTTTGAATATATATTTTCACTTATTAAAGTAATTAATATCTTTTCTACGATGTTGATATAATCATTTTTGTTTTCAGCTCTATGGCTCTACATTATTTAGTGCTATGGCAAAGCGCCAGAATGCGGAGTGTAAGGTGGTATTTTCAGCGATCAAATTTTTTATGAACTCTCAAGCAATAAAGCCATTCAAATATAAATCAATTTAATTTTAGTTAAAAGTTGTTTGCTGCTATCCAATTGATAAGAAAAGAGGTGTTTTGATCTTTAAATACAGATAGATAAAGTAAATTTAAACTATCGGACAAGTCATTATAAAGAATGTATGAAGATCTCAACTTAATAATAATGCTTAGCTAAAAATCTCTAATTCGAACTTATCAGAAAGGAAATATCCCAAAATATCTATTAATGCATATCAGGGTTACTGCAGTAAAACGAAACTTCAAAAGAATTTAATATAAATCCTGGATTCAGGGAACAATGACAATTCCCATTGATGAATAAGATTTTACTTTCTACTGATAAACTTCATCTGATAGCAAAAAGAGATTTATTCGAGCTTCATGTAAAGTGTGTCAAGATTTACTTTCTGGTAACAATTTGAAAATTGTTAAAATAATAAAATACAAATGATTTTATAATTATGATTATATTGTTTATTTATAAATATAATAATTATTTTATCGTCATAGTATGTTTCAAATCTTTTGCTTTTAATAAATGTCAATAACTTTTTTATATTCATTTTCTTTTTTATTAAGAAATGATTTTTAAATTATTAAAGCACGCGTGCGTGAAGTTATTTTCAAATTAATAAAGCACACTTGCGTGTCTGCGCGTGTACGAGTGTTAAAAATTGTACTTTATATTTAATAACGTATAAAATCAACATTAAAAAAATAATGTCAATGAAACCTGAAACCATCCAGTCATTATAAACATCATGGCAGTATCAACTATCCGCTTTAAAACCTTTATCTTCATTTGAACTATCTGCTTTCAAATTAAAATTTTGAATCATAAGCAATTATTTTAATTATTCAACAAATTACATTCAAATAAAGTGGCAGAGATTACAGTAAGTAATTTCCATTTATAAGTCATCAATCATTGATAATTTCAGGATGCAAGCGGTTTGACTTTCTCAAATTTGACAGTTATTATTCATGTTTTATTAGTAATACAGTATTTTATAAACACACAGAAAATTCATATGTAAATACATATTTAATAAATAGTTTACGTAATGTCATAGAATTTCACTGTTTATCTTTAAAAGGGAAATTTCATCCTTATTTATAAATAAATGCAAACAATTTATCAATAACTTATTTCCGAATGCATTATTTAAAAACCTTAGAGATAGTAAAGAATGAGTGATTAGCCGATTAATTATAGGTTGCGCTACTAAAAAAACAAACAAACTTAAGCTTACTAAGCAAAATTTGAATTACCTGAATAAATTTTTAATGTCTATTCATTATCTGAACTTTATATTAGGAACATAACAAGTTAATGTACTATATACTATACATCAAGATTTTTTTTGGTTGTTTAATGATTGTTATAAGTGTATTAAAAATATGTTCACTAACTTATCACCTTAAAATTATATAATATTAATATTTTAATATTGCATATGTATAATTAAAGAAAGCAGTTTTTAAAAGCTCATTGCAGCACAAAGGCTTCCTCAACAGCTTCTCATAAAGAAACAATGAGGAAAAAAGTCAGTATTTATTTGCACTTGCCAATTTTCAGATGATGATAGTTTAGATCCCCCCATTATTGTTTTCACCTTTAGAGCTAAATATCCATATATCAAGTAGTACTGAATGATTAATTGGATTGCTATGAACTGGATAGTTGAAAAAAAAATTCAAAGTCTTAAAAACATTTCAAGTTTACTGAGTTCTGATTGTATATAAGCATAAAAAATAGATGCACTGTCTTTACATCGGAAGATTTTCATGATTGTGAGATGTTGACATTATAGTTACATTGAAAAAGAAATTTTTGTGACTCGATGAAAGATATGATTAAGTCATAAAAAATATAGTATTTGATCATCAATAGTGTCAATTAATTATAAACATTCTCTAAATTCTTAACAAAAATTGCTACAGTTTAGAACATTCCAAATTTTCAATATTGTATTATTATTAAAAGCTGAAACAGTATGATTCTTTACTAACTTTTTAGCTAATAGTAAAAACAAATTCAAACATTCCAAGGGCATTCAAGTGATATATCTTTTGAATGAACCTACAACATATCAAATACAGAATATATACTAAAGAATCAAAACTTTCTATGTAAGTCTAAAAAGAAATTGAAATTGAAATTTAAACTTTTAAGAATATATTGAAATATCTTTTCAATTAAAAATAGTTATTTAAAGTTTTCCTTACAATTTATTATAATATATCTCCTAATAATGTCAATTTAGCATTTCAAACTAGAAATAAAATCTAAACCAATATTGTTATTCACAAGACTTGGGGCATAATCATGAATTTCTAACAAATTATAGTAGTAAGACATTATTCAAAGAAATCACGGATACTCAAAGATTTAAAATAACTAGCAATAGTGACATGGAGAAGCTTCTATACATGAAGAATAAACGGAAATTTTTTATGATACTGAATCTATTAATGTCTAAAAATCATTAAAATATTGTAAGTTATTTTAATGTAATACCAATGCTTTGTGCTTATCTTTTAAAAAATTTTTTAATACCTACAAATTTAGTTATGGTAGCTATAAGTCAAAATTTAACACTATAAATTTTCTATATAATAATTTATGTGAAACATTTACCAACTTTGAAGCATGAGATCAAATATACAAAATTCCAATACAAGAGATATTGTTATTTATTTCAAAACAAAAAGAAAGCTTCATTTAATAACAAGATTATAGGTAACTTACTTCTTGCCTATATGAAAGAAGAAAGAAAATCTGTTGCTTAAAGTATGCCTAGGATGAATATGGATGAAAGACTTAAAAAAAAACAACTCAAATCTTTTTAAAGAAGCAAACAAATTTTACTATAGTATGATTAAAGAAGCTCTCATGTTCATTCTTTCTATTTTCTTTAAAATATTGTTTCTGAGGGATTTGCTGAGAATGATATCCCACAAAACATCACCGATCAAAATTATACCATATATATTTGTATAAAAAGAGACTTGGTCATTATCACAAAGACACTTAAACATATTTACCTGGGTTAAAAAATCATTAATATCATAAAAAACATGGAGGTGTACCTCCTACAACTTCAGACTAGTATGACATATAGGAGAACAATATGGGAATAATTTGCCTTGGTTGGAAAACCTGTTCATAAAAACTTAAAATGAACTTGACTAAATAAATTTTGCATCATCTAACAAAGTGCAGAGACATTTCTAAATAAAATAGGATATGAAATCTTATTTCTAAATAATGTCTAATTTTATATTAATGAATAAACACTACCAAGAAATGTAATAAATTTGACTATAACAGAGTGTTTGGACTTAATTATTTAAGACACACTTAAGAATGGAAATATTCTATTCACTTAAAAGCACATTAGCCCTAGCTGTCTTAAGAAAAAATGTGGAGAATGAATAATTAATAAGTCCTCTGGATCATATTTTGATCTAAGTGACACTAAGATCACTATGGATCTATGATTAGAAGGAAATAAAAAGATTGCTTGAAACTTAGTTAAATATTACATATAGAGAGGTATTCCAAAATAATGCCACCCTTGCCTCCTCTTAGCTACTGACTCCTGGATAGTTTATAGATAAGCAGAAGAGTTAAGTACTTGTGTCATCTCTAGCATTATTTTATGGCTTAAAGAATTTGTTATTTTCTGCTCCAGAAATTTTGGCTTTTGTTTCCACTGCAGTCATAAATTCATTTTTTGACAATTAGAATGAAGCATCACTCATTTTGGAAAACTAATTTGATAATACATAGTAAATTGAACTATTTCTTCAATTAAATCTTACATTTAAATAATTTACAAATTATTAAATTGTTTCAGATGGTCAACTTTTGAGTTCACTCTTATCCAAAATTGGATAGATTTAATATTTCTCCAAAATATCTTTCAGTTCTCTGCTGGAACAGATTTTTTTTTTCATTTAATCACATAAACTTTAATATATCATTCAGCCTTGAAACTAAACATGAGATTTCTCTTGTTGTCTCTAATTACAATAATTGTTAATAATATAATCTTTGTTACCAATTTATTAATGATAGTAATTGCATACAATATCTTGGAGTCAAGATATCAAACAATATTATCAATGGTTTTCTTAAGAAACAGTTTTTTGCTTGATGTCTACTCATAAAGTACATCCAGATGTCATAGACTTATTACTCTTTTCTGTTACATCTCTGAACTGCATAATGGGATGTCATCAAATCTGGCCTTTTGTTCTCTGTTAGATCATACAGCTCTAAAGACACTCCTTGAATATAAAGCATTCCTTGAATTTGACAATAGTTCTCTACCATCTTTTTTTATTATCTTTGATTACCAAATTTTATTAAGGGTAAAAACCATAAAATTACTTTTTCCAGAAATATATATAGATATATTTATTAACCTTTGAAAATTTTTTGATTTAGATCTAATAGCAGCCTGAAATATTTTAATTAATACTGCATTACTAGCCATGGTGAATGTTACTATGCTGTCTCCTCCACTCACATGAATTTTATCACTCATAGACCAATTGTATTAGAGAATTTTACAGCTGATACACTTGGATTCTTTAATATTGCAATTTCCATAGCAAATAGAAAATTGTGGGAATATATTTCAGCAAAAAAAAAAATTGTCTCAATAATAGACACCAATAGTCAAAAGATATATGTTGCAGAATTGGACATTCTTTCTCTCTAAGGATATTGGATAAACAAAGCAAACCTTATTTTTTCAGCCAACTTTAAAGAAGTACTACAGATAAATTTGTCAGCCAGAATCCTTTGTTTTTGAATAGCCCTAAACAAGACAAATTTATATGGACATTTGACTTAATAAATAAATTTGCCAAAATGAAGGAAATGGTTCACCCTGGAGTATATGGCATTCTGTTGTTTGTATTTTAACATATAAGTTATTTTTTGTTGTATAATTGCTATTAGAAGTTATATACTTCTTCTCAAACAGAATATTTCTAATTATTTAGAGGTCCTTAGTTTCATTCATTCCATTTTTAAAAAAACTTTCATTCTATTTTCTAATATTACATCAAATTTCATGAGTACATTGACAACAAAGATTCTGTAGTCTGTCTTAAAAGATTAACATATGGTCTTTATTTCTCTCTATTCTCATAATACCACTTTTTTAAGACAGATATCATTACTGATAGGCATTTTTTTGTTGTTTAGGCTAGTGCTAAAATTGGAGTAAATATGCACTAGCAATTTGTCCAGCTTGGTATTTAGACTTTCTTAATTCTCAGTGCATACTGTGAAGTAAATATTATATTTAGCTCAAGTTCCCACTCCCTGTGGTTCTTCTAAATTTATTAACCAACTTGCTACTTAACAGTAATATTTATGTGATAGTCAAGGGAAGAATGGCACCATTATTTAGATAAAATAAATAAATTTTCAAAGAACTCTCCTCTGAGTGCTTTACTTTTTGCTTTTATAAACTTTTTATTACAGAAATTATATATCTATGGAATTATAAGCTTTAACTCAGATTAAAATGTAATCATAAATATATGAAGAATGTATAGAGAAAAGTTTTCATAAATTATGTTTTTTAAACAGTATGTGCTTAGCCAACTTTTGACTATTACAAATCATAGTTTCTATCTGTTCTATATGAGGACATTGTTATCTTCTTTCTCCTTTATATCTCTCTGTTGTAAATATTATTCCTGAAAAATTTACATTAGATCTTTTATTAAAATTTAATTCAACAAAATCTGCAGTATGCTCCATTTGAATTGGTACAGTGTTTAACTCCAGCTAGGGTTTCCATTCTTTTTTTTTCCAGACATATATCTCAAACAGTTTGATATATTTTTCTAAAGAACATTAAACCATTGTTTTTTAATCTCAGACATATGGCACCATATATTTTTTTTAAAAAGGTTTGCAGTAATATTGAATATACTCTTTGTTCATTTCCCTATTAAATTTGATCTGAAATTATACTCCCTCTTGTAAAGAAAAAACTTTGTGCAATTTTAGTATGTACCAAAAACTTATATGGTGAAAATAACTTGAGGCAAGTTTAAAATGTGCTTTATAAAAAAATCCAGTTGACACTAGTCTAAAACTTCACTCTTTACTGTGTTTTTTTAATTCTGAAAGTACTTAATTTCTTCAATAGTCTAATCTTGACTCAATATTGACAACTCATTTCAGTATCACCAAACAGATAAACCGTACTTAATCTTTTCTTCACTTCTCTCCAAAATAAAAGCAATACCAAATTTATTCTTTTTTTCTTCCCATGGGAAAAAAAAATTAGTATTGCAAAGTGTTTAAACTACTATGCTCACCTCTGATAATACTGTTTAAAATACACTAGGCGACTCTGCAATAAAGATTTAATATTTTATCTAAAAAAACTACTTCTTAATGATGTACCAACATACCTTTACTTCAAATAGATGTGACATAGGGAAGATAAATACTAGATTACGAAATAAATCGGTCTTGTCTATAGACTCTGTGGATACAGTACATAGTGTTGTAGAATAGAATATATGGGGCCGTTTTATCAGACTCTGTATTAATCTCATGCTAATCTTTCTCAGTTTTCGCCCTTATTATTTATCTTGCCATATTCATTTTATGACTCGTTTTATTTATCCTCTGATGCATTAGTTGTACAATTGAACTCCATAAAGTCACTCAAAACAGTTATTAATAAGTTTAAATCAATAAAAAATAAAATCAAAAATTGGTCTTACATTGAATTATAGAGATTTGAACAGTGTGTAGATGTAAAGAATGCCTATTCCTGGGTCTTTCTGCCCCTCCAAGGAAATGTTTTTTTTATTTTATCAATGTATTATTATTATACTCTCTGAAAATATGTAAAAAGTATCCTGTTGTAAACCATTGAAGTAAAAGTATTTTTTCTCTTTCCTTCTTCTATTATTGCTAATTATTATTGCAAAAAATATTTATAATTTTAAATTATAATTCTGAATTCAATAAAGATAAGAGAAATATATGTATTTTTATATTTTTATAAATCTACTTTTTTTTTAAAAAAAACAAAAAAACAACTCTATTAAAACTCAACAATCATTGCACTTGTAATCTAATAAAATTCATTACGGAGAAAATAATTTTCTTTTATAATGTTGATTATTTATTAAACTTCTACAAATTGTAATAATTTGTGTAAACAATCTTACGCTAAATAAACTATTTAATATTTAAAGCAAACAAAGTAAGAGAATAGTTATGTCTTTTTTTAATTTATGTAATTATTCACGAATTTCATTTTTATTTTGTCAATATAACATCTGTTATTAAATTGGTAAATATTTTCAATATTGAAAAATATATGTATATATATATTCATCTGCTTCACATAAAAATTGTTTCATCTACAAAGAATGATACAAATGAAATGAAATTCACTAAATATACATATAAACACATTGTTAGCAGACACATACACATAGAAAAACGTAATTAGCAGACTCTTTCATTTCCACAGTGATACAATAGGTTAACCAAAATGTGATAGTGATTAAGCAAGCATTTATTTATGCAATAGGTTTAAATACTCAAATGGAATATGGGATCAAGAATAGTAAATATATATATTAAGGTAAAAGAGGACAAAAAGTTTAGCAGTGTAACATAGGGGAGGTTAGACTAGATATAACAAAAATGTGAAGCAGTATTTCATTAAGAAAAATTATTGTGGATTCAAATTTTGTTTTAAAGAAATATACAAGGAAAATACAATATAAAAAAATGTTGAACTACTAATTACACCATCTAAGTGCAAAATGAAAAATCACCACAAAAACAGAAGCTATGAAAAAATCATGTTCCCCAAAATCTACAGGGATAGGAATATGAAGAAAAGAAAAGGAAATGCCAATTTTTAAGATGTATTAATTAATTGTGCAAATAAAAGAAAATATGGATGGCAACAATATAAAGATGGAAGAAGTAAATAAAAACGTTCATGAAAAATTGAGCAACATTAGAAAGATAGATAACAGAACCAGAAATATGTAAGAAAACTATAATAAAATCGATGAAGCAAAATATCAAAGATCTAAGTTATCTAGATTAAATAAACAAGAACATCCAGGACATAAAAGGACAAATAGAGGATGAAGAGTGAAAAAAGTAAGTAGAGAACATTTGTAAAGCAAGTTTAGGGACTAAAAAAAACAGTGGAAAAAATCATCCACATCCCTCAAGAAGCTATTTGCAAAATAGAAGAAATAGTAAAAGAAATAATTTAAATCCCTCAGGAAAATCAGAAGACTATTTTGAAAATAGAATTAGCAGTCTAAAAAAAAAAAATAAGAGGAAAGTAAAAAAAAAAGATGAAAGAAATAATGAAAAAAAGAATTGTTACAAGAAAGCAAAAGAGCCATTGAGATAGACACAAAACCTACAAACCTAGCAATGAAGGCTAAAGGCAATCCAAGAAGTGATCTTGAATAGAATTGTTAAATTAGAAACAAAACAGAGAGTATATTGTAATTATAAAGATAGGAGACTTTCCTTAAACAAGTGTAATGTACCTTATGTGCACTGAAACACAATAAAAATTGAAAACTATAATTGAATAACTATAATACAAGCCAGCTAAGCACTTTTGAGGGCTTTCTATGTCCTCATAGTTGTAGCATTAGAATGATCATGAGAAAAATAGTAGTATGTATATATAAGCAAAAATATATTCAAAGCTTATGCAAATTAGAGAGTCCATTTATTAAAAAAGGGGAAGCATGATTTTGATTTATAGTATTGTTGTTATTAGCTGTGTACCAAGTTTCTTTGACCTTTTGCCTAGAGTCATTTCAATGCAAGCAATTGTGGTGGATAAGGCTTCAAATGTATGGCCAGTGATGTTCTGGTACTCCAAAAAAATTGATTTGTATTCAGGCTTGTCTGATGCTCTTCTATATAGATATCAGTGTTGTGAAAGCTGAGTGGAGAGGGATAGAAATGAACTCATCTACTGGCCTTGCTAACTAGTATTGAAATTAAGAAAATTTAGCAAGATAAAAGTTCATATTTCACTATAAACAACCAAGAGCTAACTTATGAAGTAATTAATTATTTTTTTAAAAAATAGTGTTTAAAAAAGAGAGCCTAATTAATTTATATACATATTGCTCTAAATCCCATTGAAGAAAATGGAATTCTGGCAATAACATATAATCACTTATAAAGGGATTCCCAAGAATGGTGAGATTCTTTATTTAATAAGCCAAGCCATTTTCAGGAATTTAAAAGATCTTATTAAATAGTTATTAAAAGATCTTATACCAGTTAATTCTAGAGAGATTTGAAAATATGAAACTCTTAATATCAATCTTTCAACAACAGGTTGTCAGACTGTAAGTTTTGACTGATTGCCAACAAATAATAACAATAAGATATAACTTATCTAACAGAATGGTTAAATGCTAATGGGACAGATAAGAAATCTTTAGAGATCATTGTTGACCTGAGTATTTCACTATTAGAAGATCTGAAGAAAGAAGAGTTAATCTCACTCCAAAGACAAGGTTATTTAGGAATTATATTTCTATTAAGAGAAATATATCTCACTACTTTAGGAAATCAAGAAAAGAGAATGAGTTCAAACAGTCCTAAAAGAACAAGAGTTTTAAAAGAAATAATTATACTTATCCACAATGAAATAAATAGATGTCAATTATGTTGTACTAATGTAGTCTCATCTAAGAAAAGTATAGAAATGTAAACAAACCAGGATAAAATCAATTTAAAATAGAGTTGAGTATGAATAACACAATGGATTGTGTCAAAATCTTATTGAAGGTAAGTGTAACATTTTAATTGTGACAAAACCTATCAAAGGTATATGTTGCTTTACTAATTGCAACAAAAAAACAATATATCTAATCTAAACTTGGAATTGATAAATAATTCTATTAGCATTTGATATCAAAGTAAATAAATAAAATGATAAAAAATTGAGTTTTAAAACTAATAGATCTTATAAGGAAATTTATTATCTAATCATTATTAGTCAAACTGTAAAGTTAAATTCCAAGAAAAATCCAAGAATCTAAGAAAATACCATGCTGTATATCAATTCTAGACCCTCTGTATATTAAAGAAATCTGGTTATAGAATAAAGTTTAGTGTTTTACATTCTAAAATGCTTAGACAATATAAAAGATATAATTGTGAAATGTTATTGTTTCTGCTATTAAAAGAATTGGAGGAAGAGATGATGTAAATGTTCTAACAATTTATTGAAAAGCTAAGTATAATGGCTTCTTGATAATTCTAATGTGATTTATCATTATAAGTTGCAAATCTGTGATTCCAAATTTATCAAAAAAACAAAACATAACATTAACTTATGAGCAATATTCATATCCTTTTTGATAGTGGAACCCAAGATAGAGTTGTTTGCTCTAGCTATTTTTATTTTTCCATAATAATCATTTCAAGGGTGTGGTTTTGTCAATTTAAAAAGTACTATAATGATTTAAAGGAGTTGAAGACTGATAGTAAAAATGAATATCTATTACATTTATTTCAAATGCTCAAGAGAAATTTTTTAAGGATATATACAAGACTGTGATTGTTTTATTTATTTATTATGCACTTTTCCTATATCAGATGTTTAATCCATGGTATATAACAATGTGTTCATGCATGATTAGATTTGCCATATCACAATTTACTATTTTGTGAATAAGGATAAATCAATATTATTTTTAGATGCAAAACTGCAAAATAATTTAAGGGTAAAACACCCTATTAAATCTCTTCTGACTTATCTAATAGCATTATTAATATAGAGATTTGAGATAATAGAATCACTAAAGAAACATATAACCATGAAGCTACAGTTGTTTGATTTAAACTGTCGAAGGGTTGGAACAGTTACACATATAGAAAAGATCATGAAAATGATTAAAAAGATATCAGATAGATACAATATCAACATGCTGAATTAACATAAATCAGAATTTGAATTATGAATATTCAGAAATGAAATAAGAAAAATGTAAAGGAAATTAACAATAGTAAAATAATTAACATCTAAAAAAATAAATAAATAATTTATTTTTATTAAAGAGAATGAAAATTACTGAAAGATTTGTTTAAAAAATAATATGAACTAGAAATGAATCAAACATTGAGTTATATATTGAATAAATTAAGATTTTAACTGAAAAGATTTAAATTTATTCCTCATCCTTAAAAGGAGGTGCTATATGGTAGTGTTATTTAAACTATTATTTAGAGAAATGTTGAAAAGAAAAATTATATAGTTTAACCAAGTGAGAAAAGAGCAGCATGAAATAAGTAAAATGAAAACTATAATAATTATATGAATATGATATTTAAACATATTTTTTATGTATACAAAGATGTGATGTTATAGTGGTTTAAAATATATAAAGATATAAAAAAAGGTAGTATGATTGAGCCAGATAATTCAGAAGTCTGAGAAATAACAGGCTGAGTGATGAAAGTATAACAGAATAATTTTCAATATTTATTGTGAAATAAATGGAGAGCAATTCTTTCTTAAATAAATAAATAAATTTCATCAGTACGTATTATTAATAAATATCCCAAACACAGGTTTACAGTAACCAAAGAATTTAAATTAATGTGCAGATGAAAATTGGACAAATTACTTTTTTTTTCTATCAAATTTGTCTTAATAAACAGACTGAGTGAAGATGATTAAAATATAATAGTATAATAATAGTAGTGTTCAGTATATATTGTGGATTAAAGCAAATAAAAAAAGTATCATTATATTTAAAATAGAGAGTAATTCTTCAGTATATAAATAAAACTTTAATATTGTGTAATCTTAATAAATACTTTAAATCGGTTTATAGCAAAGAAAATTTATTGAAATTAATGTGTATATGAAAATTGGACCCTATGAAATTGTCATTTCTTTTTTTAAATTAAATACGTTTTTTTAATTATTTCAATAATTAATTCATATAAAGGTCAACAGCTTTAATATTTAAACTTCAATCATAAAGACTCAACATTTAGAAAAAAAGAAAATATAATTTCAACTTAACTATTTTTTCGGTCCAATTTTTTAAAATTAAATTAGTCATTAAGAAAGATTGACAAAAAAACAGGACATGTTATTTGTATTTTTAAAGAAAAACATAAAGCTGTGCTTTTGATTTTACACCAACATAAATTATTGCATTGGAGAACTGTGGGTTTATAAAGAGCTTTAAAACAATACCAGAATTAGTCGAGTTGCAATTCAATTGTTAATCATTTCACTTACTATTTAAAATCAATGAAAATGCTTCCGAAGCTATTCTTATCAATGGAACCAAACTAAAAACTATGACAAAATCATTTATCATTTATATATCTTATAAAAATATGCTAATTATAAATCTTAATTGAGCTATCATCTATTATATGTGAATTTAATCAATGATGCAGTATTGAATATAGACTAACAGTATATCACATAAATTGTCTATTAACTGTCCTATATAATTAAATGTATCCCTGAATTGACAGCTCATCAACCAATAAACAGAAGTTCGGAAATTAAATGTGTAAAGAATAAAATTCAACAAAAACACAGATATAGAAAGGTTGTTGAGAGGAAAGCTAAATCTGGAAAGAACCCTCAAAACAAAGAATTCACCTTGCAAGAGGACCAAACTATACTGGGCATGGAGGAAAAAAAAGATATTAAAAGTAATACCAGTGAATAATATTAAATAGTAAAATATTAGTAAGAACTTGAATTAAATTACATTTTATAAAATCTTTAATAATTATTAATAATTAAAATATTTTCAATATGCTAGCATTTTGATTACAAAAAAGTAATTTGTAAACCACCTCATCATTGATTTTATTTATTTAAGATTTTATACTAATTTTTTTTTACTTTATTTTTTTTTTACTTTTTTATAATGCATTCTTTGCCTTGCATTAAAAATATATTTACTTCATTAACTATATAAAGTTAAAAGTAATTAAAGAATGGATTAAATCAAGCCAGAGATATGGGTAGATGTGCATGTGATAAGAGAAAGGTGTGTATTTGTTTATGCAGGTAATATGATTTTTTATTTTATTTTTATCATTTTACTATTTTATTAATATTTTAATATTGTTTATATTCATCTTCCATTCCATTCATAATTTAGTTTCATATCATATATTGTTATTATGCATATCTTATGTACAAAAAAAGTTTTCAAATATTACAACAGTGCTAACTGTAGATCATTTAATAGAAAGAAAAAATATTTAAAAAATCATAATCAGGAGATGATCTCAAAGTGAAAAAAAAAAGCGTTTTTATCCTCAAAATAAATAAAACCAATTTATATTAGCCAATATTTTTAATGGTCTTTACAGAGAAATAAGTAATAGCAATTATTGCTAGGAAAGTCGACCATTTCATCATTGTTATTTTATTGAGGTTATATCTTGAATAATCAAACTATATAAATCAGTGGTGATGAGATGATCCACTTAAACCATTAAAATATCATCTGATTTCATCACATCACTTTAGCTCATATCGTTCAGTTATAGCAGCATAATTTTTTACCATCTTTATACCACTTACTGTAAGTTTTAGTAAGTAATAATAGATGCCAGATAATAGTGCTTATTAAATCCCTATCTTGTGCTGTCTTATCCAATACCTACAAACTAGTTTTACTGATGAAAGCCATAAGCTTGAACTGAGTCTGGGAATATTGGGTAGGGATTTAATAAGTACTAACATCTCTCATTTATTACTTACTAAAGAATAAGTGGTATAGAAATGGTGAAAAGTTGTGTTGCTAATGATCCAGTTACTAAATAATGTTGGGCCAGATGAACTAAGATTTTTTATTGGTGTGCCAACACAGAGCTTGTCACCATTTAAATATCATTTGTCTCAATTTTGTTTATACTGGTGCAATATATATATATAACACGCTGTATGTGTGTTAAAATTAAGGTTTTTATAGGCTACACAATTTTGGGTTCCATTTGCATAGAACAAATGCTTTCATCAGATCCACTGGAGAATTCCAAAACTACACTCATAAATATCAAACAAAATGTTCCAATTTTCTTCCGTCATTTTTTAATGATTATCATCGAATTATTTTGTAATTGTTTCAGAAATTTTAAAAGAAAATAAAAATCAAGTGCAAGTATTAATTTGACTTTTTTATATTTCTATTCCTTTGTATAAAGTTTACTTCAATAAATTTCTTATGCTGTTTTGCTTTTAATGCAAATTCAGTGATGTATAAGTTATCATATTTTAAAACTTATTTTGGCTTTATTAGCAGTCTTTCTGAACATTTTTTTGTTTGTTTTTAATAGCTTAGTAATAAAATCAAATATATTTAATTTATATTTTTCTGAATTATTGAAGTGTATTATTTGTCAATAATATGTAATTATCCGAAATTATTATAGAAGTATTGTATAATCAATTGCCATATTGTCTTTTTTATATGTTAACTGTCAGTGCAAAAAGTATGAAAGTAGAAAATTAAAAGGATTGTATGGCCACAGCTTTAGAAAATAATATTTGTATTCTTTTTGCTTAATATTTTTAATATTGAATAAGTTTCATATTAAACTACTATTTATTAATAACTAATTTTTTTAAAAAAATATTAGGTTGTTTTTTAAAGCAATCAGAAGACCTATTATTAATTTACAAGTCAAGTTAATTTTATCATAATATCCCCCCCCCTCCAATTATTATTTAAAATTAGTTATATTCTACAATTTGTTTCTGCTTTAATATTTTGATTTATAATTCAAATGCAATTGTACTAATATTAAAATTCAATATTTACATTGGATTCATATATGAGGGTATACAGAATTATCTATGAGATTTTGCTCTAATCTATGTCATAGTAGCTGAAATTCATAGGTAATACCAAAGCTATACTGTACATTGCTTTAAATGACATATATATGAGTGTGAATACATACAATATATATATATGCTGAAAATATGTATAACACACATATGTGTTAGCATGTGTATACAATGAAGTAAAAAAAATATTTTTTTTATTTATTAATTTCTAATTTTATTTTTTTCACTTAGTCTTTTTTTTTTAAATGCAGATAACAGAGAATATGGAAATTACAGATATGGTGGGAATACTGTACATATATAGTAGATAAGGATTTTCTTGTCTGAAATATTCTAAAGCATGTGTTAGTTATTGATTTTGTTTGCATACTTTAAATATCAAAAGTTCAAAATAAAAATTAAATTTTTATGAAACAAAAATTTTAAAAACTACACTGATATTACAAACAAAATATTTAATTTTAAAAAAATATTATTATCATTATAATAAAGTAATTTTTGGTCCATCTGTTATATGTACATCTAATTTTTTAAAAATAAAAATGCATCATATTGTTTCAGTTCTTATTTTGCAATTGAGAATTTTTTAAACATAATATTTATAATTAAGTGCTTTTATGCCTGAAAGTTTTTTATTTGTTAAAATGATTGTAATTGAAGTCTACATCTTTATTTAATATATATTTTAAAAATATATTTATTTTTTAATTCTGACTGGAATTTTGTCACATGCTTTAAAATAATAATATGAAGTCTTTTATTTTAAATTGTATGTTATTTTGTTTATTTATTAATTTTTTGTCATTCTTGCAAAATAACAGAAGTTTTTTTTTTAATTTTCTAGTTTTTCTGTAAAATTATTAAAATTTTAAAACAGTTTTTATAGATAAAGTTATAAATTTATAAAAATTTTATAAATTATAAAATTCATTTAAATATTTCACTAGTTACAACCTTTTTTATAGATATACAAAATTGCATATTTATTTCTATTATTAATATTTTTAGCTTAATTTGACATTTAACACTTTTTTTAATTAAAGAAATGACTTGGCTAGTTTTGTTTTTATCAGTAACTAAGGACTGCTACCCCAACAAGTTGTTCCATTTAAAAAATAATGACAACTACTCCGTTTAACTGTTATCTAAAATGAAGTCCATTAAGTCTCTAATAAAAGGAGCAGGACAGGCACTTTTAAACACACATATATATTTTAATTAATGCATAAGCTATCCAAAGCAAAACTTACTCGCATTTAGAATCAGATCTTCAATTATTAAAAGAATTAGTATATCATTATAATAGGGAGAAATGTAATCATAGATAAATCCTATCTTGTACTATCAAGTATATATATTAAAGTCAGATTTGGGGAAAAGATTCATGAGGATAGCGTTTAACTCAAGTAGTCAAGAAATCCTAGTACTAGATGATGGGCCAGTCATAAACTATAACTCTAAACCAACACAGCCTAGCAAAAAAAAATATTTTTTTTTTTAGGGAAACTTAAATTAACTTAAGTACAATAATCCCTAATGATAGACTAATATCAGAAGATAAGTATTTGCCATATTTAAACATCTAATGTAGCTATATATACTGCTTTATATTATTATAAAGCATTATATATATTTACAGTAAAAATGTTTAACCTTTAAATAAAATTTATCATCATACATATATAAACTAGAAAACTAGATTATAAATATAATGTAAATAAATTAAATTTTCCAACACATATATACAAATATATGAATTTTAATTTAATTTTAATTTTAATTTAGTATAGATATTTTTATATTACTTATTATTTTTGTTTCATTTGATAATCATATCTTTTTTTTCTTCTAAGTTTTTAATAGCTTACGTATGTATGAAAATAATTTTTGATGCCTATAAAATCTGTTTTCTTTTAATTAATCAGAAATAAACTAATTATCTGCTTTTTAAAGATTTATTTAGATCTTTCATTAGGATGACTTATAAATGATTAATAATAATCATTAATGTATTTATCTAAAATGGATGTTATTAAAGATGATTATAGATGGTGAGTTCCGGAAGTTTGATAATTAAAGATCAATTTATAATAATTATCAGTATTCTGTTTTTTATTATTACATTAATTAGCATATATTTTGTTCACATTTTTGACACATTTTAAATCATTTTGGAGAATTCTTTATAATTTGAATAAAACAATATGATTAGTTGCTCATGAGATATTAAATCTGGGTCTTTAATCTATCATTCTAGTATTGTGTTAAAATATATAGAGTAAAATAATATCAAGTATTTTGAAGGTTGTATGACAATCAAACACTGGAAGTAATAGGTTGAACTTCAGTTTTAGCACAGAAATCTGTCATCATATTCTATTTGTATAAATAACTGCATTATATCATTGATTACATGAGATATATATAAAAACTTCTATGTTTTGATTTGAGTTTTGAAAAAAGTTTTTTAAAAATTCTGATAATTATAAACTTTTCTACCATTTCAATAGTATTAGGTTAATGAGACACATGATTCAAAATATTTAGTAAGTATCTTACTTATACATATCAAGTAGAGATGATAAAGTAAAAAGTGTGTACAAAGAACTTCAAAGAGTATTTGAAAAAATATATATAGCAGTAGTTGTATAGTAATAAAGGTGGAATCGAATCTTGAAATAGATTAGAAATGCAGTGATAAAAGTGTAAAATATTATATATTAAAGATAAGAAATGAGAGTAACACAAAATGCTAATCTTTTGTAGACAAATAATGTAGTAATTTGAGTAAAGAGTCTAAGAGTGGCAATAGAATAATTTTCAAATGGAGAGCTTCAAATATTAAGAGTATATATTGATTCAGAGTAGATTTAAGAATAATAAAATAATTAAATGATCAACTTCTTTAAAAGTTAAGTAATGCCAGACTGATTTTAAAAAATTACAATCAAATGTTTTTTGGTAGTTCGTTCACAGAAATGACAGAGCTGAAATTGTAATCCATAGAGTCCATGCTCTACTGTCCATGATTTCCAATTGTGCTATACCCATGAGCAGTTATTCCACTTCATTGATTAAATATATTTTTTAGATTTCTTAGTTGAAAATTAATTCAGGAAATTTGAGTTTATGAGTTTTCTATTGTTACCACTAGAGTACGGAGAGTATAAATATCCTGAAGATAATTTAAATTTGGATAGAATTTTAGTGTAGCTGAATTGAAATTATCTCTCTTAAAAAAATAAAAAGAACTGGCCCAAAAATAAAATGGAACTGAAAAAAGGATATTAAGGGAAAATTTTCTAGCTTGTTAGTTAGTCAAATATGTTTAGAAAAAAGTTAAATAGCCAAATTATTGAAACGAAAGATGGAAATTATTTAGAGAAAAATTAAAAGAAGTGACAGTATTGATAGTAAATTATAACAAAAAAAGAAAAGAAACAGATTAGTAATGAGATAAAAAGGAATGAAAAATATAAATATATAAACAAAATATTATAACTTTATCTTTCCTGTTGCATTGCCAAATCCACATAATATTAATATCATCTATGTTCTTTAACACTTTTACAATGTTTTTTTTTACCCCTAATATGACAGTTTTGATTACCTCAACAATCTTCTTCACAACTTTTATTATATCTCCTTTTGAATGCATATTACATAGAATATGGTTTGGCTATTCATAAAAATTGTTAACTAGAATGTCAATCACAAGCTTTAAAATATGACAAAGTATTTTTTGTCTTTGTAAATTATTTTATTATAAAACCTTGCAAACAGCTTTAAAAGGTTTTGAAATGTTATATATTAGTGGGCTGATGAAATTGTGCTTTCTTAATCTTGTGGAAAATAATAATAATATTGAGCAAATTATGACAATAAGATGTTTTAGCTTTTTTAAAATTTATTCCTATGATATCACATATATGACAATCTATATTATTACTTCAAAATATTCTAATTTAGATTTTAAAGCATAGTGTTTCAGATACATTAGTATAATGTTCAAATTATTTACTAGAAATAATATATCTTCATTAAACATGGAGTATCCAAAATCTAATACCAGGTGAATGGATAATCCTTAATTAAGTTAAACATTTTTAGAGGTTAATTTAATTTTAGAAAATGTTAAGAGTTGTTAGCAAAATAATGAATTTTTTTGTAAGTTATTCCAAAGTTAGGGAGTGTTTTGCTTTTAAGTGCTATGCATTTACTATAGTTCATAATACATGAAAATTTTTGCTAAATGATAAAGGTGAATCAGATGTACTATATTATGTCTAACTTATCTCTAACATTAAGTGCCACAAATATGCACATATTCATGTTGCATAATTTCTGAACCTATTTGCCTTGTTATAAAATAAAAATTTTCAGTTATTACTTTTAAATGATGTAATATACTGCAATGGGTTTACATAAAACATATAATTGACTAACATATAAATGAAACTTGCTCCAAAGTTAAGATTTGGAGATATAATAGAAGTTCTGAAGAAGATTGATGGGGCAATTGAAACTGTCATATTAGGGGTAAAAAACATTATTGTAAAAGTATTAAAGATCATAGGTGATATTAATATTAAACAAAATATTCTTAAGAAAAGTAGAATGCAGTATAAAATTGATAAAACTAAAAACAAGTATGGTTAAAAAAAGCAGTGAGATAGAAAAATTACAAAGGAGAAGTTGATATGTAGTAGAATAAAAAGTTTGAGTAGGAAAAGCAAGGCTGCAGTATTTAAATAGTTGTTGAAGAAAAATGCTAGATTGTTGATAGATGTGAAAGATTTGTTGAAAATATTTGGATAGATATGTATATTCTTTGCATGATTGAAATATCATAATTATGTTTGCTTTAATAAGAAAAGAAAAAAGACTTAGACATTGGATTGCACATGCATTACATTTAATGACTTTGAGAAATGTAAATCCACCCCACATTATAAGACAACTGCTTAATATTCAATAGCTGAAATGATTCATTCAAAGGCACAGAAAGAAGTAAGTATTTCCATTCATTTATTAATTGAGTATTTTTTGTTGTTGCTGTTGTACAAATGAAAATATTCAATGAAATTCCCTTTAGTATTAATATTTTAAAATTTCCTTTTTTATGTATTGCCCTTCAGATGCATAATCTATTAGTGAACATAAAATGGGATAAAGTTTATGAAATGGATGAGTTTCCATTTGAATATCATAAACTTGGAATTGGAGAAAAAAAAATTCAAGAGAATTAGCTGGTATTTGTAATGTAATCATTAATTCATATTGTTGGCAAATGGTTTTTCTTTTAACAGTGCAATTCCATTAGAGAAAAAGTCTCAATATGTAAAATTTATGTAATTCCACAAGCCCATAAGGTGTTATGAAAGTCTTAAAACTATTTCTAATGAATTAGATATTTTGATCTTAAGATCACTTTAGGTATAAAAAAAAATAGAATAGTGAAGATAGTTGTTGAAAGATATCTATAAAAAGTGAAAGAAGATTAAATGACTTTCAGAAGAAATATAAATAAGAAGAGGTATAATATGAAGTTGCTTTTTCTATTTAAGTAGAGGATTTTTAAATGAGTATTGAATTGGTAACTAGAGCAAGCAAATTCATCAAAATTTGATGTAATATAGAATAATGAAGATGAATTAAATACATTATTAAGCAGAATAGATAAAAATTTGTAATGAACTAAAGCAAATAAAAATACTTGAAGAAAGTGAAATTTAAAAACTGTAGTAAGTTAAGGCTCTGTAGCACAAGTTTGTACAAATATTTGGGGAATTAATTAAATGGTAATGATAAGTAAGCTACAATGAAAATTGCAATGGTAAATAGATTTGATAATAAAGTTAGAAAGTTATTCTTCAAAGTTAGAACTACAAGAGAAGCCTGAAAAATATTAAAATCATTTCAAGCTTTCTAGGTATATATAAATAATGTCATAGCCCATTGCAAAGCAAAAACTTCTCCACAAAATTAACAATTAAAGAGAAGGCATTCAACTGGCTTGCCAATTATGGATAGTGAGAGTATGAGCAGTTTTTCAGCTTTTTTTTATCCTCTAGCTAAAATAAAAATAGATAAGTATCCATTTATTGACTATTATTTAATAGTTAACTAAGTTGGGAATCTAAAAAAAAATGTTTTTTTAAGTTTATCTGATTTGGTATGAACCCAGGTTATAGGCCTATCTGGTTAATATATAAACATTAAGTCTTAATCTTTTATTTGTATACATATGTATAATTACTGTTAAATAAAAAAATTTAAGGATAGCAATATAACTTTATTAAATGACTTCTCTTCAAAACTTAGCATACATATATTTATTAAATAATGCTATTCTTAATATTAGTAATATGCCAAATGACATTTTTTATTTTTTGTTATTCCATTAAACAACCAAAGAATATAAATATTTTCACCAATAAAATGATTTAATTTATACATTTTCTTTTTAAAGAAAAAAAAATCGAATTATCTTTATGATTAAAAGATTATAAATTTAAAAGCAGTTAGAAAATCGATTTTCGTAGATGTATACTTTGATTTTTTAAAATATATATTTTCAAAATATAATAACCATTAAAAACAAATTAAAATTTTAGCAATTGAAAAGAAAAAAAAAGTAATGTTATTAAATTCATTGATTTTTCTTTTTTTTTTTAAATAAAAAAAAGATTTTATGAAAATGTTACTTTTAATCAAATATTAATATTTCTGTGAGTTCAATTTCTTATCAAATTTAAATTTAAGGAAATAAAATATATTATGAAAATTGATACTAATTTTTAAATATTTAATATCAGTGGCAAAATTAATTTTAAATATCGTGATGTGTAAAATGTGTGTACCGAAAGATTCTCATGAGGTCAAGTGATGTTAATTTTTCCATCTGTTCTCAGTTGGGAATTGGAATAGGAACTTTTTTTGCTCACCAATAAAACTAGTTTATCATCGTGCTAGCTGTTTAAGGAAGCATTGCAATGTAATTGATTTTGTAAAGTAACTATTAATTAAGCAAATAGTAATAATATTTATAGAAATATGATGATGAAAGATTTTTTGAAAAATGTACAAATTAGTTCAATCAATCCAGTAATGGTGTTTTGCAAGAAAAGAGTTTTTCAAAATTGTTCATAAGTACTTAAGCGTACACAAAATATTTCACATTTCCGGTATATCACATTTACAGTTGAATTAATAAAGATTTTATGTTTGATTCTAGTAGTAAGTCTTTGCTAAATTTTCTGTTCTCAGATATTAAAATGTCTTAAGTATTATTGCAAAGTATTGATAGAGATAAGCATGCACAAATTTGTATAAATTTCTATCTTTTTAACAAAATAGACATAATAAGATAGTCTACTGTATTTTTATAACAGTGCCAGCCATAGAGAAAACAGCATGAAGGCACCAAAATTAGATTTACAATTACTGATTAATAAGGATTTCAGTATTTTTATTCTTTGTTTTATCCTCTAATTAAGAATAGTTTGACAAGCATTTATCAATCAATATTTAATGTTCAGCTAGAACAAACTTTATGTTCTCGGATTCAAATTTAAGTTTCTATATATTTCATATATATATTATCTAATGAGCATGCCAATACCTTTTAACAAGCTTTTCAGAATATCTCTAACCTCAGATTGTTTTCTAGCTTCTGGTTTTCCTCAGTGAAGTGCTAGGATGCCAGGTCAAGCCCAGCACTTCATCTAGTGGTTAATTATTAAGTAGAAATTCTGAAATTATCAGACATCCATATGTCTGAAAATCCATCTATTTAAGTTAGATAGCTGGATTTGAAGACATATGGATGTCTGAAAATTTTCAGAATTTTCTACTTAATAGTTAACCACTAGATAAAGTTTTGGGCTCAATCTAGTATTTTAAACTAGTGCTTGAATATCCTAGCACCTCACTGAGGAAATCCAGAAGCTAGAACTGGTCTGAGGTTAGGGATATTCTGAAAAGCTTGTTAAGAGCTATTGGCATACTCATTAGATAACACTTGTAATACAAGCTTATTTAATTAGGTCATGTGATATATGCCATGCTTTCTTTGCAATTACACACACATATATACATAGTAGCCCTTGGATTTTCCCAAGACTCCATTTTTTGAGTTAACTATGCAAGATAAGACTTAACATAAAATTTTCCTCATATTTTGTATTTTTTTCTTAATAAACAAAATTTTTAGCCAAGACTAGGTTCGAACCCATATTTATAGGGATTGCATATGTTTTACTTGGTAGGCAATCTGAAAATTTATCATTAAAATATTTCTAACCAAAAGATTATTTAACATTAATTTATGGGTCAATTTAGTATTAAAAATATATTTTTAGAAAAGCAAGATTTATACATCATTTGACAGTTGAGTGGAAAGAAGGAGGGAATGTGTGCCACTCTTAAAACTACATTAGATAGTGATAATGGATGGTCATAATTTTATGCTAATAAGTTCATAAGATTAAATTTAAAAAAAAGAATAGTTATAATAATTAAGGATTAAAATATTAAATTGGTTTAATTAAAGAATTGTATGCATGCGATGTGTGTGTGTATTTAATCTGATTGTGGATTTTAATTATAAAGTTCACAATCAAATAATAAGTATTCCTTGTCATCACTTGTCAGGAAATATATATGAAAAAAATTAAGTCATTTTTAAATAGTTTATTATTAGCAGCCAAAAATTTAGTTCAAAATATTGGGTTTGAAGCTGGGTTGCTATATATATATATTATGGAAAAAGTAAAAAGGGGGGAGAGAGCTTTCTGTCTTTTGTTTTACCATGCATGTTGTATTACCAAGTAAATTATCAGAGTGATTTAAATGATATATATATGACCATGGAATTTGAGTGTGAAATTAATTGGTGATGATATCTGGTAAATGTAAAATTAATTGGTGAATTATCTGTTAGAATGCAGATGTGAATTTGGCGTGGTTTTTCAAAGGAGCAAAAGGTTAAAATAACCAGAATGATAAAGAAACAAGAGTCAATTAATTAAGAAAACAAACACTGGCCTGACATTTTGAAAGGTTAATTAAGAGGTCATTGGGGGGAGAGCAAGAAAGCAGACTTTATAAAACACTCTGCTCTGTTGTAAAACAGGGGGATAGTCTATTTGAAACTTTCTGTTTGCAAGTTTTTCTTTCATTGATTTTATAGAGAAACTTTGCTATAAAGTTAAAAGAAATATTTTTTTTTTGGAAAAAAAAAGAAATCATTTATTATTATTCTTTTGTCTCTTAAAACAACTTTTCTAAATTTAACATTGTAAGAAGAAAAGACAATGTCTATTGAATAAATTTTTTAATTGGGTATGCATTTAATCCCCTGAAGTTAGCCAATGGTCATGATTGAATTAGCAAATGGTAAAATTTAAACCACAGAAAATAAACTCTAAGTTTGATATCATATATAAAAGTGTTCAATTTGAATATAAAATGAATTTAAAGAGGGAAAAAGACAACAAGAAATGGACTTATATCTTGAGAAATTTAAAAAAGCGCTGTTCAGCTATAATCTACATAAAATCAAAAATGAGGAAATCATTTCAGCAGCATAAAAATCGTATGTCTGAACTCTATCATAAGAACTTTTTATTGTAACAGTCAGAATCATCTATCTCGCTAACACACTGCAGAATTCAAACCCCAGACACAAAACTGAACATTCTAGGAGGGGTTGCCTTCTAGATATACTAAGTTCGAATCTAAAGCCCAAATTTCACAGCACCATCTACATGACAACGCATCTGATGCCACTACTAGTATGACCTTTGACCGGTGCCTGGTGGTCAGGGAGAAACAAAAGACTATACTAAAAGAAGTTTGGGTGGCTAATTAACATCTATGGATTTACAAAAGAAATGCAGAAAATATATATATAGACCAAGACAGTGTTAGGAATCAATAAAATAAGATATCAAATTTAGTTTAAATAATTTCACAAAATTTATTCATAATATATATATATATATATAACGCCACTATCTGCTTATATGAGACAGGGATGCGTATTAAATAATTGTGGGCATTATATTTCAATAAATGACAAAAATGTTTTAAAACAAAGTGATATATTCTATTCCTTGGGCTAATAGCATTACGATAATGTGCTTGACGAGATAGGAACATGTGTGAGGTGCTTTGAGTAATTATACAAGTTTAAGAAAATATTTGAAATTAAGTGTTCTAAAATATTTATTGATTTCGAGAATAGCACGGACAAAAGCTTACTAAGCAACAAAATGGGAATGTGATCAAAGCATTTATTTGAGAATAATAATAATAGAGTTGCATTGGGAGGTCAGTATTGCTGATAATGAATTTATTAAAGTTGGAGGGTGTGACACGTTTAAGTCACGGATGCTTTGTAAAATAAATATGAAATAAAACAATATTGAAGATCTGAAATAATTACGGAGGGCATCTCGCCGCTAACCCGTAGGAAAGTATTTTGATGAACAGCCGAAAGTTAGCGACTGGGTGACGATTGCGTTTAATTCCCAGGGGTGTCATTTATGAACACCCTCTGCCTGGAAACTTGCAATAAGTGAAAAGAATGGACTTTGCCATGTAAAGAATCCTTGGAAAAATAAAACAAAGCGGTCTCAACAACCAATTCATTTACCAGCAATACGAGACTAGTGTATATAAAAACATACTGAATGGGTTTTACTCAGATTAAGAGAAATGCCCAATCAAATTCCCCAAAATTCATTTAAAAGGGTCCGCACATTCTCGATGTCAATGATGAACTTTATAATTAGTGGTAGAACACGGTAATTAAAATAGGAAAATGCATGCTTGTGGGTTTGAAAAGTAAGTATAGATTTATATACACAATCATGCATTAGGGGACACATTTAATCATTGACTTCGCACACACTCTCATATTAGATTAAAATCAATAACATGTAGATTTTAAACTATGTGATTATATTATATATTAAAGAAAAGAATCGCCCTCGAACGAGTGATTTGCAAGATAATAAAAATTGGAAATTATTTAGAAATTGAAAATATGCCTTTATAGCGGCATCTTAGTTTCAACAAAAGGAATGATTCACTCGGTCAAAGACGATTCTGACACATTATCATAATAAAATAACAGAAAGCTTAATAAATAGAAAATATTAACCCAAGGATAGAGAGCAAAATGTTGAGTATATTTAAACACGTTAAAGAAATACATAATGAAGTTATGTGAAATATAAGAAAAACATTTTTAAATAGCTAGAGCATGTTAGTTATCACAAGAGCTCTTGGGTTAATTTAGGGTTACCTCTGGAGAAGCATTTTCAGGTAGATGTTCAGCAGGTTTTATAATTCAGCAGCAAAATCTGGAAATGTTCATATTTTTGGCAGCGGCAGCAGTTCCGGGGTTCCTTGTGATAACTTCCGATGGTCTACGGCAGCATATGACCATTTCAGAGTGAAATAGCCTTCTTGCACTCTACTCTGTCATGTCAAGATTTACAAATTACTACTATAATTTTGGTTAGAAACATTAGACCTCAGAATGATTTCTCTTAGAAACATTAGAAGAAACTGGAGAGCAAAAGAAAACCCTTCTTTTTATAGTAGACGTTAACAATAGAACTGCCCTCAAGCATTACAAAAATATATTGGACTTATCAGCTGTAATTAAATCTATCCCAATGTCTAAAGGAATTCAACATTAATTAATTTCTTTAGTTAATTTCCCTATCGACATTCGGATTACAAACTAGATTTAATTTAAAATTACTTTTACTAATTAAAGAAAACCTTAAGTGGACATCTGCTGTTTTTAGATAAAACTTATATAATATTAGCTAATTAAGCTATTGTCCCTCATTTATTTTAAAGAAATATTTGGAATAACTTTTATTAAATTAAACGAAAGTTATTTTACTTTTAAATTGCAATATTTGAATCTATTTACTAAATGAATATTTACTAAATGAGTTTTATTTTAAATCAAAATACATTATGACGGTAATATATTTGTAAATAGATTCAAACAAAATAACTTTAACAATTTATAATTTTGATATGTTTTAAAATGGATATCATAGTGTGTGCGCAATTACGACTTATATAACTTACTTTTTAATAAATCAAAATTATGTGAACATATACATAATCTATAATCTTTTATTTATTTGGGAATGACTTATAGATATAATACGAGCATTGTACTCATGGTTTAAAATTAGGCGGGATTTTCGGTATATAAGCGTATTGCAGACACACTACAATAGATTGGGGTTCAAACTAAGGTATGAGGGTAGGAAGTAGGTGAGAAAAGGTGAAACGAAGATCTGCAAAGCAGACCTTACTGTTTCATTATGCATAGACTCACGTGCTCATGCAAATAAATCAAGGAAGAGAAGGAAAAATGGAAATCAGAAATTTGGAGGACACTTCTAAAGAACTTTTAAGTATATATTTTTTTATTTTATGATTCACTATTCATGTAGAACATTTAATCTAGAAAAAAAAAGAAAAATAAAAATAATTTCTTTCTTTATGTTTTCTCATATATATATCCATTTAAATTTAATTCATGTCAGAATTATAAGTGTTGCTATTTTGGGGGTAGAGATATTGATGACAGATCATTTTATATGTGTTTATTTTAAATGCTTTTGATTATTATCATTTGGGGAGTAGGTAAAAATATCATGTCATTCTGTATGTGCCTTATTTTAAATGCTTTACAAACATTAAAAAAAAAAGAGAGATATTATTATTAAGGGAAATGTTTTGAATGAATCGTATCAGAGGTTATTGTCAAATGCTTAGACTTATAAAAAATTGTGTGACTATTGAGCTAAAACATCATCATTATATTATAAAAGTGCATGGAAACAGTTTTAAAAATTTAATACACATTTCTTATTATTTCTTATTATTATTATCATAAATTTAAGACCAGATATAAGCTGATTAATGCTTGGAAAATTGTTGGCTCATATTCCGGTGCACAAACTGCAAGAATATTTTAGATATGTGAGTTTTATTTGTAGCAGTTGATGTTTCGACCTGTATAGAATGTGGATGGACAAATAGGTCTCCACCCAGCCAGTGAAGTCTAGCATACTACGATATTTATGATATATTTATAAAGTATTTAAACACAGTGGAAGAGTTTTCCCACTTGATTATTCTCTACACTGTAAGAAGATTTCTTTATTGATGGCCAGAGGTAATAGGTACACCTAAGTCTCTTTATATGACTAGCGATAAAAATCCTAGCATATCTCAACCTTAGTGGAAAGGTTTTCTCTTATTTGGGTCACTGCCTGCCTCATGTTAATATTTGATATTCCTTATGAGTGTATGAAAGATAGCTATTATAAGCAGTACTTATAAATGTCATACTGGGTTGCAAATTCAATTTGATGTCTGGATGAATGAAGATAATGTATGTGTGATTGGTGTACTTGAATATTGTTTTGTTGATCTAGTTTGATTTATCAGTTAGAGCCAAAAGCAATAAGGTTAATAAAGGTTAAGTTAAGGGTTAAATAAAACCTACCAATGTTTAAGTGTAAGCAATGCGTATATGAAATTATCTCATAAATATTTCCCCAGCCAGCTGAGAACTTCGCTGGAAAGGTAATATTATTAAAATATTATTATGGTCATAAGAACATGAGTATAGAGTATGTGCACTATGATGATGATTTATCTAAATACTGATTTGTTAGCATTAACTTAATCCTATCATACATAAAGTATCTCTATTGTAAAGATTAGGGCAAAAGAATGTTAGATCAAAGTGATGAAATAAAGTTAGTAAATTTGCGAAGGAAAATTAATTTAAAATAGTTAATTAAAATTATTAAATTTTATTATGGGAAGAATTAGCTCTCAAAACAAATCAGTAATTTAAAAGCACTAAATATAGGAAGAAATTTGGTATTCGCTGTATCTAGGATAAAAAAAAAAAGGAAAGCGAAAATATAATATATGTGAAGGTAAATTTTTTTTTTTTTATTACTCCATGATAATCGTAATTCCCTGATAATTAGGAAATGAATATTGATATTTTGAACCTAATGATATTATCCATTGATTTAAGGATATTTATTTGTTTAGTTTTATTTGTATCATAATAACTGTTATAAAACAGGGGAAAGCCATGCGAGTCATCAAGCAAATGTATATTCTGTATTGAAGTATAGTCTGTCAATAAAATTTGTTATTTGTTTTACATAAAATTTGTGTACGTCTCAATGTTTTTGTGGGTAATTATTATCTAGACATCTCAATCCAATCATACATCAATATATTGTTATTAATATTTGAATCATCATTTTCGTAAATAATATCCGGGAAAAATTACTTAAAATGGTTAATTTTCGATACTTAGAATTATCAAATAATTTAAGATAGTTAAAATATAAATTATGAATAGGGATAGTTATTGAGTGATAGCGAGTGCAAGGGGTGGGCATAAAATCCTTTCCCCATCCGTTGTATTCAAACACCTTTCTAGACGCACTTCTTTAAAATTTTGTTATAATTGTGACTATGTTTATAATGTATTTCTAAAAGATTTAATAAGCTTAAATTATTCCAAGCTTTAATGTAAATAGATATTAAACTGCATTAAAGACAACCCAAGATCACCTTGGAGGTGATCATGAGAGGAGTGTTTATCACCAATAATCTGTTGCAGCTTATTCGATTTCCACACCTAATTGTTCTAAAAACCCTGAGACGAGATTAGAATGGGAGAAATGAGCTAGCAGAATATAAAATTTAATAGTAAATTAGATAATAGTGTAATAGACCTATGGATGTGAAGTGAATGGAGGGGTGGATCAGGAAGGTGGAGATGTATATAGAACTTTGTAATTGGAACAAAATTTTAATTGTAGCTTTAATGATGGTGAATGGAGGTGTGCCGAGAGTAACCAAAAATTTCCAAAGATATTAATATTATCGATTTTAATGCATTCTCAGTGTTCTCTGAATTGATTGTTTATTTATTAATCCATTCATTAAATATTATTACCGAAAGTTATTGAAGTGAGATTTAACCTTTATATTTTATTAAAGTTGCAATTTAGCACCCTGGCAATTAAGATTATAGATGTTCTATACCATCATCATCATCCCAGTGGGCTTTAGAAATAGTGTTAGCTGGGAATGATGAAGCATCCACCGATCCATCCTTAAAATGTTACAATTGTCATGCAATTTAGTGTGCAAGTGTTTAAATGCTATATAGATTTAAATATAGTACAATTAATCCATAACGTGGATGTGCGACCATTTGAATAAAAATTTTCATTTGATAGAATTGGCTTGTAGTGCGGTCGCATGAAGGAAATTATACTTAAGAAAATTCATTTTACTTAGAATTGGCCCACAACATGGATGCCCCTAATAAACATAATCTTTCGTATATGTTACAATTGGCTACAATGTGGAGGCTATAAAATAAGTGGTAGCAGGCTCCATACATTCATTTTGCTTGGGGAAATTATAATGTTACAATATATATATATATATATTGAAATATAAATCTCCAATATATAGCCTTGTATATGTATATATATATATATACAATATATATATATTACCATTACAATACAAGGCTATTCTTCAACAAAGTATTCTCTATTAGATATCACAATTACTAAATAACACATTGGTATCTCAAATCTTTCAAACTGTTTTTTTTTTGTGTGTGTGGTTTTTTTTTGATTTACCAAAGTGCAAATTTCTAGAAATATAAATTAAATTAGGATTTGTTTTTTTTTTAATAAATCACAATAGGTTATCATCAAATATACTAACATGTTCATTTTTTGTGGTCCTGATGTACATTAATATTACTCAATGATAGTCTTGTTAAGTGCATTAAAAATTGCCTTTTTTATTCATTTAAATTATTCAGTATGCAATTTTGAAATTTATTTTAAATACTGGAATTTGATAGTAGGAAAGTAATTTAAACTTTCCCCCCCCCTTTTTTTTTGTATCTCTTTATGTTTTTTTTTACTTAAATAATTGTTTTTTACTGTTTTTAAATAGAGATAAGTGTAACTTCTATCAATGAATTAAAGACAATTAATAAATGCAGTCTAACAATTATAAATTAATACAGACTATTGCTATATGACAAGAAATTATCTCAACTTAATTCCATTATGCACTTATATACATGTGATGTAATAATATCAAGATAATAAAACAAATTATATAATTCCTTTTGTATTTTTATTAAGATATTTCTGGAAGTTTCCAAAAAGTAAACACTTCTTTTTTAAAAAAAAAAAAAAAGAAAGGAGAACTCTGAAGAAGACTGCTAAACAGTTGAAACATTTTATTAAAAAGCATTGTTAAAAGTACAAAAAAAAAGACATTAATTTATTGTTTTATTTAAATAGTTAAGATTTAACTTCATTAACGCTTGAAATAAATTAATCTATATATGTGCTCTGCGCACAGATAATAAAGCTATTAATTGTCTGTGAAATTATTAAAATTTTCTGCCAATTAATAGCTTCATTATCTGTGCGCAGAGCACATATATAGATTAATTTGTTTTATTTAAAATAAATAATGCAACAAATCTAAAAGTGTATTGAATATCTTAAAAATATTTTTATAAATTGAAAAAATATATAAAATTATCAGCTATTTTATTATAATCAAATTTATATGTCTATTAATAATAAAATAATTTACTATACAAGAGTATTACTTTCTATTTCATCTTTATGTTAATAGATAAGAAAATTCAACCAATATTTTTTATACATACATTAAAATGAAGTTTTTTACAATTTGGCAGTATGTTACAATAATGTTGCATTTATCTGACATAGATAGTCATTATATATATATTATATTTATATATTATTATATATATATATATATATATATATATATATATATATATATATATATATATATATATATGTTATACATGTACATGCAACACAGAGTGAATATATCCACCTATTAGACTATGTAATGATTAATAGACATTGCCATAAAGGTAAGAATCTCTGAAATAAAATTTGATAAGATCTTGATATGTTTGATGGGGAATGAATGTGTATGGGAGTCCACACTTAAGTACAAGATTAAGAAACAGTCTGTTTTATGGAAAGAAGAATGATGATTCATTTTAATGTGTATCTACTTTATAGATTAGAATTTCTTTATTGAGGTAGGATTTATTTTGTAGAATGACTATTTGTGATCTCATATAAGGACATCTTTGCTTCTAATATATATATATTTAGAGTCGGTATAAGTAAAATCTATACAATGACTACAGGCATCCATATATTAATAATTATAAAATAAAAATTCATTAATAGCAAGCTTAATTAAACATAAAATAATATAATGAAATACTCATTTGAATGTTATCTTGAGAAACAGCACATTCCTAATATAATTTTGGATTCTTTACAGATTTATATTAGTAACATATTGAGCTAAAAATGCATCAAAAGAAATGGTTAGGTATACTAAATCAATATGTTACTCATATCTTTCTATTCTGTAAATGATTAAATTTTGGTTCATGATAATCTTTTCATTGCCCAACCTTTCCATCAAACTTATGTTCACCATGAAACTTAAAGATTATAATGTAAAACTATTTCTACAATTATGAACGACACAGACTCTTTAAATTATAAGTATTTAAAAGTATTTAGCAAAAAATAAATAAACTAAACAAGTGTGAACATAACAATAATCATTGAAGTATAAAGTTGTTAAGATAAAATTAATAAATATATATGATGGAGTTTTCATGATATATATATATATGTTTATATGGAAATATTCTATGCATACTTTTTTTCTTAAGATCATTAATTAATGTTTTTCTCTGCTTTTTTTTTTTTTTACACCCAATCCAGTTTCTCTTCCTCTTCAGAATTTTCTAATATATATATATTGTGCATTTACTGTCTTTAATACTTTAACATTGTCCTGCATGGTTTAATGAGTTAATAGAATGACCGATTTTGGAGCTTAAGGTTTGTGAATGTGGCTCTCACCATGCTCATAATTTTTAAATACTTCCAAACAATGAATCATTCGATTATTATTATTTAAGTAAAAGTTATAATTTCAAACAATTAGTAAATCTCTTTTTTTTATTATTATTAATAACTAAAAAGTTCTTTTATATTTAAACTTTACAAAAATAATTTCTACAATAAATAATCGCCTAAGTTTTTAAAGAAAAGCAAATGATATAACTCTTGGTCACATACTCATATGCAAAGATCATTCAAAAGTATTTTTTATTTATTTAACCTTTTAATAAGAATAATACTGATTATAAATTATATAAGTTTGACGTGAGAAAATCTATCTTATTTAAAATAAATATATTTAAAACAAGCAAGATATTACCATTTTTTTTTAATATCTCATTTAGGAAAGGACACCATAGATGGTTGTATGTTTACAACAGAAAAATTGATAATTAACACTAGAAACACATCCATAGTAGCAGCTGTTCAAGAGAGTAGAGAATTTTCCGATCAGTTATTTATACAAATCTTTAAGAACACATACTTTTTATTAAAATTAATAGAGGAATTTCTCAAGTCATATATATAGAAATACTTTTATTAAATGGCTAGAGGAATTTCTCTTTTTTTTTTTTGTATATATAAGTACGGTAATTTGAACTAGTACTAAATTTATGATGGGAATCTGATATCTGTAAAATTCTTTTGAATTCATTTATAAATATATTTAATATAACAGAAATTTATAGTTTCCATCTGAAATTTGAAACAGCAATTATCCTGGATTTATTTAAAAAGTACTTTTTGATCAAGGTTTTAATGAAAAAGAAAAAAAAAATTGTTGCCTTACTCAAATTAAATTTATAAGGATTATAAATCATAATTAGCAATAAGACGTTTAGATAGTTCGAGTAATTAAAAAAAAATTACTTGTTGGCCTTGTTTACTTTATGGAATTAAAAACACCTGGAAATCTATTAGATAAAACAAAATATTCAGCAACGATTGCAAAAATGCAATCTTCAATCATCCCATCTACAAAGTATTATATCATTAAATATCTATCGAGAGCAAAGCGAATAAATTCACTGATTTTGTATTCATGCCGTTTGTAACAATCATAAACTTAAAATGTTAATTGTAATTCTCGCTAATCAAAACTTCATCTCAAATATCACAAAAACATGAAATGAAGCGTCAGAAATAATTACATTAAATTCTCACTTATTAAAAAATACGATTCTTTTTCGGAAAATCGTAAGTTTTTAAATAGTTATCTAAATCTCATGCTCAGATATGCAGTCGTTAAAAAGTATTATTATATACATATATGGGTTGAATATAAACGATTGTCAATAAATAATGTTAAGGTTAATTGCTCAGAGGTCGTATGATGTTCGAGCACTCGGTGGCTGATAGAACCTTTATCATATCCGTTCAATCAGTTTGAACAGTTTTTTTAATTTACTTACTCATCTGAGAATCGATTTTGGAATTTTTATTTATGTTACAGAATTATTATCCTGGAACAATTATTATCAATTTAATATATATAAATTTTATGGCTTAGATTCAACTGCAATCAAGAATCTAAATTTGGAATGGAGCAGTTTTCAATTACATTAATTAATTCTATAAGAATTTATTTTACCTATTTTCTGCACTAACTGTAATGATTTAGTAAAACAAGCGCTTTCAATACTAAAACGTAGCTTAATCATAATGCTATGATTATGATATTAATATTGAAAGCGCTTAGCTGAATAAAATAAATATCAGTAACATGATAAAAATAAAACTGTTCTGCTGTTAAATGTATAAACATGTACTAAATCGTTATATTAATTAATTAATTTTTTTCTATAATTCCTTCTGATATATAATACTAGTGTATATATGTATACGTAGGCGTATCAGAAATCAGGACATAGCCACTTTATTATTATTTTATTATAGATATACTTAATATTCTTCACAGCACCACATTCTTTTTAAAATATATGAATGAAGACATATTAAAAGATAACTAAATCCAAAATGCATTTATCCCTGATTATCAGCTCCATCGTATGCACGGTATTTATGAATAGTAACTCATTGCAGTTTAATTAATAAGTGTCAAACTTAGCTAGATACAACTTTAATATCACTCTAGATAAATGCAATATAATCATTTATTAAACTAGAGATTACTCTAGATAAATACAATAATAATTATCGTTACTGTGGTATTAGAGCTGCGACATGAAGAATTATAATCGTTTAATCATTAAATTAATTAGGTTATTAAATCAAAAACATTTTAAAATCTACATTTTTAAAAAAAAAACAATTTAACAAAAAAAAAAATACGAAAAGCATTAATGTGAAGAATAGTTAAAATGCTTGTTTAAATCAAATTGAGTGTGTGTTTGCACATGCATATTCTGCATAATCTATTTTAATACATTGTACAGGCTTACACCTGCATTTATATATGTAATATATGCGGGATTCGAACTCAGACTTTCACACGACCTACAACTGTCAGTGCCATCTTATATTGCTGACTCACCTGATCACACACATGTTGAAAAGATAAATAATCACCGATATACGTATTTCATGCTAAACCAGCACTCATCAGTTGGTTCAGATTACCATCTCCACACATATATACAATTAGTAGTCAGCTTTATATTGTACCGGTCAAAACATGTTTATCCATCTAACATGAGCTGGAACTCACAAAATGTACTTCAAACCCAGTCCAGCCCAGGATTTAGGTCAGGGACCAACCTGGATTCGAACCCACTCCATAAGCCCCAAATCTAACCCCTAATGAATAACATAATAGTGATGGCACATGAGAATTAATTTTAAATCCGGCCGACTAGGAGAGCGGAGAAGACAATGAGACATCTATTGACTATGACTAAACTAACATCTATATCAACTAGGCTGTACATTTGGAAGTGGAGAAAAGGAATTCGAACTACTCAAATAAGTTAGACAATAAAATATAATTTAATATACTGACAAATTATTATACATTTATAAATAAATTATACACATTAGTGTGTGCGTGAATGAGCAAGCGGTTACATAGTGTCATTCACGCTATTAGTTCTCATATGCTTTTTCTTAGCTAAATAATATATTACAAATAAACACACATCTTTGGTGGGTCCAATATTAAGATGCCAATCAGTTAATAAAAGGAATTACATAATATTGCTATTAACGCTTTGGGTTACAGTTCAGAAATGTGGTGACTAACATATATTAGGGGAGCGTTCTGGGATTCATTACAGATATAAATACAAACTATTTTCCTGCCATTATGGTCGTGAAAATACATAAAATACATTTGATTATATTTAAACCTATGACAAAATATTTAATGACAAATTATTTTAACAATAGTAAGACGAACGCTTTATTTTCCCCAAGGCATATAGATACTCTTAAATATAGATATATAAATCACGAAGGTAGGATTGTATATTATTGAAATAAACTTAATTAATCAAATAAAAGTAATTGGCATTTATATATATCTTTTAAGCAAAGCTTAATTTTAATATTAGAGCATTAAAACTGGGTCATGAAGCAAAAGAAATAATAATAATAATACAAAGAAGTTTGCGGTGCTGACCTAATAGCCTAAAAATAACTAAGAGGAAAAGGTCGTGCTTCTGGATGAAAAACGAAATGGATGGGCATAGCGTGTGCCAAACTTAGGGGATCACCGCCAGTGGCCTTTTTATACGAAGGAATGGATGGGCATAGCGTGTGCCAGACTTATGGGTCACCGCTAGTGGCCTTTTTATACGAAGAAATAATATGCATAGCGTGTGCCAGACTTAGGGGTCACCGCTAGAGGCATTTTTATACGAAGACGAGAAGAAATCTATGGGTTCGAACCTGTCGTAACCCCCAGATTAAGAAGCACGTAATATATATATATACGAAGATAGGCTAAATGACAGAAACGCAGTAATGATATATGTCTCTAACAACATTGAATAAATTTTACAGCTTTAAAATAAACGAGCCCAGTTTGAATACCATAATTTAGACAAATAATACACTATGCAGTTATATATAGAGAGAGATTTTACTAAGTAAGTAAAATATTAAAATTTCCCAAATACGTTAAGATTTTATTTAATAAAGAAACATTAAGATTCCCCCCCCCCCCATCCCTTTTCTGCTATTTAAAATAAAACAATCCCATCTTCGTTGATTTTACAATAACGGAAATATTTAAATACAGTAGTTGATATTTTAAGCATGCATTTTAAGAGTATATAAAAAAAACTAGCAGTTATATATATATAAAACAATTAAGTCACCTTATTTTAGAATTAAATAAATAATATTTTATAAGATTTCAAAGCGTTAATTTGTTTTAACTTTGAATTCACACCGGTAGAAAATTCAGAGTTAAACCAATATATATTATATTAGAACATAAATAAAATGTTGGTACGTAAAACAATCTGGCAAGTGTATTAATTAACAATATGTTATATTTTAAGAGGACGTTAATAAACTTGATTCATGAAGGCTTACTTAAAAAGAAGAAAGGATTTTTAGAAACTTCAAATTCGTCAGATTGTTTTAGATTGACATATCAATAACAGATATATAAATCAAATAATAAACACATATAAATAAATGACCGCACCAAAATTAAAGAGCATATAAGAGAGAATTAAATTTATATAAATTATTGAAGAGCAAATTACATGTTATTGATATATGTAAAAAAAAAGGCAAAGTTAAAAAATACATGAGAAGAGATCTTGAAAGATTATTTAGACTAAATTTAGTTTCAATGGTGGCGGTTTGAAATAATTTACCTTGCAGTTTAAGAGTTCAATTTAAAAGATTGCAAGTTTTCCTGTGGCAGCAAGTTTCTATTAAATGTATTTTAAAAGTTCTCCATCGGGCCTTTACTTCACTTGAAGGTAGCAGAATATTATGGCCGAGGAAGATGACCCATCAGGGTCAGCAAGAGGGTGGATTGACTGCTACATCATTTGTTTAGATTTACCGCGATGTTAACCATCATCTATACTAGCGTAGCTAATCTTCTTTCAATAGTAACTGATAACTCAACTAATAACTAACTATGCGATTCAAAATTTAGTCATTTTATACTTTTTCTCTTATCAGTTGTTTTTCGAAGATGCAATTGTTAGATAACGCCAAAAATAAATTCAAATCTATTTCTAGATTAGAAATAGATCTAACAACATGTTTTTAACACAAGTAAATCTAATCTTAATTAATCCCATTTATCTTAAGTAAAATTTTAATTAAAAAATACCTTTCCCAGATTAAAACAACAGTGCTTCCAACCCCTAATTATTTTTAGACAATTAAACAACACCTGCATCTTTCATATTGGATTTTATATAAAAAATGTATAATTTATAGAAAAACAAGCAATTTGAAAAGAAAAAGCTAAAAACGACATATAATAAAATATTTACAAAAACATCAATATTTTGTTAGTAATTTTTGCTCCTATGTATATATTTGAGCTGCAACTATAATTTTAATAAGAAGAACTAATAATTAATAAACAGAATCAATAATAATAAATATTGAAAGTTAAACTACAAATTTAGGTGCGCATCTCAAATATATACATGAAATATATATACTGACAAAAGGAGCAGGATGGGATATAGGGGTTTGAACACGGGTTAGTAAGTAGAAACATGAAGCACAATCTTAAGCTAAGATTGACTGCTTCAATATTAAGATAAACAATCTTCATACTTTAATGAGTGCTCGTTTAGCACGAAATACTTATATTGGTGATTATTTATCTTTTCAACATGTGTGTGATCAGATGAGTCAGCAATATAAGATGGCACTGAGAGTAGTAGGTCGTGTGAAAGTCTGAGTTCGAATCCCGCATATATTACATATATAAATGCAGGTGTAAGCCTGTACAATGTATATGCACGTGTAAACACACACTCAATTTGATTTAAACACGCATTTTAACGATTCTTCACATTAATGCTTTGCGTATTTTTTTGTTAAATTATTTTTTTTTATGTAGATTTTAAAATATATTTTTGATTTAATAACTTAATTAATTTAATGATTAAACGATTATAATTCTTCATGTCGCAGCTCTAATACCATAGTACCTGATTATCATTAATAAACTAGAGATTATCTCTAGCTCAGGTATAAACTTTAAATCTTAGTTAATAATTAATATATCTGATTATTAATTAAACACACACACATGGAATAATTAAACTTCATTTCTCTTTTCCCATGTGTAATATATTTATAGATTTACTTAATAATCTTCATGCTACCCCATTCTTTTTAAAATGTATGATTAAAGACACATTAAAAGATGAATGATTCCCAAGATGTATTTCATACTGGGCCAGCCCTCATCAGTTGACCAAGGTCATCATCTCTCACATTTATCTTCATCATACATGTGGTATTTGTCAACATTGTTATATTTTGATTTACAAGTATCAAACTTACTCCATCGGCAACTTTTACATAATCCATTATACATAAATACAATAATGATTATCACTAATCATTTATTAAACTAGATGTTATTTCTAGTTCAGATGTAAACTTTAAACCTTACTTAAAGATTAATATATCTGATTTTTAATTGAACACGCACTGAGTAATTTAACTGTCTTCATTCTTATGTTTTTTTTAAAAATGTAATGGTATGAAGATTACTAAATATTTTTATAAAAGATAATATACATAAGCAAAGATAAATGAAGTTGAATTACTTCATATGTGTGTATGTATTTTATTAAAAATCAGTTATATTAATCTTTAGTTAAGGTTTAAAATTTATATCTTTGCTAGAAATAATCTCTAAATTTAATAAATAATAAGTGAAAATCATTATTGCATTTATCTAGAATAGTTCATGTCAAAGTTGTGGATGGAATAAGTTTGACATTTGTAAATCAAAATGTAACAATTTTATTATGTTGTTCCAAAGTGATATGCTATAATTTTAAAATGGCAAAGAAGTATTTGGACTATTACTTTTATGTATGAATGGAACAGTGCTGAAAAATTTAATACTAAGCAATTTGTCAAGTTTAATTGTTGTTATAATTATTTGATCATTTCAAAGAAATGAAATGCCTTCATTGTGAACAATATAATAACCAGACAGAGAATTGAATCAAAGTAAACCTTTTCCGAATATTGATCATGTTGATTTCAGCTAAGTGGATGAATCTGTGCAAGAAATAAATCCTGGGAATGATGAAGTAAACAAACAAATAGAAACTAATTTGGAAATCCAGATCATCACTGCTATTTGGTATTTATTGATTACTGTATGATAGAATATATAGAGTGAAGTATAATTGCTAATGCAGATTTTTATATAAACTAATACAGTCATGTGATGCTTGGCTTTTATATTTTCTATCCTATTAATAATTAAATTCTAAACACCCAGAATGTTAAAATAAAAAAAACTTTGGTACAGATGTATATTAAATTGAGCTAAGCACTTTCAAGATCTTGGTTATGATATCATATTCATAGCAATGAGTGGTGGATAAATAGGATGTAAATTTATGTAAATGTCTGAATGAAATAGATAACCCACTTTTTAAAAAGGGGGAAGCAGAATTTGTTTTTATTTATGAAGTTTGAATTATTGGTGAAATATCATGCATTCATATCTTGCTCTTGGAGTTGTTTTATTTTATGCCCATGATGCTGACTAATATAGGCTCAAATATATTGCTGACTGTGTTTTGATGTTCCAGAAACTTGGATTTGTGTTCTGAATTGCTTTTGACCCTTTTGTAGAGATACTGATGTTGGAACAATCTTGTTGCAAGACTGGCATGTGATTTTCCATAGTAAACTCCCTTACAGCTGGATTTAGTGCAAGCAATCTTATAACTAGTGTGCGGGTATGTTCAGTGGGAATTTATCTCTGGAGTTATTGATTAACCTGTTTCTAGAGGGTGGAGTATGGGGAATGATTCTGTATGCCTCTGAGCATATTTTATTTATGTTCCTGGAAGACTTTAGGGATACATTTACATAAATTTAAAACCTATTTATACCCATCACCCTCCTACACCATTGATTGCTATGAATATGATATCATAACCAAGATATTGAAAGCGTTTAACTCAATTTAAAATATGTCTACATGGAAGCTTTTTTATTTTAGCATTCTGACCTTTTAAAATGTAATTACAATTTGTTTAGAAAAAGTTTATTAATTTATATAATGTCCTATTAGTAATAGATCAAAAAAGCTTATAATTAGCACATAATTAAAGTCGCTAAAATATGAAATTGCTCTCTTAGTTTAAATATGCAGATTGGTTTGGCTTCAAAACTTTAGTGTGTTTGACATTTCAAGCCATTAATTTGGATATCTTTGTGAAAAGTCATTTCTAAATGAATAGACACAATCCAGAATCTTTTATCCAATAAAAACCAAAGATGGATCTATTTGAAACTGTCATATGATATCCGTTAAACACTTCTATTTATGTAAATGACTCTAAAATAGAGTGATAAAAATTGGATTGCTATTATTAATACAAGTAAATGAGAACTGAGAAAATGTTTTCTAGCCAAAGTAATTGTTAATCTGCAAATGAAATGTAAATTCTTAAATAAATGTTTAGTCGTGGTGTATTTAAAACCCCTTTTAAACATTAATTTAACAATTAAAATATATATATATTTAATTTTGAAGACTTCATTGAGTGAGTCAATTATAAAACATTTGCATCTTTGATAAAATTCCTCAAATTATAATTGTTAGACAAAAAATCATTGTCAAATGACAAAATACTAACTGATACGCCTTTTAAAAATAATTACAATATTTGTTTTCTGAAAAGAATAACCAATTGGGGGGAAATGAAAATTTACAATTTACTTTCTTATTATAATACTAACTATTGTCCTATTATTATTATTATTATTATTATTATTATTATTATTATTATTATTATTATTATTATTATTATTATTATTATTATTATTATTATTATTATTATTATTATTATCATCATCATCATCGAAATAGCTTCATTAAAAGAAAATATATTTTATGCCTTTCCTAATTACGCCCCTATATCCAATGCTAATAATAAATTAATGTATAACATTTTAGCAAAACATAATTGTTAGGAAAAATAAACACTTTTTGACTATTCTATTCATTGGATTTTAATATAATAAAAAAAATGTATGCATGTATCTGTATTATTTGGAATACTTTGATTCCTTTGAAAAATTCTAATCAATACGTGTAATTTGTTATTATCTCGCAAAAAATGTTAACAATGGTTTACTTGTCAGTTGAAGATAGGAAGAAGTTGAAAAGTAAAAAAAAATTTAAACATTAAATAATCAATCTATTAATTATCTCAAGTTTTAAAGTGCAATCACATTAAGACGAATTAAATTTAAATTTTATAATTACAAACAAATTGATGAAATCTTTGGAATGAAACAGTCACTTATTCAACATAATAATGGGATTACCAAAATTATTAAAATCATCTCGCCAAATTATCTTGCATTCTATACATGAAAATAATTTGTATTATTTTAAGAGGTTCTGCCGTAATCACAACTGTTCTATCAAGAAATAAAAATTTCTTGACAGTTTTGATTAACATGGCTATATATATCTCATGTCAAAATCTTTTAGTGTTACTAATGATTAGAAACTGAATCTTTGATAGTATATATAATAAAGTTGACATTACCATGAGTGATGGTAATGACTCTGAACTTCAAAAAGGATATCATGATGTACTAAATTACATTTATAATGAACTTTTCAGTACCTGTTATTATAATACAATTCAAATATATATATAATCAATAAACCTATACTTTTATCAATAACTCATCCAATAGGAAAATGTTTAAATCTCGGAATGATTATTCTAGATATTGGTGTGATAATTTTTAACTAATTCAAAACTCAACCCAAGTTAACAATCCTCTGAATCAAATCTTGCACCTTTCACAAATAAACCAAACAGTAGATTTGAAGAATGGCTTTATGCACAATTATTATTCACCACATTAAATGCCAAAAGTTTTAATACTTGGAAAAGTTCCACTAAACTGTTCATCTGGATACAAAAATAAAATTTCATCATTGCCCTTTCAAAAAAATTAGCATTGTATTAAAAATTCTATTTGTCTTGAATAACAAATCCATCAAAAATGTTAATCTTTAAAAAAATCACTTGATTTATAATAATTTTTAAATTTTCAATGATTGTTTTTCACATTTTCTACTCTTTACTATATATCAAGTTGTATATATTGTACCGTTTATTTATATATGGTACAAATATACTGTATTGGCATTTTGTAAAAGCTAAAAAAAAAAAAAAAAGTAAACAATTTTTTTTTTGTTAGTATAATTTATTTTCTTAAAAACGTACAGTGAAAGTTAAAATTGTCTTTTATATTTTTTTTATGTAATTAAAAATAAAAGTAAAAATTGGAGAGAACAAAAGACACACAAATCACTAAACTAGATAAGCTAAAAGAAAAATATTTTAGCTAATTAAAGATAAGGATTTGATAAAAAAGAGAGAGAGAGAGAAAAAAAGAGAACTTTGTAATTGAAAACCGATAAAAAAATGTACAAGATTATCAACATATATTTTGACAAACAAAAGATATGCGCAGAAATCTAAAAACAACCTTGAGTATAAAAAGAAAGAGGCCAGTTTGATCAGTGTCTTGTTTCATCTGTTTCTCTATAGTTGGTACTGGATAACAAAAGAATATATCCAGGATCACCCTACATGGAATTAATTCTGCATGTCGGAATGAACTGGAGTTTCTGTGGACATCGTGCCTGAAGATGGACACCAGAAAAGCCTTCATGACCAACTAGGAGAATAGACCACAAGATCAACTTATAACCAATGGCCAAGCTCATTCTAACCCAAAAAACTATGCATAGTAATCTACTACCATCTCGCTAAACTTACTGGTAAGCTATGACTCATTATTATTCCCAATTGTGACTAAATTGCCGACAAACCATTCTAAAAAAATAAGCTTATAATAGGACCCCGATAGAGACTTTAATTTTATTGATCAAGAGACTCTTGTTTACCCAAGAACTTTTTAATAATTGTTTAACTGTTATTTTTTTATTAATGTATTCATGTTTGGATTAACATGTGTGTGTTCTCTCCAGTTTATTTAATTAACAATTTAATGTTAAATATTTTAGTATGTTAGAATAAAAGAGATTTTACTTTTATCAACCTTTTTCATTTGTGCGTTATTAATAATAGTTATTAATTATTATTAAATTTATTAATATTAGTTTAGTGATGTTTAAAAATATAATTTACCTTTGCCAATATGTTTAATAAGTACCAGGAATAATAATATTTAGGAAATAATTCTAATTCATGGTAAAATATAATTACGATTATTTTAAAAAACATTTTTCTTTTTAATTTACGAGTTACGATATGTTTGATGCAGAATCAGTGAGTCTAATCAACTCTGGCACCCTCATTTATAAATTAAAAACTGATTCAGCTCGCTATTATATACTTGTAACAATTTTAGGCCAAGTTGATCAGGAATTTAGTTATGTTTTTTAGAAATAGAAATACAACTTTCTTCTTTTTGCATAACTTGATCAACTCGTGCATTTTATATGTGTAACAGAGACCTAGTCAGATGGAAAAACATTACAATATGAACTACAAAATCAACAAAAGGAAAAGAAACAATAAAAACTCTGGGCTTGGTAAAATTAGAGCAGATTACAAATAATAATCCAAGCATTTATATTATAGGTCATTAATATGCCTTTAATAAGTACTGCAGTACAATAAACTGACTTTGTACATCAGAATTTTTAAAATTATGTTCAAATTTTTATTCACAGATGCACATTTATTTTGCTGATATGCAATACTATTGGAAATCATATAAAGCATTGATACACCAGCATACTTCTCTGATCATAACATAATAAAAGTTAATCTTTAGACTCTAAAGCTGATTTCATAAAAGTTTATTACTAAAATCTATAAAGAAATACTTATTCATATACAAATGAATACTAATGATATCTATAAAAAATATTGTCTTTGATTTTGATACCCAGAATTTACTGTATTATGTTACTATAAAAGTTTGAGAAAAGATTTGTCGAAGTCTGATAAATTTATATTGTTAATTGTATTTCTCACCACATATTATTAACTCTAATAAAAGAGGACATTACTAAACTCAGAAATATTTCTTCTTTCATGAGTAATTAATCAATAATTATTTCTATCAAACAAAATTATTTGCTTTTTGAGATAACTTGTGAACATACTCAAAAATGAAATTTTTTATAATCAACTATGAAGAACACTAAATTTGACAAAGCATATAATCTATCACAAAATTGGAATCATAGTAACAAATAATGAAGTATTGTTGCCACCAGGCAGACAATGTTATCATAAATTATTAAAAACAATAATCTCATACCCAGTCATGAAGATGAATTTCAGTTCTCCTATACTGAATGATTAATCATTACAAATAACATTGAGGTTCAAATTAATAAACTGAACACAGACCATCACTCTAATATTTAAAAACATTAAATTTTCTCAATACAATAGTCTTAAACATCTTAGATAAACCACTTACTGCAAATTGTACAACTACCTTCTAACTTAATATTACCCATGACACTTTAATAAATAAACCATATTTATTTTTAACAAAAAAAGATCAAAACAGTTTTGCTTTGTAAGATTACGGGCTGATAGTTGTTGAAGTTTTTTATGCAAAAATTTTTATAAAGATTTTTTTTTACTAAAACTATATTTAACTGTTAACACATTAAGCCCATTTCCCAATCATATGTAATATGCTATGAGCATATATTTTTTCTTTATATTATTTAGCTGAGTGCATTTTCATTAATGAGCATTATAATCCTAACTATCTAGTTTCATAGCATTGCTGTTTTATTTATAATACATCTTGATTATTCATATTATGCAAATACATTCATTTGAATGTTCTATTAGTGTGATAATTAAATGCTGTTTCTTTTTTATTTATCACATTTGTTGACTATGAAGCAGGTATCTTTTATTTTTATTTATCAGTCATCACATTTTATGCATATCAAGTTGACAGATTTTGGATTGAAGCTGGGATTGCATTCTCCTTCATGATCCTAGAATATGGACTTAAATTCTAGGCTATATTTGGATCACTTATAAATATTTATACTGCACTATTATGGTTGCAATATTGGCTCTCAATTCACTGTAGCATATAGCTAAGCAACCTGGCTCATTGCATTGGATCTAATATATTGATTGCAGTTTCTTCTTTGGGAATATGTCTTTTATGTTATCTATCAGTCTGTTTAAGGTTTGCTAAAGTTCTATATTGAGACAAAATAACATATAATTAATTTTGAATTCTATCAACTTTAAACACATTGTGAACCTACAAACCTTTAAAATTATTCAACTAGTGCATGTTAACCAGTCAGTCATTGATAGACCTCATTATTAGGCACATTAAAACTCATCTCCAATATTTCATATAACAAAAATATTGCTTAATTATTTTCTTTTCCAGTTTTCACTATGTCTCAAATTCCTCTTAGAATAATTAATTATGATTATTATAAATACTTGTCTTTTTAGGAAAGAAGTATATTTGCTTATGTTAGCAATCAGGGCAAGGAAGCTTTGATCATCCATTTTAAACAAATAATTTAGTATTTCCTATATCCTAAACAATTTTTTTATGATGAATAATATCAAGAAAATTGAATTTGGTGTTTAAATTTCTTGGTATAGAAGGTTAAATCTCTTTGCTCAAGGGTAGTATAATTATGATATAATCTTTTGTTTAAACTTTCTTTAATTAATTCCATCTAAGTATCAAAATTAAAAATAATAATTAAATTATATGTTATACAAATTTACTGTTGCAATCATTAATAGAGATCTATCTGCAACCTCTGTCTTTCATATAAGATTTTTATAATGGCAGGCATTGAAAATAGATTTGAATAAATTAATTGGTTTCTGCAACAAAAATTTATGCCAAATCATCAAAGCTGTCTGTGAAGATTTGTCTTTCAAACTAAATATGCCATACATGTAAGCTCTAATATGCAGACTTCTGGATAATATATTTAAAATATAAAAATTGTGAAATATACTTAGATTATCCTTGAGTACTTTTTTTATAAATTCAACTATGGTGTGAACTGGAATCATTCTTGAAATGTGCTCTTAAATAAGAAATGGGATACAGTGATAACTTGCAATTAAGGAAAATCATTTTATTTGGAAGAAAATGAGAAAACCCGCTTAAGATTTTTATGTCTTTTATATTTTACTATTGTAATGTTTGAAGTGTTATCTGCATTTAATATTTGTCAATCTCATTTTATTCTTTATTTGGGTGTGTCTAACAGATCTAGCCATGTATTTAAAGGTGATGTGTATAAATGGTTGTATTCATGTTTATAGTATTTTGAGAAATCGCAGTGGGGGATTTATGTATGTTTTTTTTTTTTAATGTGTCATAGCATTGGCCGGGCGCGAACCCACAACCTGGGCAACTGCCTGCAAGTGCAAGGCAGTCATGCTGACCTCTAGACCACCAACGCAAGACATGATTTATGTATGTTTTATAAATGTCTATAAGAATTGAGTCACTACTTTGAGATATATATTTTGCCTTGGATTGGTGCATAGTTTCTATTATTATTATAAATTTAATTTAACTGTTTATTTATCTTTCGTGCATGTATGCTTGTATTAATTTTTTGATTATACTTATGCTATATGCGTTATAAATATGAGATGTGGTTTACGATTTGTCATGTAATTGTTACTTCAATGCCTTTCATTTTATTATTGATATTTCCACTCATTTTACTTAAATGTTATTTGTTAGGCCCATGAGATGACTTATTTAGTCATTGTGCACTTAACCTATAAGAGGACTTACTTTATGTTATATGTTTATTTAATGCATTAGAGTTCTTGTACTGATTTACATCTGTGTTTAGATCTACACTTTATGGTTGCTTGGTCGCCTTTTGGAATGTTCAAATCTCCTATATTATATATATATAATTGTGAAAAACAAGTACTTTAATTTATTAAATAACATGTTATAAAAAAAATGTTTCATTAAAAATTTTTTTTAATTTTTTTGGAGTGGGAGAGAGGACGATTATCTTAAATCAATAGTCCTAAACAATAGATTATCTAAAGAAGGAGATTTTCTTAAGCTGCTTAATGCATTGAAAATCTCTCTATTTTTTTTAACATATAACTTTTTTAAATGTTTAAATAAAGAATATAATTAAACTCTTAATGCTAAGTGTTGTGATTGGTGGCACATTTTTAAAAATAACTATACAGTATTCAATTATAATTTAGTATAATTTATCAAATCAAACCAAACATTATTTTTTTTAAAATATTGTTGTACTTACTGAATGCATTAAAGAATGTTTTTAAAGAAAAGTAATGAAAATTCATTCTTATATATATAAATTTTATTAGTTGTATTATGAGTCAATATGAAAAAAGTGATAATTATTTTAAATGTTAGCAATATTTAATCAGTTTCAAACAGCTTTCGCGTGAAATTTGTAAAACAATTTATTTACAATTTGCTTCAATTTTATTCTTTATATGTATATATGCTTAACAGAATAATTATTAATATAAATAATATATTTTCAGCTAAACAAAATTTTAAAGAAAACTTGGAATAAATTATTATTTTGCTATGGATTTTTGAGGGGGAGGGAATATATATCCTTGCTAATTGCATTCGCTTTTATTCTGAAAATATTTGTTGAAATAAAAACAAAATTTACTAAATGAATATAAAAATTATTTTAAATTATAATAATTGATTAAATGTAATTTTAATAAATTTTTAATAGGAAAAACCCATAAAATATCAAAATTAAAATGTCTAGTTAATTACCTTTTTTTTTTTTAATTTTTATTTTAAAAAAATCTCCTTTGCTGCCAAAAAATGTATATGTGTGTGTGCTTTTTTGCTGATTTATTAATATATTTTTTTTCCTTTTAATTTTTCTAATTATCGAATTGTCTTAGAATTGTGGATTTGGAAAAGCTTAAAAAAATATTAGATATTATTAAAAGTAAATGAAAAAAATAATTAAAATTAAAAAAAAGGGAAAAACAGGATTACACTATATTTAGAGATAAAAGATTATAAACAACAAAAGACAATTGAAAAAAACACGAAATAATCAAAGCTAATAAATGACCTTCATAAAAGAAGTTTTAAGAACGGAACGTGATAGAAATACCTGGAGATCTGATTTGATATTTTTTACATCTAAATCTTAAAAATAAATCACACACACACATGCACGCACACACACATATATATACATTTGATATGTACTATTCAGAATGTGAAAAATTTATTTGTTGCAAAGCAAGGTAAAGAATTAAAAAAGTGGAAGTAGATAGAATAAGAATCAATGGATATCTTTTCCATTTCTAGATATAACTTTGTTTTCTTGGTTAACAAATGATTAAAAGGAACATTTGTAGGAAATATAATTAAAATAAAGAATAATCAAATTTTGATATTTTGTGTTGAACAGTAGGAAAAGTTGATCAAATAATGGAAACAATACTGATTTAAAATGCACTTTCTACTATTTTGATTTCTATGTTTTATTAAATATTAACATTTCTTAATTTGTGTTTTATTGGCTGTGCTAATTTTTTAAATCTTGGTTTAATAATTTATTTTGCCACTGCACATTTGATATGCTATTTTAAAAATAGAACACTTTAGTACTGTTTAAATTTTTTATTATGCTAATATTTTAGGACATTTTCTAATTACTAATATTTTTGATATTTGATTTTGAGAGTTATTTGATTTTTTGTTTTTGGTCATGTGATTGCGCGAATATTTTGGTCATTTTCTAATGACTAAAATTTGTAAAATATTGTTTTTTGAATTGCAATATTTTAAAAGTAAAATACTTTAGTATTGTTTTTATTTTTTTATGTTAATTTTTTTATTTCCTAATTACTAATACTTGCTAAATATTCTTTTTTGATATTTGATTTTTTTTTTTTAGCCATAAGATTTGCTATTTTTTTTTATTATTTTTTTTGGCATTTCTTAATTATTAATATTTTTGATAATTTGATTTCAAAAATTATTTGGGTTTTTTTGGTCACATGATTATGCTTATTTTTTTTTTTATAGTTGTGAGGGGATGAAAATTGCAAATTTTAAAACTATATTGAACAAAATAACTAGAACACATTGTATCAATGACAGAAGGTATTATCTAAGTTCTTGGTTGGATAAATAGTTGTTGTTTTGGGGCTCCCTTAAAACCTAAAATCATGGAAAGCACATTATAAATGTATACCATTGAAATAATATTAATTAATGATCATCTGTCTACCCAATATTTTTATCAAAAAGTAAAATAAATGTAAAAATGAAATACTTCTATTATTTTCATAAGTATTTTTTGGTCACTAATTTCAACCTCAATACTCATCATTGTCTACCATTAGTTTTTAATACACAATCATCAATTTTCCTTTTACTAAGTTTGCTAAATTTTCAGAATGAGCATTGGCTTACATTTATAGGATCTCACTTATTTATTCTAGATAAATAAAATCTTGTAAAAAAAATTATTGACTTTTATTAATCAGCATTACAATAGAAACATTATTTATAAAACTTTTATACAGAAATAAAAGACTTTCTCTATTTTTTTTTAATAAGTATTAATTCTTGGATTCTTATTACTCATTCATTATTTATAGTTCAATTTTAATTATATAATTAATTCTTAACAAATTTAGTATTCATATGTTATTAAGATTATCAAAATATTTTGTTTATTCATAATTTTAATCCTAACAAAAATTGTCATTATCATAAAGTTTAATAGTAGACTGAATTTACTATATATTTGTGGAAGATGTCAAGATTTTAATGTAAGATTTTGATACAATGACTCATAGTGACCAGATGTTTTTATCACCTTAAATTCGTAGAGTCTTTATTGAATTAATTTTTATGTGAATATTTTTTTAATATTGTAAGCTAATGAGAATGTTTTTATAATATTGTAAGCTAATATTACAAATAATATGAGTGTATACCATTTTTGATCTTATATTTGCTCAAATAACAGAAGTAATCCTTTAAGAATGAAATATCTCTTCGTAGTTTTTGAACAGTAAGATCTTAAATAAAATCATAGTGAAAGACTAGCATCTTCCTATATAGGTATATTATAAATGGTTTCAACCTTTATTTTACATATTATAAAAGAAAAATTGAAGAAGCAATTTTAATAAATAAAAATAAAATTAATGTAATTAATAGACAAGCTGCTAATGTTAAAATTCGGAATTTATGGGATTCAATTTGATGATGTTTGCTTCTATTTTAGTTTTTGAATTTAACAGCAGTTGAGGAGGGTTAAGCAATTAACCAAAAGTACTTCTGCAGATTGAAATACTGTATATAATAGTTAATTACCATTACATTTATTAGTTTTATTGTTATTACAAGAGATTTTTAATTAATTGACATTTTATTTGTGTTATATTACAAACATATATAAATGATAGTGGTAATGATAAAACCTTATCATTAAATGAAACTAAGAATCATCAGATGGCAAAGCCCTTGTTGATGCAATTTCATGCATTCATTCACAAAAAGAGAAATACAATATGTTTGAACTTATATTTTGTTTGATCGATATACTCTTTGGAATAATGAATAGCATTTTAAAAATAATCTTGCTTTGAATCCTGTTTGGTAAAGTTTTTATTTTATAAAATTTGCTAATAATCTTGAAAAACTTTTCTATAAAATACCTTTCTCATGATAAACCATATAAATATCTATATATCATTGATAATATAGAACACATATTTAAATATCACTTCCTCTCATGAAGTCATTCTAATCATTTGTATAACATACTACCATTATCACCGCCCATACACACACATTTTTAAACACTTTGGTATATAACCATCACCTGATTAAGTTTTGATAAACTTTAAAAATTGTTTCTAGCATTTAGGATTTTGGATATAAAAATTACATATTCAATGATTACCCATTAATATAAAATATATTTCCATTGATACAAAAACAAATACAAAATAATTAAAATTATAATATTAATCAAACACAAAATAATATATATTAGAAATATATCACCCTTTTCATTGTCTCATATAAACATTAGAGTGGCTCAGCCTTTTCTATTTTGTTCATTCTAGCAATGTTCTGGATTGATATTACTTTAATAATAATAACTTTTTTAACTTGATTTTTTCCCAGTTAACAATTTGTTTTGTTAAAGAAAATGAATTGATATTTTCGTTTTTGATTTTACACATAGATGTCAGGAAAAATCAGGAATATTGCAAAATTCTGAATTTGCTCACTCCTGACATGGCACAATGGGACTTTCACATTATGCTTACCAAAAAGAAAAGTGTTTTAATTGATTTGAAATCTAAAGATAAATTTGTAATCTTGATTTTCTTTCTTACTGTTTTTTGGAACATTTTTATCAACAAGCAATATAATTTATTTATTTTATTATCTTCAACAAACTCAAATAATAATGTATCTTTTCCACTTTAAATAAATTACACATCTAGGACAAAATCATTAATAAATTTGGAAAACCAGTGAAAATGTTTTAAACATATTTTTATGGGGAAAAAAGAAAAGAGAGCACTGGGTATTTTTTGTCTTATTTTCCTGAGACAAGGAATTTAAAAAAGATGGTCACAAATGTTTGAAATGTAAAGTTTATTTTCCAGAATACTATGCTTATGTAATGATAATATTTCTATAAAAATTATTTTAGCTGTTATTAATGTAATTTTGGAACATTTATTTTAAAGAAGAATTATTTATATCACTTTTTAAAATATAATCCTTTTACAATATAATATCATTAAAAAACATAATTCAAAATTAAAATTCTTATTTTTGATAATTGATGGTTTATACTTCAAGAATACAGGTAACTTAAAATATTACAAATTATATTTTAAAATTTATCTTTTACTTGATATATTTAAATTTTTTGAAATATTTTTGAAGAATTATTTAGCATTTGTTTTAAAACAGATTTAGAGTGAATATTATTTTGAACAGCTTTTTTTTACTAGATGTTGTGGAAAATATTAAATTCAAATTTGATTACTGTTGTAATTTAAACTGAGAAGCAATGTATATTTCTACTTTTATTCCAAATAATATGCAATTGATATTGAGATGTCATTGTTTCTTTAATTGTAAGATTGAGTATAGAATTGTTTTTAAAGAAAAGATTACTGTAACTATAATAACTACTCTTTCCTATTGCATTGCCAAATGTATACCATATAATACTCAATTATTCAATCATTTTACTACTTTTACAATGCTTTATTTTTCACCATTTTTCTACAGTTTACAGTTTCGATTGCCCCAGCAATCTTCTTCAGAATGTTATATCTCCTAATCTCAACTTTTACAATCAAATTTTAAAAACTCTATTAGAAGATATAACATTCTGAAGAAGATTGCCAGGGCAATCAAAACTGTAAACTGTAGAAAAAAGGGTGGAAAATAAAGCATTGTAAAAGTAGTAAAGTGATTGGACAATTGAGTATTGTATGGTATAAATTTGGCAATGCAATAGTAAAGAATAGTTATTATACTTCTTGAAGAAGATAAAGGTATACTGGAAATAGAGTTTTTAAAATTTGATTGTAAAAATTGAGATTAGGAGATATAACATTCTGAAGAAGGTTGCCTGGGCAATCGAAACTAAACTGTAGGAAAAAAGGTGGAAAATAAAGCATTGTAAAAGTGGTAAAGTGATTGGACCATTGAATATTATATGATTACTGTAACTATGTAATAACACTTATAATTGCATGCATACTCCTACCTACATTATTTATTTATTCTGTATAAAAATGTTAAGATAATGATATTCTAAAATACAGCATGCAAACATAGAGCTCAGTATTATAATAGATAATTTTAGTTCTCTAAAACCAAAGTTTGATTGTACACTTAAGAGAGTATTATATACCAAAGTGAAGTTTCTCATGAATTTAAGAGCCCGTTAGCTATTGATAAATTTAATCATATTTTATCTTTAATTGAATATTGCATATTTTTTCTCAACAAATTAATTTTTAAAATTTAAAACCAGTTTATTATATTCAGTAAAATTATTTACTTTATCATCTATAAGATATACACGATGGCTGAAATTATTAAATCCGTAGATAATTTTTTATGTGCACTTTTCCTTATTTACACACACTCAATAATATTTTTCAGCACCAGAATGTATTTTTTATCTAATAATAGAGAATCATGCAAATATTGTGTTTCGATATAAAAGACAATAATCTTCACATAAAAAATGATGAATTTAAAGTGGATAAATAAATAAATAGTGAAAATTATCTATGGATTCAAAGTATTTTTTTAAAAAAAGGAATAGTTAATTTTTATAAAAGAGAATATATATATAAGATAAACTGCTGATAGATTAGATTTTTGGATCACCGTGTTGAATATTTCATTATATACTACTTACTTTTTGAAAAAAAAATGAATAGTTAATTTTTATAAAAGAGAATACATACTTATATATATGATAAACTGCTAATAGATTAGATTTTTGGATCACCGTGTTGAATATTTCATTATATACTTTTTTTTTTTTAAATCACTCTTTTAAACATGACAATAATTAGAATAAAAAATTTTATCATCATAAGAAATTAGTATGTATATTTATAACAGAGAACTAATTCGCAGTTTATGAAGTTTCTCTTAGGGAGCTTTGCTCAATTATAATACACAAGTTAAAATTCATTATTATGTCATTTGTGCATTTGATTGCTAGATAAGATTAAAGAGGTTTTTGCTAAACCATTTTCTGGAGAGCTTCATGTAAATAATAAACTTGCTTGCGAATATTAATTTTTTTTTTTTTTTAGAAACTTTCTTATGTTTTTTGATATCAATTATTTTTATTAATCGTAGGTGAACCAGCAGTTAATTGTAGGGAGTCTAAACATTTACTTGACAGATCTGAAGGCAATAAACGGCATTCATGGATAAAGAGATTTTGTTAAACAAGGTTTTATAAAGTTTGAAAGAATGAAAGACTTCGTGATGCCACAATTACTTACAAATACTCTTAGATAGATATTTAAGATTATTGTATTACAATATAATAGCCATTATCGATAATAAATCTAAGAAACATAGATGTCTTTTTCCCTCTGAAACATTCAATCTTTATCGACTAATCTAATAAATTTCAGAGAGTAAAAAGCAAAATCTTAGCTTCCTTTTGCTGTTCACAAGAATTAATACATGAGAATGATTTATTCTTGATTAATTTTCTATTATTATACTTAAGTTTAATATAATGACAATCATTGTCAAAAAAAACAAGTTCCACGTAACAGATACAGAAATCGAGCCCTGATGCATAAAATGTTCACTCCCCCCCCCCCATTTCAAAATGATAAAGTTTTATTCTTATTCATTTATATTCAAATTTGTAATTATTTATTATACAAATTTAAAAAAAAAATCATTCTTACTTTTGCAAAATCATCAGTTATTAAGTATGCTATGAATATGAGCTACACAATCATATATTTTAATAGTTATTGGCTAATACTAATCGGACTTAAATTTTTTCAGAACTATAGCATGCAGTATTTTTGAGAAAAACAAAAAAATAATTCCACAAATAAAATACAAAAATAATTTGTAACTATTTTGTTATTATTATTTAAAATATATAACACACTGCTATAATATTGCGTAAAGTATTGTCATTTTGCATAGTGTGTGTTTATTTAAAATTAATCGTTCATGATCAGAACAAATAATAAAAAAGTTAATATTTTTATCATAGATTTGGTCATAATCAATATTTTGTTTTCATATTACTAACTAATTTAATTTATCATATTTTTCTTTTATAATTTAATAATCAATATCAATTTTAGTATTTTTATTTAGTAACTAATTTATTGTGCTTCATTATTTTTCTTATAATTTCTTGAAATATATAGATAAGAAACTATTTTCTTTATAATTTCATATGCTGCAATATATAAATAATACATTAAAATATGAATTGAATGAGTAATATTAATTTATTCTACAGTTTTGATACTTAAAACATAATTTTATTTGTGAGCCAATGCTACATAAATGTAATTTCAAAATTACAATCAAAATTCACTCTCTTTCCACATGCATAGCTCTATGCACCCCCAATAATATTCATACATAAAATGCACAGCGGAGTGATATGCAATGAGGTTTAATATGCATGATGATTTATTTTTAGTACAACATTTTATCGGGCAACAGTTTATTATTAATGCAAGATTGAAAAATTGTTATAAATACATAAGTATTGGTATGAAAATTCAGAGATTCTAACTCAAGCCTAGAGTGATGATCAGTCAACTTAATTAGGACTGAATTATATACAACAACAGCCATACTTTAAAAGTTTAATTTAAAATTTCCCATCATCACATATTAAAATAAGGATTTATCTTTTGTGCTATTTTGGTTTAATAATGTTACCAAAGATAATTTTAATGGAATTATTATAATAAATTCTAAATTTAGAAAATGCATCATCATCAGCAGCCATCTGTAGAGTCATTCAAATTTCATTAAAAAAAGGAGAAAAATGAAAAACAAAAAGTTAAAGGTAAAATTTGTGATGACTATATAAATTATTCTCTGAAAATATAAAGATATCTACATATTTCACATGCTAGTTATTTAGTCTGTTAATTTGTCATCTTATGTTGCTATATTTTAATTTAATAATTTTTTTTCTGAACTCTTCATTATCTTAGCTAGTTGTAAATCTGTATTATACATATCTCTATTTTACATCAATTTTTATTTTTAATGTCTCAGATTTTCTATCACCAATAAACTTCTCTCATACAAATTGTAGAAACTGTACAATGAAAGCAGTCAGTATTATTCTTGTTTAAGAATATTTTTAAGATAAGCTTTGTAATGTAAGCATGATTTTCCCTTCCCATTAAAACTATGATTAATATCACCATAAAATATCTTTTTAAAAAGTTTCCTAGTTTCATTCATTATAACTACTCAGTCCAATGAGCACAAAATATTACATTATAAATGCATTATCTTCACATCTAAAGAACTTGTGAGTATATTTTCAGAACAAGAAGAAACATCAGTAAATGAAATTTTTCCAATGTCTTTGTTTTACATCAGTGGAGATTATATATTTCACTTTATAAAATAAATTTGATAGAATAAGTTTCCTCTATTACTTTATTTACTTAAAAATAATTAAAATAATTTAAATACAAGTATACTTTATATACCTGGAGATTAGATGTAATGTAAGCAATTTGAGCACAGACTTTCAAGCACCCATCAGCCATCTACTCTATTTCATACAACTGATACACATGACCACACACCTATGAAAAAGATGTGATCTCCAATATACATATTTCATGCTGAACCAGCACTTATAAGTTGGTCCAAGTCATCATCTTCCACATGCATATATAATCAGTGTTCAGTTTATATTAAAATAGCAAATCTTCAGAGTTTAATGAACAGACTTTCAATCTACTCCATTCTCCAACTCTTTAAAAAAGTCATCCAAATAGTATGGATGACTGAAGAGTTGGAGGATATAACCGAGCACTGATTAAAATAATTATATTATACAGCAAAAATATCCTATACAAAGACCAAAAAGCAATCAAAGCATTTAAGTTAATTCACATTTTCTAAGTGATAACTATTCAAGTTAAAATTTACTTTAAGATTTTTTTTTATCTAATACTGACTGATATAATATCTGGATTTTTTAAAAAAATGATTTGCCAAGATAAAGCCTTATACATTGCATTCACAAACAATAAAATTATGGAAATTAATATTTCTCAATCTTTTTTGCTCTTGACTCCCTTTGCTGCGTAGGTTTCTTTGTGGCCTCTTACCACAAAAATAGAATTATAATTTTATATAATTTTTGTTATCAAATTTACAAATACTATTATATTTTCTAAACAATCATGCATAATATACAATATTAGAAATGGCTGAAAGGAGCATAATTTTTTAGAAAGTAATTTTTATTCACAATATTTTACAAGACATTTTATATAAATACAATTTAAAATTTTATGTAATTTTAGAATAAAAAAACACAAATATTTGTATAAAAATAAATAAGAACAAATATAAATATAATACAATTTTTAATGAAAACTTTGCAATTGATGAGATTCAGTATGGTCTTCAATTTTAAGTTCAGGTGGTGTTAATATTAATCTGAGATCATTTCTGTTCCTAATACTCCAAATGATTTTTCTGTTTGGTTAAAAATAGAAGAATTCAACTAAGCCACATTCAACCAAATTCATTATTGAAAATGGTAATTGAGTTTGTTCACAAAGTTTTAGGTGTTAGACTGCAATTTTAGAATTGATTCAAAATCTATTCTTATTTTTAAACATGATCTAAGCTGAACTATCATTTTGTAATTCGATGATATTCTTTTGGACTGTAATATCCACATTAGATGCATCCACTCCAAATGGACTAGAATATTCATTTTCAAAATGTTGCAAAATTAAGTTTTCATCAGATGATCTACATATGTAATTAAGGCATCATCTGTTATTACCATCATTCAGATTTGAGTGATGGAAATTAAAAAAATTTCCAAGTGCAATGTTCTTCACAAAAAATCTTGAGTTTACTTAGGAAAGCTTGTATGCTTTTGCAAATACTATTTCTTCTCTGTAACTTATTTTGAAAGGGTTTAATTTTTTTTTAAATCTGATAAGTACAGTACATTATTTTTGAAGATGATAAATTCACTTCAAAAATTCTCCTCTTTAATAAATAAAATTATACTATCCCAAAAGATAAAATATCTTAAAATAATTGGCTTTTGATAACCACCTTATTTTTATATCTAAAAGTACATGTTTAAAATTCTTATCATTGTCTTCACAAATTTTTGAATTAAATAGTTTTGAAGAGCATTTGATTAAATTTTATTAACCATTTGTGTGGCAATACACAGTTTCAATCAAATGTTCTCTGTGAATTACATAATAAATGCAGACAACTGTAGGTAACACTTTTTTAAAAAAATGCAGCAAATCTTTTATATTTGGCTGTAATAGCACCAGTATCATCTGTAGTACAGACAATTATATTTTCTAATTGAATATTTTTCCCTTTGAAGTAATTATTTGTTGAAAAATAGATTCTTCTGTAGTGTCCATTGTAAGTGAATAAACAAACGCATTTCTTCAATGTGCTGATTATATCCTATAAACCTGATGTACCTAAGAGAAGTACTTCATTGCCCCTAAAATTTGATTTATTTATATATAAAATAAACTTCTCTACTTTCAACTCAGCAGCTAATTGCTTTTTCACATTAATTGCCATTTTATTGGTGCCCTTGATACTGAATTATTACTTAGAAGTTATTTCACATGCATTTAGATTCATAATAGATGGCAATACAACAGAAATTATTGGAATAATCAAAGACTCCTGAGGTTTACCTACTTTAGCAATTAATTTTGATTTAAACCTTTGTCCAATTTTGAAGATTTTTTAATAAATAATTGCTTTATTCTTGAAGTCTTTTAAAAATCATCACAAATTTTTTGAAATAATCCAGTAGTTTGTCCTTTTTGTTGATGTCAAGTGATTTTACAACTTCAATGTTTACATGTATTTTTATATATTAAATATAATGAAATCTGTGGATCTTATAATGATGGAATAACCATAAGTAAGATATTCCATGAAATATTGTCAACATTTTTTCTTTGGTAAAGAAGATATTTCTCTAAGCCACTTCAAACACTTTTTATCAAAACTCTTTATTTGTACATATACAAATAAAGAGTTTTGCTAAAAGTGTTTGAAGTGGTTTGGATAAATTGTATTTATAGGATATTACAGCAAAATAAAGAAAAGTGTGGTTTTAGTAATATTTATAAAGAAGATATTCTTAACCTAAAATTAAATTATTATTTTAATAAATTATAAAAGGTATACATATGGTTTTAAAAAAAATGAAAAAAAATTAAATAATTAAAACTTAAATAACTGATTATGATTATAATCATGGAATTCTTAAAGCTAAAAAATTTAAAGAAGAAAATATATCCATCAATGGCTATGCCAGTGTAATGCAATATTGTAATAAAAAAGAGATACTACTTCTAAAAAAAGATAAAATGATAAATATGTTGCCCCACAACACAATATATATTTAAAATTAAATTTTAAAAATTTTTAATTTTAACTTTAACTTTCAAGATAATTTGTTATTGGCAAACTTTAAAAATTAAATTATGTTAAAGACTGTTGCCTAAAATGAAAACAAAAATAATTACTATTAAAACTTTTCTCAATATTTAACATTTATTTAAAATAAGATTTTCAAAAACAACTCTTATTTCAAAGAGAAGAGATTCTCCCAAAACTAAAATTATATGAAATTCACATATTCATTACATTACAAGTATTGACTTAAATAGTATATACATAAGAAAACAAATGGACTATATGCAATTAATAATCTTATTTACAAATGATACAAATTGATTTATATTGATAAAATTCAAAAATTCAAACCATATATTTTTTTAATAATTAATATACATGTAGAAAATAAAATTTGATTATTTAATTTCACTTTAATTCATATTCAGACTTTAAAACAAAATTTAAAAAAATGAAATTTAAAAATATAAATTTAAATGAAGATTTTTATTTTTTTTATTATAAATATTTTTTTTTACTTAAAAAACATTAATTTACAAAATAAGAGGTATATGTAAAATTATTTTTTAAAAATTGAATTAAAATTTTAACATTTTTTCAATGTCAGTCCCAAAAATAGTTGTTACATTTTGCCTCATTTTTTTGATAAAATTGTGATATGATTAATATTTGAAGCATGCCATAATAAAATAACATCTACATCAGTTATATTAATAGCATTATGTTTTCCTTTTTATAAATTATATCTTATTTTTCAATTATTCTTAAAGAGATGATTATTTGAGGTTATGTTTGGTCACATGCTAATGTATGGACTTTTTTTAATATAGAATGCAATTTCTTTAAAAAATATAACTATTACTTCAGCAATAAGGAAAATTAAAAGATGTTTTCTTATATTTGTGATTCAATGTTTTGTATGTAACAAGCAATGACATTATGTACAAAAATCACCTATTATATTATAAACCTGATAACATAGTGTTCTGATTATAATGATAGCTAGCAGCAGGAAACAAATTTTAAATGATGATACCAAGCACTGTATATGCTGAAATCATAACTTTAAGCTTTAACTTGATTCCAATTTATATTCATATCAGCATGGAATTGATGAGAAGTAGTCACTTGTTTTATGTATCATATATGATTTTTATATACCTTTTTTATGCCAAACTATATGACCACTATTTTGATTTTAAATTTTTGTGATCCCTTGAAAAAAAAAAAGACCTTTGAGAAACACTGATACATAATTTTTGTACTGGCAAAAAAATGATGTTTTTGATTTTGTTTTCAATAGATTCAAATCAAACCAATGTCATTTTCTGATGCCTGATTTGAGAACTGCATGCAAAATGTTTTTAAAGTAGCTGTCATAAAAATCAAAAACAAAGTAATAATACATATTAATTTGTACTACTTCTTATGCCACTTTTCATCATTAGTGATAAAAGTTTCTCTAAATGTTGTTATGTAAAAGTTGTATAATGTGAATAAACTTCCAAAGATAGATATTTGAAATATTGGCAAAAGCCTTTTAATTAACTAAACCAAACGTCTTGAATAAATAAACAAAATCTCATCTCGTAGTCTTTTTTATATATTTGTTTTGGCGACAAAAGTAATGCGCAAGAGATTCTTGATCTTTAAATCTACATTAAGTCTGCTTGGAAATAATAGGTTCAATAAAATCCTTTGAAAGACTTTTACTATAATGTTTAACAATGATATTTTAGGCTATTTACTGCTATTTTTTTAAAAAAAATTCCTGTTATTTTTAGAAATCGGAATAATAGATGCATCCTTAAAATCAGATGACACAACTTTATAAGTCCACATCTTTTTATAAAATTCACTAGTTTTAAAATCAGTATATCACCACCATCTTTTAAAACTTCTTTATTATTTCCATAAGTATTTGCAGACTTTCCATTTTTAAAATTATAAAAAATAGAGATTATAAAAAGTGGTTTTATTTCATTAAGTTATTTTTGTTCAAGATGTAGCATTAAAAGCAATTACCCAGAGTTTTGTTTAGTCATTAAAAAGATGATCAAAATATTTGCAATCGTTATTCTTCATGAAAAAGTATCATTTATTAATTTAATAGGATTATATTAGCATTTCTTATAGTCTAGCCATGTTTTTTTGAGACAAGTTATTTTTCGACCATCTTTTGCACTAGCTAAGTGAAATTATTGCCTAAATGTAGTTCTAAAGTGACTCATTATTGATTACATTGTCTCATTTAAAATTATTGTGAAGTAATTTTAGTTTGTTGTTGATTTATTACTGCCTGCCACTTTACATATTACACATAGTCATATACACTTGCATACAAAAAAAAAATGAAGTTTGGATTTGAAATTGCTCTGTATATTAAAGAATGAAAATGTGGTTGCACAAATACCCTATAAAAAGATAACTGACAGCATGAGAAGCTAATGTTAATCTGGTACTATACCAAACTAAAAAACAAATATGATAACATAATAACAATTGGTAGAGAATGGGAGAAACATCACAGAGAGGAAATAAAAATGATTGCTTGTATCAGAAACAGTACTTAGTCATTAATGAGTTAGCAACTAACTTATTCTGCAAGACAAAAGAAGGCACTATAAATTTAGCAATGGTTGTAAATTAGTCATCATTAATCCTTATACCTGTAGATCATTCCAGCTGTTTATCCACTCATCTATCTGTGATCAACTTTGATAAAGAGAAATAATTGTATTAAATTTGCACTTTTTTATCATATTTTATCTTAAACAAAAAGACATTTTACAAATAAATAAAAAAATAGCGATAATTGTGCTAAATATAGTAAAGATGCAATATGCTCTATACTAATGTATACTACTTGACTTAGACAATATCTTTAAAAAAAGTATAAATAAACAAAAGTAAGAACATTAAAAGTTGTAAATTTAATAAATGTACAAAAATTTATCATAAACAATATGTCAGTAGCCATTTTTTTTCTTACAGTGCATTCATTAGTATTAACACCAATTTCAGTTATTAACTACTTTTTCTTCATGTTAAATTATTTGAAAACAGAGTCATTTTTTTCTTTCTAAACATTATTATTATAGAGTATTTTGTGGGATAAAATGTTTTCTTAGTATAGTTTAAGAAAATTTGTACAAGTCTTGATAAGTGATAAAAAGGAAGTTGTTGATTTTTAATGAAAGCAAAAAAAAAAAAAAAAAACAGATACAAAAGTGGACCATATGGTCAAAAAGAGTGAATTACCTGTTAGAGAGACATATTTTTGTCATTTGATTTCCCAAAACAGTTCAAGTTATAACCAGTTAAAAACTTGTGAATAGAAAATATGAACCAATAAAATGTGCATGGATAGATGTTTGTATTGCACCAGAAAGCTTAAATTGTATAAGAAGTATGGTACTTTGGTGTTCGCTTTGATTTTACTATATATATATAAAACAAGATAAGTTTATCATTATTTTAAGCAATTTTGTTTATTTGCTTAATATAAAGTTGTTTTCTTTGTTTTGTTATTTATCAATAAATTTTCAATTTTTGATCATTATAAATAATAAAATTGTATTACTTTTTAGATTATATTTTTTATTGGTTAACAAAACAAACTGTCAAAAAATAATAATTAAATATTAACATATATAAAAAAGAAAAACTTACAATATAATATTAAAATATAAAATCAAATGTTGCTTAGTTTGTTTTTCCTCTTGCATGTTTCTTGTAATAGGCATTTATTTATAGAGGTTTGACATATTTTAAGCATGTAGATAAGTCTATTGTATGCTTGCATATAAATTTATTTAAAAAGTTAGACAAGTGCAGTAACCATGTCTGCAGTTTTCTGTTGCTCTTAATAGATTCACAATCCAAACTCTGAATACTCTACTTTTAAATTGTTTCAATGCATTTCTAAATTTTTAACAGTATTGAATTGAATTGCTGCAAATCACATTTGTTTTTGCCCATTTATAACCTTTTGTCTATTGTTGCAATTCAATTATAGTCAAAGTCTTGAACATTTAACTACTATATATATATATTGTAATGAGCACAGACGTTCGTTACATTGTTTTTTTTTACTTACGTATCTGCCTACTTTATAAATTTTTCTAGGTTCAAATACCTAGATGGCGCCCCGTAGTGCAGTTTACGTAAGTCTCCATATTCTCCGGATCGTTATAACTGGCCACCCAACTTGGGCCGATCTATTAATAAAAACCACATATACCCTGAGTAAATTTCTTTTTTCAAAATGAAATATTTTTATCTGTTACATAAAGTCGTATACTTTAAATCTTATAAAAGCTCTGCCAGTAAAAGAAATTGCGTATATATATTAAACACGAGAAAGTATAAATAATTTTAAACTGTATTTTGTTAAAAAGAAAGTCAAAAGGTTGCATTTGATATGTTTTTTTTGTTAATATATATTTATGCTTTAACGTGTATAGGCGCGCACAGCCACTTAAGTTTATGATCGAAATGTGGTATCTTACGATGAGTACCATTGGGAATTTACTTCAGTGTAATCCTATTTAAGCATTTTAATCAGTCATAAATAAGTTGGTGGTAGTTATAATTGTGCTTCAAATATACACGTATAAGTCCATTATCTTTCAAAACGTATTTAATTCAATGCAACCTTCTTAAATAAATAATTTAAATAACTTGCTTGTCATGCCGTGTGTAAAAATAAAATGTATAAAATAAAATAGAACTCTTGTGGGGAGAGGTGTAAACGTAAATGGTCCTTAGGTAAGCAATAGTAAACATTTTTCTTTTTGTATATAGTCTTTTTGTAAAATTATTAACCGGATGTTTTGTAAATGTCTTCGTCAATCGTGTACCGTAATTACTAACCCTAAGTAAAATATATTTTTTTTGATCATTTTTTTTAAGCACCTTTACTGATATGTAACGAGCACAGACGTTCCTTACATTGTTTTTTATTTATTTATTAAACATGAAAGTAAATTAAAAAGTTCGCATTTAAAAATTTTCTTTAAGAATTAAAAATTGAAATTAAATATCATCTTAAACTCGTATATATTAAATCGCACAGATAATGAAAAAATATTAAAATAAAACTTTATTAAAGAAAAAGTATTTTAAAACTAAATTTTAAAAAGATTTGGAGATAAAATTATATCTTTAAATTTATCTTTAAGTATATCTTTGATTTGGAAAACAGGTTAATTAATCAGAAATGGAAATGATAAATTTAATTAGTCAAATGTAAACCAGCCTTGGGCATTTAAATGTAAAAACATCGGTCAGATAGGAAAACAATAGAAACTTTTAGCAAATGAAATAAATCCATTGGGAAATCGGACCTCAATGAAAATGATCATCACATCGATGATGTAATGTTAAGTCAATCTTTCAAAGTAATATAAAAGGACAAGTTTGGAAATTATTAGTGAGTGATTATGATTATTACGATGTGACAGATAGGTGTTAGTGTGGAGGTGCGGGAGAAGGGATTGAAGAGACGCATGATTCAATCCCTTCAGTTTTGCCAAAGAAAGAAAGAGAAATGAACTATCATTTTCTACATTGAGGACCAACTAAACTAAAAAAACCCCGAATGAATAAATAAAACAATGGCTAAATGGATACCAATCTTTTTAGGATGGCGTGAGAATTCACGTTCAAGGCAAGCAACGGATAAAGATGAACTGTTTTAAACCGTAAGAACTTTATAAATAATGAACATTAAATTAAAATTTTCCATATTTAAATGATTGCAATATTATCCTATCTGACCAACTTAATTTATTAATAATGTTATTTGATGTATTTTTTTATTTATTTACTTAAAATCATTTCCATTTATTTAATTTTGTTCTTTAAGTTTTATTATGATTTCTGTTTTCTGTTAAGTTAAATTATATAAATGTTAAACTTAAGTCGGGCGTGAATGGCTGTATAGATTTGTAAAGTTATATTAGGGGAGGGTAATCTTAGGTTATTTGTTTCGTTGTTAAATTGGGTCAATGGATGGGATATATTGATGTAGTTAGTAGATGTAGTCGGAGATTCGCTACTGGCAGAATCGTTTATATTTACGCCGCACTCACCCGTTTGCCTATGAAAGGAATTATAAGACGGAGAACGCAGTTCCTTTCTATGGAGTTTTTTTTTATTGTTCTTCTCATTAGATAGATATAATATTCCTATCTGATGAGAGTCAATGTCTTCTCTTAATTTTTTTGGTGCTGCCGTATTCCGTATTACATTGAATACATCGATATATCAGATGAATTGATGCCAGTTTGACTGCGAATTTTAGCCTAAGGTTAAATAGGGATAGAATATTTTATTTTCAAATGCAAATCTATGTAGTCTATTCATACTCGACCCTAAATAAAAATGCATTAAATTTAAGTTGTTTATAGATGCTTGCATGGATTGGTTATCGGTTAAGTATGTTTTGGGTTTTCATATTTGATCAAAATATATAGACATTCGATAAATAATGATACCTTATGGTGAGTATCTAAAATGTATTTATTCGGATGTCTTTTAAGTCATTGGTGATAATGCAAGTATCTTATGGTGAATACTATTGGGTTACTTATAAATTTCTCTCTGCAATTGTCAGTATCAATGATTTTATATTTTGATCGTTTATGTTTACTTTGAAATGTTTTTAACCATGTAATCTATGTAACCGATCTATATGCAACATCTTAAAACAAGCTTTTATAATCCCATCTGTGTGAACTTAATTAAAATGTAAACTTATAATATAATAGAAATTAAAATGTAAATTAAAAATCTAAAGTAAAGTTAAAAAAATAATGTTAAATGTTAAAATGTAAACTGATACTAAAACAATTTTCAATCTTATATATATATGTGTATAAATAAATGTTTGTATGTTAATTACTGGCAGTGGCTTATTTTATTCTTTTTTATATATATACTCTTATATTATATTATTAAATCTCTGCTACTCCCTGAGCTAGTGACTTGGGTAACGACCGGAATCAAAAAAAAAAAAAAAATTTTTTTTTTACTTATGTATCTGCCTACTTTATAAATTTTTCTAGGTTCAAATACCTAGATGGCGCCCCGTAGTGCAGTTTATGTAAGTCTCCATATTCTCCGGATCGTTACAATATATATATATATTGAGTGTTTATTTAAAATATTGATTTAAAATGTTTAAAAGTATTGCCCAATAAATAGCAGCCAAAATATTATTTTTAAAAATAGGGTTTTATTGTTTTTGACTAAATATAAGTTAGGTGAACATATATGCACAGTAAATATATATGAAAATATGCTCTGTCCCTCTCTTTCTCTTAGTTATTATTAATAACTATCTTATTATTTTTTAAAGTTTTGTTTTATACTATAATCTTAATATATATATAAAACATCGGTGTTATTTATATTTGTGTATGTGTTGAAAAATACTCTACACCAATAAGGGTAAACAATAAATATATGGTAATCAAAGCTTATAAACAAAATGTAAGCTATTATCTGTTATATGTAATTTATGTGAGAGGGTCTTAGAATAAAATATAATGAATATCATTGCACCACTGTAATCATTAGAAAGTATCAGTCATTTTAAATTAAAGTAACAATTTTTTTAAAGATAACTAATTTAAAATAATGCATCTTAGAGAAGTAATGGCATATGATGTAATGTGTGAGTGGTTAAAATGTTATTAAGCTATTACATATTAAAATAAATAAGTTAAGGAGAAAGATAATATATAGCAAACTATTCAATAATAACTATATAAAATCACTTGATTAATCTTTTTTTTTTATTAGTTTGTCTTTGATTAATGAACTATCTTTTTATTATTTTTATTTCATTGGGTAAATAATTTTCTTTCCAAAACATCTGTTTATTAAGAGAAAAGAATGTCTAAAGAAAATGTTATACATACACTCAAAAATATAAATCATAGGATAAATTATATATATAGTGTAATAAATGTAAGTGGTTTTAAACTTTTTTAATAAAATTAAATTTACAATAATCTGTTCCTTTAATTAACATAAATGCAGTTATATGACTTTTCTTTACTTAATTTCTGCAATTATAAATGAATAAATTTTGCATTAATATAATTTGCTTCTCAATATTTTTTTCTTATTTGCATATTCTTGTAAATTTATGTGATTTTATATTAAAAGACCATTAAAAATTTTGCAATTTAGTTTTGGCATTATCTTTTAAAAATTAAAATTTCTATTTACTAAATTGTTTATAATTTTATTTAATGATCATCATTTGTCAGATAAACTTTTATCTTTTTTTCTAATTTCCTCAGTAATATATGTTTACCATAAAACAATATATATATATAATCTTTATAAAACCTGTCTGTTATAGTGGTTAGCATATTCGCTTGTTATGCATATGATCTAAAGTTTGAGTCCAGACTGTATAAAACTTGAATTTATTTTTCTGATTCCAAATAGGCTTATAATTATTTTTTTAGTTATCTAATAAATCCAAATTAGCTAATCATTTAAATATTGGACAGTAAATGGCTATATATTTATTATTAGTTAATTTACAAGGTCAGTATGTAAAATTACTAAAATCTCCAGTTTTAATGTGAGTGATTATTTCTTGTTGATTGTTGTATTTTGGTGTGTTGCTACAAAGATTCTGCCTCTCAGCAGTTTTTAAAGACTGTTGTATCGTTAATTACATAATCTGATATCAACTATATATTATCAATGTAAATGTGAACTGTGATAAACAATAATTGATTGTTATTATCATTAATTTGCCAACGTTCTTCCTTATGTAACTTTTAGACAAATTATTCTAATATCTAATATTTATATATGCAGTTAGATTTATTAATATAACTAATAAACTTTAGACTTACTTTTTCTGAATTTTTCTCCTTTTTCTCCTTCTTGTTGTTGATGATGATATTGTTACTGTTATTTATTTTTGCTAGAATTAATAATAAAATTTATTTTTTAAAAAAAAAACAAAACAATAATGCACTATGTATTCATTAATTTTCAAGTTTTACTTTTTTTATATTATTTCTATTATTTTTATAATACCATCATTTTTTTTAATGCTGGAAAATATTTTAAGAAAAATAGAATTTTAAAAAATCTCTTTATTTCTTTGAAAATATGAATACTAACAGATCATTTAAACAATATGAAGCCATAAATTTATATTTACAAATCATCTCAAAGTGTAGTGATTCAGCATTTTAAAAAGAAGCCATTAATGTTAATTATAGTTGAAATTATAATTAAAAAAATATTTTATATGAACTCAGCTTTTTGATACTTTATTGATAAGAAAAGATGGCATTCTTATTTACAAAAATGCTTTATTTAAAACTGTATTATTTAATTTTAATATTAAAAGAGCTTTTATGTTACATCAATATGATGTTCATGTCTTGTTTTCATTCAGTAATTAGATCAGAATAACCACATTTTATTTTAATTGAATTAGTTATATTACTATGATGAAATGATCTATTTTTTAACTTGTTAAATGCAGATGTAGCATGTAGGGTTTGCAAAATCTCACTAATCCACATCTAGTATATTTAGAGTGATTCATATTTTTAAACTGATAACCATCTAATACAGAGTTGCTGACATTCTTTGTAATATGACTTGCTAAAGAATATGATTAATATTAATTACTGTACAATCACTAAGATAATATAAATCTAGTCACCAAAAATTGAGATCTTTATTTATTTAGTTTGCTTTCAATTGGTTTAAATTTTAAAAAAAAAAGTCTTCAAACTGATTTATAATGTAATACTTTTTCCATGAAGCTTACAAAAATTCCTATCATAAAAAATTGAAAAAAAAAAATTAGAATTAGCATATACCCCATTTCATACAAGTTTTCATTTTAAGTGTCACCAATTTTTCACCATTCTTAATAATACCTTTTTTCATAACATCATATAGCAGTTGCATAACATGAATACATTTTTAAAGTCAACTAGCTATTTTCAAGAATTGTCATAAAATCTTTTCAATTAATTAAATAAATGCTTTAATAAAATAAATAAAAACAATATTTAAATTATGACTTTGGTATGAGTTTTTTAAAATTTGTCTAATACTATCTTCATTCTCTACATCCATGATTATCTAATCACTGGTACCCACATGCATTTATGACTGGTAGCAATCTAACCTATAAAATCCTTGAAAGTACTTTATAGTATTGGATAACAATAATATTCCACAATGATGATTGCTGTCATTTTTGTTTTTATTTTTATAAACATAATTTCATGAGGTAATATCATACTAGATGTGAAGTAAGTCACATTACTCATAAAAATATAAGTAAATAAATAATTTAGTGTTGTATACAATTATAATCTTGTGGAAGGAAATTAATCTTCAAACATGCACTGTTAAATTAAATTTACGTGTACTCACCAGTCAATAAGCATGGGCAATAAGGGTTGATTTATATATAAAAATAAGCTCTAAGCATAAATATTACAAACACTTATTGAGCGAAGAGTGCACATAAATTTAATCTAATAGCACATGTGTGAATATTAATTTCTTTCCACAAGATCATAAAAATATAAGTAAATTTTAAAATCAGACAGGATTTTTAATATATTAATGTAACATTCCAATAATAGTTTTAATATTATATCAGTATAGTCATGAACATTTTAAAAATGTTAACTTAAAATAAGTAAATATTTAATTACATCATAGGAAAGTATGTGTAGTTAAAACTATATCTATATATGTGTGTGTGTTTGGAAAACAAGGAAAAACTGTAAAAAAGAGAGCAGTAAAAAACTCTAAAAATTATTCAGAGTTAGAAATGAAATATTTTTTTTTGTATTTGTCAATTATAAATTTTGTAGTGTGTGTTGCAAGTGATACAGAGACTAGTTTTCATGAAAACCCACAAATTTATAAATAGTAGTTTGATCGATCATAAAGTATAAATACTAAATATATATCTTAAATATACATGGCTTATGGTAAAAATGGAAAATTATGGTAACAATTTATAAAAATTCATTTAATTGAATCACAAAATTGGAAAATATAAAATAATTTTATATAAATATTATTAATTTGTATAAATACTTAGCACAATATTGGGAGCCAGAAGTAATTAAAGTTTGAAAAACAACTTGTTAGTTTGAGTGGGAAAACTACCCTCTAAGCTTTGGAAAGTATGTTTCAGATAAAGAGAAAAGATGGTGTTTTGAATAGTTTATATAAAGTAGTTTGAGGAGTTAAACAGCAGTTAATAATATCTTAGAAATCATTAGATATCTTTTTTAAAACTTTCAGCCAGGAAGAGAACAAAGTCAGATACTTAAAAAAGAATAAGAGAAATGTTTATTACCAGTTGCTAAATGTAAAAGCTGTCTGTTAGTGAAGCAAGCAAGCTATCTATGAATGATTGAAATACTTATTAGTATAAAACCATTGCTACTGTGAGAAATCCCAATTATGCTTGTAGTTATCTTTCCCAGAATATCTGACTAAAGGTCATCAAACATATTCTCATCATTATCTACTAAACTTATAAGGCCTTGAAAAGAGGGACAATGCCTAAATCCAGCATGTACTAAAGAATATGTTGACCTAATACAAAGAAAATTGATTTAGGTGCAGTGCTTTCAGATTCAATGGCTCCTCACTGATGAGGGTCACAAGCCAGAAACTAGTCTGGGATATTGGATGTAGGTACTAGATAGGATTTTATGTACAAGCCTTCTGTCATCCATTGATTACTCTGTTTTGTGGAGAGTTTGCCTGTTTTAATAATATATGTACATTAGTTATTGAAGGTATAATAAACAATAATTTTTATTTGTTTGTTAGAGTGAGAAGTTTAAAACTTTCCTATATTATTATTTAAGCTATAGAAGAAATAAATTTGACATATTCATCAAATACTTCCAAAACTATAATAGTGAAAAATATTCATTCCACTATATATCCATGGATAGTAAATTAATTAAGTAAGACTTAATTAACTTTTAATGATATATCAGATATCAGACACATATACTAATAATATGTCAGAAATATATTAGATGCATGTACTAATTCAAATAGCATAACATTTGAATATTCTTTATTATTGTGGTTATTTATTTTAATAAATTGTGTTGTTCATTAAGTAGTCTAGCCTATTCTTATTTTAGACACATTCTTGCATTTATAGAAATTTTTTTTTTCTTCAAATATTTAACCAAGTTTAAAGCGTTTGTCACATCATTTTTAGAAAATATGCTTTGTGGAATATAGAATTAAGGGTTAAACTGAAAAACATAATATACATGTAAATATAGAAATGTTCATATAATCTGGAAAATAGCTCTTCATTAGAAAGCAACACTCATATCATAGTCTGCATCTTAAATCATTTAGAAATAAAAGTTACGATTTAACAATTACAACTTTCTTTTAACATTTTTAAGTTTACATGATGTAATTGGAAATATAACCAATATTAAAAGAACTTTTTAATGAAGAGATTTTTAATTAGAAATATTTTTTAATTTGATCAATGTTGGTAATGTTAAACGTAACGAGAGGATCAACTATATCTGGCGTGGTTATTTGCCAGTGAATAATGTTAAGTGTCAAAGTGATTAAAAATAAAATATTAAATCTGAAAATAAAGAGATTGACTAGATCAGCAATGGTTTACATTATCACCAAATTTGATTTATTTATTATAAACTTGAAAATATTGATTTATATATTTTGCCAACATAATTTATCCAAGTAGCATCTCATTAAATTTGGAAAACAAACATATGGATATCTAATAGATAAATGCAATCTTTTATGATATCCTATTTGTATACATAACTTTTTTTCACCTCCCGTTACATTTAGTAAAATCAATATGTGGCTGACAAATTAGAATGATTCACTTTTATAATAATTATACAGGGATCTTGAATTTAAAAAAAATAACGATTTCATATAAAAATTAAATATCAAAAGGAAAAATAAGAGTAATACATAAATATTAAATAAAATGTGGGCATAGAGAATGGGTAATAAATAAGCATATTAACTAAATAAAATAAAATTTACAATAAATTGGACAATAAATACTGTACCAGATTAGAATGAGGCAAAAGTCATTAAAGTATATAAAGAGAGCTACGTGGTGGAGATATAGAGATGGATTCATTATTAAATCATATATATAAGTAAAAGTAATTATACATATAATAATAATATTAAAAGCAAGAATGAAAACACAAAATATGGGAACCAAAAAGATATAGCCACAGGGGAACAGGTTGAAATATAAAATCAATTAATGTAGTAGATGTAAATGTTCAAAAGATTCAGATTGGTGAAAACCTGACATAGTGAATAATAATAATGAGAAAATTGATTCAAATATCAGTATGTATAAAAAATATTCAAACAAATGGGGAAAAAATTTGAAGATAGACAGAGTCAGATATTCAAATAGATGGATAATAAAATAGTCAGCATGACCAAGGAAATACAAAACAGCTAGGACCAAATATACAAAAATATTAAATAAAAGATAACCAGAGTCAAATGTTTATAGAAATAAAAGACAGTCAAAGTCAGATGGGAAGCTAGAAAATGAATACAATGTCAATAAAATTGAATAATAACTAGAAAAATATAGCATAAAAATATAATAAAAAATTGGAGGAAGGATTGAAGGTCTAGATCAGAAGGTAGAAAAAATATCCAAGAGTTGAAGTAGCACAAAGAAGAGCATGAGCAAACATTGGAAATTTTAAACTGCATATTTAGGAAATGGTATAGCATAGTATCTAGAAGGAATACAAGTTAAGAAAGAAAGGGAAAATAATGTTTTGATGCAAGACTGCTGTCTGGAAGTGAAAATGGAGATAAAAACACTCAGTTATATATAAATTACAGGAAGAATTCAGGAAAAAATGACTAAGAAATACATTCACAATCTTTCTGAAGATAAAAGCAAATAATATGTGCAGATTAGTTAGGAAGATAGAAAAGCAAATACTGACTGTAACACATAGACCAATAACCAGCACAGACAATTCTTATAAATAACATTTTTTTAGGATATGTTGGAAAGGAATCTATCATATATCCTTCCAATTTGAATAGATATTTCAACATGAATTTAATGAAGAAGAAAACCAACTAAAGACACTCTAAGCCAGATAGTAATTTCTGTTCAGCAAGCTCAATGATTTTCAAGTTTAAAGTGGCTGCTCTAAAGTATTATGGAAGCAAGTACTATTATGAAGACTTTAACCATTAATTATCACAAATAAATTCAGACATAGAAAAGCATATACAGTATATTATTTTCTCCAAAGATGTGACCAAACTACATTGATGGCTAATCCATTATCAGATCAACAGATCATTAAAATAATGAAACATAAACGTTCTAAGCCATACTATACAGATGCTAATTAGAACTGACTGTAAAATATGAGCAGAGTAATAAATGCTTTTGATAGCAACAAGTTTGTAACTGAAGAAAAATAAGAAAAGTTTAAATCCTTAGATAAGTTCCCATTTAAAAAGATATGATTAACAATGAATAGCAACAAAGGAAAATGGACTCTATTAAGAAAAGAGTCAACATGTAGTTCAAAACAAACACTAATAATTTTGTAAAATTGAAGTGGATCTTAATCAGAGTGCACAAAATAAAAAATATCTATATTGATGTGAATAGTAATGAATAGCAACAAATGAAAGTGGACCCTATTAAAAAGAGAATCAACATGTAGTTCATAACAAGCACTAATAATTTTATAAAATTGAAGTGTATCATACCTAAATCAGAATGCACATAGTGAAAAATATCCATATTGATAATTATTATAAATATCAGGCCATATCTAAGAATGTAACCAAAGAAAGTGAATTGGATGTGAAGAGAAGAGAATAAAAACAATAATGTCAATCAAAATTCCCATCATTGGAGCTAAAAGATGTTAGAAGCTTGTTTGATGTAGATGCATTAATATAGAAAACAATGCTACATTTGAATTGAAATTAAAAGTTAAAAGAAAAAAAACCTTAAATAAATAAAAATTCTAAAGTTGAAAATTTTTATTAGTGGGTGAAGTTTAAAAAAGTGAAAGGGATAGGCAGTAGATATGATGAGATCCCAAAGATTATTGGAGAAATGATTTTAAAATGTAAGTTTTCCATGCTAACACCTCCTTTTGTGAAAATAATGTATTAAATTAAAAAAAACCCCAGCATCCTCTTTTTGGTAAGAAAGCAACAGTTGAATGAGGTTACTTTATTATGACAGTCAAATAATCCCTGGCATGTTATTATTATAAAATTTTGAAGTTGTCAGCTGGCATCCTGACACAAATTTTACTCTTCAAAACAAAATGTTATTTTTTAGTGAGCATAGAATAGGATGTTTATTATAAATTGTTCAAGGTAATACTTACTATATTTTTTTAGCAGGATAATAACCAATGTATTGGAGAGATTAAAGCAGCATCATGACTGTCATTAATGGAAGAATTTTTATGTAATGAAAAAGAACCAAAAACAATGTATCAGGCCATAAAACAGCAAAGACTATGAGACTGATTTAACTCTTACCTCTCACCACTTCTAATATAAAAAAACAAAATAAACAATTTATGGCTATTGGATACAACATGATCATGTACAAACATCATAAAAGATTACAATAGTCAGAAAGGCAAACCAGCTTTTAAAACTGAAGGGAGGAAGAATTAAATCAGTGTAATATGAATATTAATTGTCCAATAGAAACAAAATCAATTGCAAAAGAATGTCAATAAGAGTATAACATTATTTTCATATCATGAGAGAAAGATTTTGATTATTATAAATCAGGTCACAATGCAGGAGAGAAGAGTGCTTAACCAAATATAGCTTGTTTCATGAATAGAAACTTTTACATTGAGTTATACTTAAAGATTTGTTATAAATTTAAAATGTGGTATCAATCTGAAAGATTGGTTTACATGAATGCACCATTGAAAAGCATAAAAAGTAAAATAGACATCTAATTATTCTAACATGGCAGCCAATAATATATAAGTACACTAACAGACAGTGAAGTTCTATTTTTTATATGGAACAATTATTTATGCTTTTCATGTTTTTGATACAGGAATTTCATATTTATTTTATGAATACAATATTGACGTTCATAAAAATGCTTGTGTTTGCAATATTGTACAGTATTTAGAAATATTTTTTGTTTTTTAAATCCATTGTGAATTTTAACAGTTATTAAATTTTGGTTTTATAATTCATTTTAAACTCATTTAAATTTAATTTTAAAAAAATGTTCAAGTTTAATTTTTTTTTTTTTTGTACTATTCATTGTTAATAATGTATATTATTTATTCACTTTAAGAAGTTTGTTCAGTTTTTAAAAAATACTTTTTTAATGCTTTACATAATTGAATCTTTTTTTTTTTTGTTTTACTCTAAAATTTTTCTTAAAGTTGATATAAATTTATTAATTGCTAGAATATTTGATAAATTGGTAAAGTTTTTATTAAGTGTAAAAAATAAATTTTATATATGCATATACATTTTTAATATTCAAAATCACAAGATCTCCCAAATAACTAATCATTAAGTTATTATATTAGATATATATATAAAACTATAGAGAGTTTTTTTTTTTATTATGCCTTAGACAAGCTAAATATTTGTCATTTTTTATTCCTCCACCACCAAACAGGCAATAGCTGATATTGGTTACTAAACCAAATATTTGGTAAATTTTGCATGTCCTCTGATAAAATAAATTTCAAATAAATTATAACATAATTGAAATAAATTTGAATCAAAAATAATGCAGCAGCAATTACATCACCAATTAATTGGCACAGTAAGGTATTTTGCTTGCTTAATCATGCTATTATTGTAACACTGTTCTAAACTGTATAAGGCAATTCAGTGATATAATATCTTAATTAGAGATGACAAATAAAATGAATAATATTATGTCTGAATAAAAGTCAAAGAATATCTGATTTTACTTTTTCTAGCAGTAATATTAGATACAATGAAATATATACAGTTACTTATAATCAACAAACATCGCATGATCATCATTCTTTATGCTTACACAAGCTGTTTTTTATCAATTCAGCCCAGTAGGATTATAGTGACTGTGGTTATTAAAGAACAAAAGACACCAAAAAGTATAGATGCTGAACTGAGTTTAGATTTATACAACTATACAAGCTAATGAGCTTAGCTTGAAAACATTTATAGTCAACTAAAAAAGTAAAAGGTGGCTACTGGAGGGTTGCATTAGATTCTAAGATCTAGGTGCAGTGCTCTCAGATTCAAGGCTCTTCACTGATGAAAGCCACAGGCTAGAAACTACTCTGGAAATATTGAATGAACATGCATTAGATAGGGATTGTATGCAAAAAACTTCTTGCATCCATTGATTACTCTGGCTTGCACTGAATGATACTACTTTATGGAGAGTTTGTTTCTGTGTACTCATAATCAAAGGACATTTTTTAAAATAAGCATTTTTTCAAATGATAAAATGTTGATGCTTAGCTGGAAAATGTTTCAAAAGAATTCATTATTCATGATGTACATGTTTATTAGAAAATATGATGAAGATATGGAAGTTATATGATTAAATAAAAATATATACATTAGAATCTCTATCTAACACCTCAAATTCTGCTAATTCATTAACCCACAGTTAAAAATAAATAAATAAAAATTTAAAAAATATAAATAAAAAGTATCTATTTTAAAATTATAATAGTCTATTGCAATTGCTTGGAGTAATTATTTGTATTGCTACAATGCATAACATTGCAAGAGAGTCACTGCTGATATTTTTACACTGTACCTAGAAATTGTATCTTTTGTAATTTACTAATATTAATTTTTATCTTATCCTATTCAGTTTAGTGCAATGGTATAATATCAGATTCTAAAGTGTAAGATTTTGGAATTGATTCCAGTATAGGCACTTGTCAGAGTTATAACTTCTTATAAGCTCTCTCCCTATGAACTCTCAGGTAATAAAGTCATTCATTTACTTACTTTTTTAATTTTTATCTCAGCAAAGATGAAAAAAAGTATGGCAAGTTTATTTATATTTAAAACTTACTATTTTAAAAATATCTAGAAATTGTATTTTATGTATTTTATTAACATCAATTTTGAATATATAATAAGTTTATTTTTTAACTGATGACTTCATATGTATTTGTAATTTTTTTAGTACTTGTAATCATAGAAGTGTCCAATTTATTATTAAAAATGTCCACATATATACACTTGTGTGTTTAAAATGTATTCTGTTTGATATATTAATATGTACATATATTTTTTTAAATTCAAATCCAAATATTTTTTTCTCTTTTCTAATTGTAATATTTACATAAGTGTTCTGGACATTTACATACAAAAGGTAGTCTATATATTTTAACTTTGCTTTTATTTATGTTTAGCATGCTTTCAATAGATAACATATCATAATCATAGTATATCATAAATCATGGTGCTGTGATTATGATATGCTATATATTGAAAACATGCTAACCATGAATAAAAGCTAAATTTAAAATATATAGACGACTTTTTCCGTATAAATATCCAGAATATTTATATGAATATTTCAATTTTACACTATAGGTATGTATACAATATTGCATTAAAAATGTTTATAAGCAATATAAATTACTTATAGTATATGTAATAATTAAAATTACAAAAAAAAAAAAAATCAAGACAGATGTCACATAAAGCTTGTTAAGAGCTTATTTTAAGATCTCTATATATAACATATGTAATAATTAAATATATGAGTAACAATAATATTTAATTAATTAATTTAAAACAATAAATAAACGTAGAAGCACTTTCAATTACTAGTCCATAATGTTTTTCAACTTTATTTATTTATTTAAAATAATAAATGTCTGTAGAATCAATTTCAATTGCTATAACATAATTTTTTTAACTGCTTAGACTTCTAAAATTAATTTCAATAATGCATTATTTTTGTGTTATCTCCCATCTTGTGTATTAAGTAAATTGCTTCTTCTATTAAGAAGGATAGGCTCCTTTTTTATTATTAATATTTTCTACATACAATATTTTAATCTAAATCAAATGCAAATTGTCTACTACATTCAAGTTCATGATCATTAAATACAGGAAAGGTTTGAGAATTATTTATTTTGTATTTGATTTAGACATTGTATGAAAAACAATAATAATAATGAAGAACTATATAGGAAGCTATTATCAGAAGAAATAATTTGTTTAAGAGACAACATGCTAACAAAGCTTGAGAGCTAATGCAAAAAAGTGCATTGTGGAAGTTGATTTGTTATTTATTATTGTTATTTTAAATTAAAAGTTATTTATATATGTATATCAAATATAAGTAATGCATAATGCTAATTGGCATTATTATAAACAAATATAATAATAGCAATGCCATCCATCTTGAATTGCTGATGAAAAATGGCTCAATGACTTAAATTGCATAATAATAGTTACAGATTAAGATAGTGGATAGTTGGTGAGTACTTGAAAGTCTGAGTTCAAATCCCCTATATTTAGATTAAGATACCAATAAAAATGGGGTTGTGTAAGATTATATACTAAGGAAAAGAAATATGAGAAGTTTGTAAATTTCTGTAGAGAAAGCATTTTATAATAAATGTATGGTTTAAAAGTGCAAAAGGCATTTAAAATATGTAATGTTTCAGATCATAAGAACAGATATCACTTGTTTATGTGTTGATTCAAAGCAGGTTAGAAACCATTTCAAAAATATTTATGGAAACTAATATACATTTATGTCAAAATTTAGTAGTGGTTAGGTTATATATAATTTTAAAAGAATTAAGATTTGATTTTAAAAAGATACAAGTAACATTTGTAAAATGTCAAATTTTTAAAGAAAGTAAGGCAAACTAGGAACTATATGATAATGTGTATTTAAAATAATTGGATGATAGAGGACTATTAAAAAGTAAAATAATAAAAGTCTTTGAATAAGTTATGAAATAGATGATCATATGGTAGAAAAAAAGAAAATTGAAAGATATAAGCCTTGATAGGAATTATATATGAGAAGTTGAACATTATATTATTATATGAAGAAACAGATGTATTTAGGTAGAAAATGTATTGTAAGAATTACAAACAAAAAAAGATAGCTTTGATTTAACATATGGTAGAATAAAATAGTTTGATTAAAGCAAAGAATGGAAATGGGTATATATTGTAACATTACAGTTATACTGTAAATTGGTTATTTTAGATTTGGAGATTAGAACAATTTTATTGGTTTTGATTAATTGGATTAATTTATTTTTTATAATTAAACAATTATATATATATATATATCACTTTTATTTGGTTAAAGAATATAAAATGTAGTCATTGTTATATTCAAATAGTCTCTCATATTAATGTTTATAAGTAATATTATATTTATAAAGTATTTTGAATAGAATTACAAGCTAATTGTAAAAGGATGTCTATTAATTTTGTATGAAAAAAATATGTACAGTTTATTCTTTTTTTATTATTATTAAAAAACAAAGGTGTCGATTATGTAAATCAAAAGAAGTACTACACACATACAAAATAACAATTTAAAAATAAGAAATAGATAATAGAATTACAAATACAATATTATGTCTTAATCATATGTAAAATAAATAATCATTACCTTTTATATGTCATGTGATTGGGTATATATATGCTTCTTTGTTTAAGTATAATAAAAATTAATCAATTCAGACTTTTATTTAACAAAGATTGATTTTAGTTTTTTTTTAAATATATTTAATTGATAAATTATTTATCAAAAAATCAATTTGAAAAGATTTAAGATAAATATCTGACAGAAATTTGAAATTTTATAATTCATTTATTTTAAATAAAAATATTGTAAAATTGTTATGTCTTGAAATCTGGAAATGAAAGTTTACCACTTTTGTTTTAAAAATCTTAACTTTAACATTTTGAGCAGCAGAATCTATGACAACTTTCCTGTAAAAACCCCAAAATCTCAGTGCATGATGGGTAATATTATATCACCTAATCATCATGTGATCATCAGTATAAAACTAAAATTCAGAAAAAATCACCATCTACAAAAATTTTAGTGCTTGTAGGACATCAACCAGTCTAATTTTTAAATAGCCATTTTATTTTTCATCAACCTGATGGATAGGCTCAAGTTAAAACTAGGCAGATGTCTTGTTGAGCATCTGATTTCCTCATCATCAATCCAGTGGAAGAAATGAACTACAACAAAATAATCAGAAAGAACCATTGATTTAATTCATAATATTTTTATTTCAAGAAATCTCATTTGTTATAGTCAACTGCTAATATGAAAATAAACAAATTGACTGGTAGAATTGCTGTCTTATTATTAACAAATTTCTGGATTTTTGTCAGTTGAATAACAATGATTAATAGCAAGTGTTGGTGGCCTAATGGTTAGCATAGCTGCCTTCCAAGCAGCTAGCCCAGGTTTGCTTCCTGCATTTGACATATGAAAAAAAAATGTGTTGCCCTATTGTAAAAATGATTAGTCTCTTCACTACATGAAATGATATTTGTAAGTCTCAAAAAATGGAATTTGATCTCATCTTTAATTATATATAAAAAAACATATCTTAAATAATTGTATTTTTAAAATCAATTATGCTTCATACAAACTTGCTACTGTGGAAACAAATTTTTGATTTAAAAATGAAAGATTATTCTTGCTAATGAATAATAAACTTTGTTTCTTCAATATGATCATAATTATTAAAATAATGAATTAAAGATCAGAAATAAATGAATTAATCTTATATTTCAAATTAATAGAGTGCTGAATGCCAAATTTTTAAATAAAGATAAAAATCTGTTATAGAAATTAAAACCATTATTTACGTCAAAACTACAAATGTGTGTTCAATATCTAAATTAATTGCATTAAGGATTATTCATGCAAAATCTGTGAATAATATTCAAAAAGATAATGGATTATCAAGAAATATTTTAAATATTACTTATAAATTATGGATTCTCCAAACAAATATAGGAAATAATAAATTACCAAATTATCAGTGATTTTAACAGTGGATTATTTTATATTAATAATCATATTAAATGGATTTTTGAAAAGTGAAATAAATAGTTCCATAAATCAGATGGATTATTTGATGTAGTTTCTGCTTTTTACATATTATAATGTTCTGCAAATGTAAATAAATATTTTCTCAGATATTTCAGTATTCAGATAAAAGGTAATATTTTATTGGATACTACAATTAGTGTTAAGATAATGGAGTAAAATGTAATTTAAGTGAGATTGAGTTGTACAAATGTTAGTTGTTATTTAACTTATATTAAATGGTTGTTACCAAATGTTTATAATGATTATGAATTCTTTCTATGTTAAATTAAGCAAAGTTAGCCTTATATAAATGTAATATATGAACAAATAAATAATAATTATGTTAAGGCAAAATAAGCATAAAATAAATTTTATTAATCTGCTAAGCCAGGCTTTCAATACAGAGTATCTTTGTCAATGGATGACTGAGAGAGAGTTAGCAAAATATGTCAGTGTTTCCACCAGCATATAAAGATAATTACAGTGGGTGTAAATTTTAATGAATTTGTATGTTTGCATATGTTATGATTGTAAATGCAAAATGACAAAGTTTTGCCTATGTTGTCAGATTGAATGACCAGTGTTTGTTAAGAGAAATGCTATTGGCTCTACTCTTTATCACATTGATAGAATTGATTATGTACCAAGCTTCCTTAACTTTCCATTTCCTGTGATTGTTTTTGAGGCAAATGACTTTAGTGACAATGGGTTTAAAAGAGTGTCCAGCAATTTTTTTGTGATCCATACTGTGGTATGTGAAGTGTTAGATTTCATTCTCTTACATAAGTAGACATGCTGAGATATTTTAGATTTCAAATTAGCTTGCATTTACCATAATATATACCATTGCAAGATTGGCACTCTAATGCCATTCTTTTCAATCTGCTATCACTAATGATGTTTGCCTTAAAAACAATCATAGGAAATGGAAAGTTAAGGAAGCTTGACACATAATCAACTCTATCAATGTGATAAACATTAGAGTCATGTTCCCTTTAACAAACACTGGTCATTCAATCTGATAATATAAGCAGAGCTTTGTCACTTTGTACTTGCAATTATCACATATGCAATCATGCAAATTCATTAAAATTTATACCCAGTGTAATTATCTTTGTATTCCAGTGGAAATTCTGATACATTTTGCTAACTCTCAGTCATGCTTTGACAAAGATACACTGTATTGACAGCCTGGCATAACAGATTAATAAATTTATTTTATGCTTATTTTGCCTTACCATAATTATTATTTATTTATTTATATATTACATCTTGCCTATGGTCTTAACCTTTTCTACCTTTACTTATGTAGATTTGTCAGTATATAATGTGCCGGTCAAAATCATGTATTCATTCAACAAGACCAATAATCCAAGCAAAAGTACCTTGAATCCAACCATGCACAAGATACATATGTCAGGACAAGGATGAATCCTAACCTATTTGCCTAAACTATTGCCTCTCAGACTAATGGATAACGTTTGTGATGACACTAGCAGTGCTTGGTCTTATTCTGTCCCAATTGGAGGTCATGGTTCACATAGAGACTCAAAATAATAAAGGGTTTATATGAAAATTTAATGATTTAATGGATTCTGACAATTGCAGAATGGTACAGATATGATTTGATCGATTACTAATGGTTTGAATCATAATAATGATAATTCTTTATGGCAACATTACAAAGAAGTGAATTTAAATCAAAGAAATATTTAAATAAATAGGGTAATTAACCTTAGAGATTGGGAGTGATGACAAACTAAGCTTATTTAAAATAACAATATTATAGGAATTTATTAAGGAATTTAGTACAAAATAAGTTATCTTTGTTTATACAACTTGGTTATTTTCTTTAATTCGTTTTGATGCGGCTTTGACAAACAATGTAAAAGTTTGTTAATTGGTCGGCCAAAAACCAATCAGCAATAAAATATTATTAGCACTCTTCAAGATATTACAAATAAGTTTGTTATATATATTACAAGACATGAAAGATGGGCATTTAAAACACTAATACATTTAAGATCATGTGTATATAATGAGTGTGGGAAGCAAAATAGTTCTTGAATAAATAATTGACAATTATACAGTCAGATTTAAATAATTACGAAATTTGTTTGTGAAGGATGTGGTGCCATCATGGCAGAGAGCATTTCAGGTTTGCTAAATAAAGGTATAAAATGATGAAAAAGGCAGTATGCTATTATAGATTACAACAAAAATAAATTAGGTCTGTTATGAACCTCTGAGTGTCTTTACTAAAAGAAATTCCTGATATGTACAGGTAGATGAGAGAAATGTTGGCCCTCCAGCCAAAGCATGTCTCTGAATAATAATAATAAATGTGATGTGCTGGAATTCCCAAACACATATTAATGACAATGCCTGAAAATGGATCCCTTGGTATGAACTACATCTACTTTGAGGGAGTGTGAAAGATTGGACTGGTAAGTTAAATTTCTAAAGGTCCTAAGAGGTAATTAGCAAAGCAAAATAATAAATGAATAGTTGTAGCTATAAATACATAATGCCTTGGATATATATAGATAGATAATGTATCACTAACAAAATTAATAACTTAATTTCTAATTAAACTCTCTCCCTGCAATAATGGAAGGTCCCAGAAAACTTTAGGCCTTTACTAAATGGATCATAATTTACAATACAAAAGGACGGCAAGAATTAAAACTAAAATATAAATTGCTTTCCACACTTCCAAATATTTCATTTATCAATAAAGTTATTAAATAGTTTATGAAAGATTACAAAATAAGACTTTTAATTAACATAGATGGGGCATTGATAATATAAAGCATAATAAATTATACATCAAATTTTTTACTATTTTTGACAAATAAAAATATATATGTATGAAACATATACTGACAAAATGCTATAATAGATTTTACTTAATTGATTCACTAAAATTCTTTATTCTTTCAGAAATGATTACAGGGTTATTTTAAATGGGAGGCAATAGTAAGATACTTTTAAAATAAATCATTCAAAATAAATTTATATATGATATACAAAACTAAATGAGCTTTCTATTAATTAATTTACGGGAAGTAAGTCTCCCGTAATGATTTTTAAGTAAAAAAAATAAGAGGGAGAGGATTTAAAGTTAATAGTTCAGTGAATTTTGTACTTGGAAATTTCAGTAAATCAAATATTCTAGATAAACCAACAAAAATTAATTTAATTTGCCGCATCAAAATAATGTAAGGTTTTATAAGAATTGATATTTTAAATTTAATAAAATTAAAAGACGCATTTTCAACCAAGCCATATAAACATCACACAGATATATAAAATATACATTAGTATTGATTTGGAAAACAAGTAAAATAGAATCAATGGCTTGCGGCAGATTGGACGTTTCCTCAGAATCAATCGGTAGGCATTCCATGGCTTGAAAAAGCAGTTACAATCAGATTATTCAGTAGGCTTCCTTGACACAGTATCGTCTTGGGCTAGGTCTTGAGAGCACCGGAAAAGCATGGTGTTGAGGTGGTGGAACAGACCTCAGAGAAGCAAACGACTGATCTTTTCACCCCGTCATTTCTTTAGGCACGATGTATATATAGATTAATCACTTCTCTCCAGTAAACTCAATAATAATCCCTTTTATCACAGATCCACTATTTAAGTGATCTGGCTTTATCTAAAGGGTTAAATCTACACTGACCTCCACCAACTGTAATTGCACTAAGCAGTTCTGTGAGGTTGGTGCCTGCTTTGGAGGGAAAATCTATAACTCTGCATGAACATGCCCCAAGGGTTGATTTGCTAATTAAAAAAAAAAAACAACAAGCATATTAAGTTTATCAGTCATTGTACTAACAAAATCTATTTAATTTAGGTTTAGATTAACAAAAATGTAGATTTTATTCAGAAAAATTTTAGGAATTTGGTACAATGACTTTCAAACATATTTGACATAAACTTAAGCAGAAATTTACAAAGTATTTCTTAAAAATATTACATTGTTTAAATAATTGATTCTCAAGTGTACATTGATTAAAAGATATATAAAATGTTACCCACTAATTAATTGAAGAAAATGAACTTTAATAAAGAATTTGAAATATTTGTAACATTTTATAGATATCTAGGATTCAATTCAATTTAATAAAATAAATACAATATACATTTTTACAAATATAAAATAAATAAACTAATATTAAAGGTTAGTTTTAATTATAAAATAAGATTAATGAAATATAAGAGATTATAATATTGCTTAAAATATACTACCACCTAATATGAGATGGGTGTCAGTTAATAAGGATGGGGTTCAAACCCAGACTAGTGCTGATGACATTGGCATTAGGTGAAACAGAAATATGTACTATATTTCCAGCTTCAATAAGTAACATTTTATATACCACTAATACTTGTTAGAATTAATTTTTATTGTTATCTAGTATATGATAAAATAGCCTAATGATTTGATTGTACTTTGTGTTGATAAAGTAGCATCTTCCTGATATTAAAGCCTGAAATTGAATCCAGAAAGTGATCTAAAAGCAAAAATAAATAATCACACTGTGGTAAATTATTATTTAGGTCTGTCAAGCAATGATTTATACTTGCTTATTTTAAAAGAGTAAAAAATATCTTTATATTGTAAATGAGGTCTATAAATAATTGATTGGTTGGTACAATAATCCAATTAAGAACTTCATAAGACATTTAATTTTTATTATTATAATAATCTTTATCCTGAAATTTCAAATAGAGGATTATTTTTTGAAAGATTAATACAACCTTTTTCTTTAAATGAGATTGTCTTCACAACACAGTATGATAAAACACTTGACAGATTGCAAGTTTGAATTAGTTTAGAAAATGGACAGTAATATTTTATTATAATGCATTATATAATTTTTATTATTTGTTTTTGTTAATAATTTTTATGTTATACAATAAAATAATTTTAAATATTTTTCTTTGTTGTTCATGAATAAATATCATCATGCCATGTGCATTAGCTTATTGGTATTACAGTTTATAAAAACATTGCGCGCTATATAAAAATAAATATCTTGTTTACATATGTTTAATTTAATAAAAAGGACTTATCGTAAATTCTAGAAATTTCACAAGTGTCATTCATTCACGTAGTAAAAAAGTATTTTAAAGTGATCAATTAACAACTTCACCCTCTCATTTTCAAACACTTAAGATTTGCTCATACATATACGTTTGGGTCGAAAAGATAGATGGATTCATTCTATCTTTTCCCAAAGACTTTATCTTGTGTTTGAAAAAGTGGGAATATTTATTTATATAGTGACATCTACAAAGTGCATGTTCATTAGCTTATTGGCTTATTGGTATTACAGTTTATAAAAACATCGCGCTATATAAAAAAAAATGTCTTATTTATATATTAAAGATTATATTTGAAACTCAAACTAACTTATAAATCTCTACTGGATTGAATACATCATTAGTATAGCAATGCTATCTGAAACACGAAATATTATTAGATAAAAATATTGTACATAAAACCCCTTCTATGCTATCATATTCTGAAATGCATAAATATATTATATATTCATGTATATATTAGTTTAACCCTGATAAATTATTATTCAACCTTTTTGTTTAATTTTGTTAGCCATATTTTACTACACAGATTAAATTATTCTTAGTTAAAATTTAAAATAAGAAACAAAAATTGTAAAGATTTTGTTGTTGTAAAAACAAGAGTACACAGATTATTATGATAAAACCCTAAGAACATATTATATTAAATATTAATGTTTTTATTAGAGTCTAGAATAATTGTAAGTCAAAGCAAAAGAGATTTAGTGGAGACGCACTTTCTATCTTAGCCGCGAATTGTAACCCGACTGCGATTTGTGTATTTTCTTGCTATTTTACGATTCACGATAATCGCGGACGTGAGGTTTCAATGTATATTAGAGGTAGATAAAAGATAAAATGAAATAATCTATAAAAGCAATCATCGAATTAAATACTAAAAAATACCGAAAATATTTTCATGATTGAACATAAGTAACTAGCAAATAGAGCATATTTGCAAATTAGAAAAAATCATAAGACTATTTGCAAGATGGAAGAACACTTAAATGATAAGTAGATTTTCTTTCAACAATTATTTATAAATAAAAAGATTAATGTAATAAGTTATAAAGATTTTAAAACTGTTATGCAACCCAAATAGTTTTTAAACCTTTTATTTGTAAAGAGCATTTTGATAAACAAAATATGAAATTGATGTATATGTGATTTTCACAAACTTTAAAGTCCTGTGTGTATTGGTACTATGAGAGTGGCAGACTCAGGAGTTCAATGTCTGTGGATTGTGGGCCAGCTCTGTTACTTTTGGTGCTTAAACTTCTTATAAACTTCTCAGCAATAAAGCCATTCAAATATATTATTTTATTATTAATGATTTCAAAAATGCATTTGTGAAGATTAATTGTTCATTTTGATAACTCTTTAGAAAAAAGTGCATATAATCAAATAGTCCTTGTCCAAAAGACATAGATGTTTACAAAATGTGCAAGACCAGATATTGTCTATCTCCTGTTTTGATTGATTGTTGATGTTTTTATAAGCATGAAGTTAGAATAGGGTGAGAATGGGGGAGGTTATCAGAATTACCTAATGATATGGGCAGTACTTGTAGATAATTAGGTTATTCTAATGTTGGAAATCAAAATAAATCTACTTAAAACTAAAACAGAAAAAGATTAAGAATGATGTTTGGATACTTAGTTGAAAATTAAATTAATATTTTAAATACTTGGGAACTTAATTTATAAAAGAAATAATAAAAAAGTTATAATATGCATTTAAAGCAGCTTAAGTTGCTTTAAATAGTATAGTAGATTAGTTCGTTTTAAGACATATGATAAATATTTTGTTAGGAGTACAACTTTGTATAAAGTAGAGGATAGAGGTTTGGTTGATTAGAAAAAGTAGAAGAAAAAAAATTGAAACATATATAGAAGAAAAAAGGAAAGATGAGGTAAAAATGTAGAACTATTAAAAATAATAAATAGTTCAATTCATAATGGAAAAATGAAAGGGAAATGAATTGGACATATAATTAAAAAAAGATGAATTATATAGTATATTCTTTATAAAAATGCCTTCGAGTGATTGAGAGTAAAGAAAAATAAAAAAAGAATAATATAGATGATACTAAGGAAAGTTAAGATTAGAAAATCTTAGAGAACATGGTCTTAATCAGTGCTGATCTTTGTTATAACTAACATAATTTTTCACAGATATATGTGTAATTTAAACAATTATATTGTGATGTGATGTGATACACTATGACTTCTCTTTAAATGGAGTCAGGAATCTCTTAACAACTATACCCAGAGAAACCTGTTAGCCACTTCACCTTCTCTTTCCATTCCTCACCCTAAGTTTTCCCATAATCTGCTCCATCCCATTTCCTCAACATAATCTTTGTCAACTCTATGGCCTTTATATCTAAATCCCCCTTATCTTTTCCTCAACCCAACATAAAAACCAATAACCCACTTTCTGTATAATCACTTTGTTCATATTTATTCTTTCATAACTTCATTATTTGTACCCTTTCTTCTTTCAAGCATTTAATTCAATTAATGAATGCCTAATATTTTCTATGCTTTCCTTACACAATTTGCAGACTAAATCACCCATATTTTTTCATTTACATGTATATTCTCTTGTTGCTAAAGATCCCATTCAAGCTTAAAACAATAAATTATTTTCTTTGCTATTATCATAAATTAACACACGCCCAATGTTCCATTTACTTCTATATATATTTACTCTTTTTACTCTCCATACTAGTTCTCCATCTCTCTATTTCCCTATTCTTTATTAATGCATCTATTCTTTTATCCCATTCCTTACCACTATAACACTCAACAATCCTCCTAACACAATCATCCCACCTTTTGTACAAATATACTGTATAAATTCTTTATCCAAATCTTTTGTGCACTGCATTACCTTTCTCACCCATCTTGTTGTCTGCCCTTTACTTGTAACCCAATTAAAAACTATATTAGCTAATCTTTTATTATCCATAAACTGCAACCTACCAAACATTTTCATTTTATTTTTTCATTTCTCATATAAAAACTTGACCATCCCATTTCTCCTTGAATTGCCTCCTTGCTGTCCACACATCTGCATCCAATGCATGTTTTCCTACTTCCCTTTGTACTTTTTCTAAATAATCTAATATCCCTTTATTAACACATAACACATTATTACCATATGTTAACCCTTCTATTGCAACTCCATTCCATATAATTCTAGATACATCATATTTATTATATGAAAACACTTAATTTCTTTATCAATCCCTTTCTTTTCTTTGCTTCATTAACAATTTTTTCTCTCATTCATCCAAGCATTTTTTCTGATTACTTATAATGATTCCCAAATAATTATATCTATTCACCAAACTTAACTTTATATCCCCAATAAAATACTACATCTTTTCTTTCCCCAGTATTAACCATCATTATATTTGATTTTTCTTCATTAAATTTAATCTCTCTTTACCCACCCTTGCACATGTCCTCAGCATAACTTCCATATCTTCTCTTCTTTCTGCACACAAAAAGACATCATCCACAAAAAAAATCTGATAAAGTATATATTCTTTTGCCACCTATTAATTGTATCTATATCCCTCTTCCTAATCTTTCTATTTCTCTCTCCATTTCACTCAAATACAAAAAAAAAACAGATGGCATAGGGCATACTTGCCTTAGTCCCACCCCATTTTAAACTTTAACTGATTCTATATTCCCTAATTGATATGTATAGTAATTATTTTTATATAATTTCTTAATACTGTACTATCCACTAAAGCTTCATCCATTCCCAAATTTGCTAAACTTACCCATAATTTATTTCTTTTTACTCTATCATATGCCTTCTCTATATCTACAAAACCCATATGTAACTAACTGTCTACCTGAATTTCTCCTCATATCCATAAGTTGTGCAACTACAAATAAACTATCTCCTATATGCCTATCTGATCTAAAACGTCCTTGCATTTCCCCCACTACATTATTCCCTTCCATCCATTTTGCATCTCTTCCAGCCACCATATATGAGAAAACTTTATATAAAACTGATGTTACCACTATCGGTCTATTAATTATTTAACTTTCTATGATCCTTACCCTTTTTTTTAAAATAATAATCTTACTCCTGTATTATTCCAACTACCTGGAAAAACTTTCTACTGTGCCTTCTTATTAAAACAGGACAATAGCTTTACTTTTGCCCTATACCCTAAATTCATTATCATCTCTGCTGCCCATCTATCTAAACCTCTTGCCTTTCCACTTTTCAGTTTCTTCCCTAACTCATTCAATTCATTTTTTATAAACCTAATATTCCCATTATTATATGTTTTCATATTTTCTATCACTTTGTCCTTCATATCTAACATTTTTTCTATATCCATTACATATCTATTTAAGATTCTCTCAAAGTCTTCTCTAGAGCTACACTCTTTTCCCTCATCATCTAGTAATATTATCTCTCTCCCCCCTACATTTCTCCTTTTAATGTAATTCCAAAATTTTTTACTCCCATCTCTTCACTTTTATTAATATCCTCCAACAATTTACTATTCAATTTCATTCTCTCTATATAATTATCTCTTTTAGCCAACTTCTTTTTTTCTAAGTACTTTTCCCATTTGGCATTAATATCTTTTTCACTTTATTTGTTCTTAATAGTGCACTTATATTCTCTGCATGCTTCTTTCCTTTCTTTTACACTTTTACTAATTCTCATTTTTTTATTACTTTTATTCTTCTGAATATTCTCACCTAAAACCCTATTTGCCACTTTTTCTATTTCATCACACCAGTCCTTATACTCATCCCCAACCAACGCTTCCATGATTTCTTCAACTTGTATTTTATATTCTTCCAACTTATTGTTATTTTTCATTCTTCATCCACATCTTTACTATTATTTCTACTTTTATTTCTATTCTCCATCACATTACTAACCATTTCTATTATAATGAAGTTATGATCACTAGTACATATTTTCTTTTCATTATTAAACACCTTAATTTTCCATACTTTTATTCATTCCCTCTTTCTCTACCAATACATAATCTATTATTTCTAGATGTATTGTCCCTCATAAGTATTTGATAAATTTCCAGTGCTCAAATTCACTCTCTGACAAAATTTCTTCAAAAGTTGTCCATTTTTATTATCTATATCATCAATTTCTTCAATACGTTCATTCATATCTCCTATAACATTATTCTCTTTCTCTTTTCTTTAAAACTCTGTATATCCTTAACTAAGCATTCATATATGTTACTGTTCCACTCAATTATAGTTTGACTATCTCCAGTAGCTATATAAACTATAGCCACCATCCATTCTTGTCTACCCAACCTTATTTCAAACTGCAAATGTTCTTGACATTTAACAATATTTAAATATTTTTTTGATATAACACCTATACCACCACCTCTTTTTTCTTTTTCTTTTCTATTTATACCCTGCCATTCCAAATGTTCCAGAATAGGTTCTTCTTCTCTTAGATATATTTCCACTACTGCTAATACCTCAAGATCTTCATTTTCAATTGCTTTATTTAGTTCCATCCACTTTTCTGGTCTCCTACCACCTTGCATATTTAAATATTCAAATTTAAGAATTTCTTCTTTTCTAACTACTCTTTTATAAATTCTTTTAATTCTTTCTTCTCCATCACATTTATAAATAACTTTCTTACCATTAATTTTACAGACCCATTCTTTCTCCATATCTACACTTATATCTAAATCAACTACTTTTTGCTTATTTCTTACATTTCATCCATTCTTCTTTTTGATAATACTACAATTTACCCCCCCCCCCTTTATAAGTGAACCCCATCTACTGGGCGCATTGTGAAATAAGATATATAACTTCTAATATAAGCTTGTAGAAAATTAATATTCTCACATTTTAAACACATGGTCGTAGTTATTGAGGGAATAGCTTCTGATAGCATTTTGATTCAAGCAGTCCTTTATAGTTTAACCAAGTCCTCCAAATTTAATAGTCTATAACAGTATGTTTAAAATATAAGAGCATTAAATTATAATTTTTCAGAATATAATGCCTAGTCAATTGTATGTGTATTGCAAGAATTACAATAAATATATAATCTTAATAGCTGATATAATCAATTCTTTTTTAATTTATTGCCTCGAAAAATATCCAAAAAATCGTTTGTTCACATTCAAGCTGCTCTATTAATTGAGTCATCTGATCAGGGATACTAATTTCATTCACTTTAAACATCTTGACTTAAAAAATTGTAACAAACATAAAAACTTTTTTTTTTTTACTATTTATTGAGAACGATTCTCGCTTTTAAAATTTAATCAAATCAACAAAGCGTAACTTTTTTAGTGGATTATTAAAATTGGGAAAACAATTTTAAAAACAATATTAATATTTAAATAGCAGAAAATTGATTGGCAAAACAAAAAATATTTGAAAGAATTTTGTTAAAATATATTATTAAATTTAAAGAAACTGATAACAGGCTGAGATTTAAATCAAATTATTTTAAATGTTTAGATTTTTAAAATGAATTTATTCACGCAAAAAGGTGCGATTTTTTTTTTAATTTTCAATTGACAAGTGCGGGAAGCTTTGAAAAAAAATATTTTATTCTAGTTTTGAAAAGTCTTTCAAACTGAAATGGACAAATCTATCATACTTATATATTCTTTCGAACTAATTTATAAAATGTTATTTAAAAAACCCAGACACGCACATATATATTCTGTTACAGGTTAAAGTTAATTATGTAAAAAAGTTCAGAATATAGCCATCAAGTTTATGCATGACAACTACCAGATCCTATTCACTTTATATACTATATTATAAACGTATGGTTGTTTTAAATGACTCACTATGTAATTCAGTCAAATTGATCACTCAATCATAATGATGACCGAAAAAATAATAGTGAAAATAGACTTTGATAGTTGACATTAGTTTTAGAAACCCTGTTTTAGTACTCAAGTGCTTGGCCACGTTTTTTTAAGACAAAAATATTTATTATAATACATACAATTTATATGTGAGATATATTAACCACTGAGAGTTTTGCTTATGCTATTGTTACATATTAATTATTTTAAGCTATTTCTTAGTTTTAATTAAAAACAGATTAGTCGATTTACAACAATAATTGATATTAGGAATTTCTAACAACTGGTTTTCAAAATCTCTTTCTATTTTTCTATCTGTGAAGGCTCATTTTTCTACTGTTTTTTTCACTTACAGTTGTTTAGTTTAATTCACTTTTTTATTATTTTGCTTTAATTAATTTTCATTTATGTAATTAAGAATTCTTTTTATATAGATTTATATTAGTGATTTTTGATGTTAACAATTTTATTCTATGCTATGTCTGAAAATGTAACCCTTGCTCTCCAGACTGCATGAAATCTAAATTTAGCCCCTGGTAAAAACCACAACTAATGTGGTCAAAATATCAGAAGTTTATATTATTAATTAACCGATATACAATCTAACAAAATATACATAGACCCAAAGGCTAATAGAAATAATGAAGATCTTTCTGACCTGTTAAGTTCCTAAACTTGCTTTGGCACTTTCGCAGGCAAGTTTCTCCACAGTGGAAGTTTAAGGTACATATGGTGATGTCCAGTACTGATGTTAAATGTCTATCTGCACTCCAAAAGCTTTCAACAACAAGTGTTCATTTCTTTTTCCTACTTGCCTTTCATCAACTGATTGTCCAATTACTTTCTGACTGACTCTTCTTTCAAATCTGCCAATAAGGTAATAATTTCATTTATTCAAGATATATCCTGGACTGGAGAATTTTATTTTTATTAAATTCTATTATTTCTAGAGTTGTTATCAATGAATGGACCAGGAATTCACAATCATTTAATTGTTAACAGTATATATTTCTACTGAAAGAATTTCATTACTTATCTTCAGAGTTTAATTAATTGCTCTTTTCTTCTACCTAGAATTTAATCTCTGATCACATAATACCATTTTAATTTATTTAAGCCACTATTTTTAAGAAGCTAAATTTTTAAATTACTGTGTATTTATTTTACATATGCAAATATACATTGTTCTATTACAGTTAACCATTTTATGTGTATGTATTTAAACATACACACACATACATAACACACTTCCTCCAAGTTTAGAATTTTATTTTTTCTCTGGACTTAAAATGAACTCATGGAGATATTTCTATTTTTACACATTGAGGCAGATTTATCACAGTTTTGTTTGTTATATTACTTTCTAGTACACATAGTTGATCTTCATCATGGTGAGTAAACTGTTCCCAGTTTAGTGTCATCATTTAGTGCTATCTCATTGGCATTTGTATTCTTGTCTAATTCAGTATTACATCCATGCTTCTATCTTTATGCAGTTGATTGACATGTTTTTATATATTTTTTTATCATTTATATGAACAGTGACTACTTGCAAACTACAGCTTGTGACCATAATTTAGTTAGGTTATTTTTAACTCACACTCTTTCCTCAGGATAAACTTATAAGTGTTCTCAATTGGTTCATTATGATACTCTGTTGTTTGATAATTTAGTCCACAGATTTCAGCATAGATATATTTCAGCAGGTGACTTACCAGATTTAGCAACTGGAGTCAAATGATGATAAAGCAGTGTGATAAGGATTATTTCCTGTATTCTTGTTTTCCCCATTTTATTAATAGTTAAGATTTTGCATGACTTTTTCAGCCAATCCATTAGACTGAGGATTGTAAGTTTTATCCCCCATTTTTGCATATTCTCCTTGCATTTCTGTGATGTGGAACCAGTTCCATTAACTGAAACTAAAGTTTCAGGGAGACCATGATATTTTGTATAATTAAGTGTTTTGTCCAAACTAGTTTTTTAACTAATTTATATTTAGACCACCCTGAATATACCCATATCCATGCCTACTAAGAATAAATGCCCCTTGATTGGCCACAGTCAATGTGAATGTACTTCCACAGCCTCTTAGCTTTTGGCCATGCTTCAAACCTTGATGGAGGCATTTTAGTGCATGATTGACAGATACCACATTTTAAAATATATTTTTCAATAGCAATGTCAATGTTTGGCCACTTTTTATCCTAACAATTCCTGGATAACCTTCATGCAATAACTTAAGAATTTGATTTTTTCCTTAACAGGGATTAGCACATGATCACCCCTCAGAATTCAGCTCTTGCAGATGGGCAACTCATGAGCATTCCATAGTTCTTCATGGAGAACAATTGGATATTGATTAAGTCAACCTGTAATAATTTGATTTATAATCCATTGGTAGCCATCATCTTCCTCTGTCCCACAGCTACTATTCTTTTATTAAGGGTTTGACTTTTTAGCACATCAATGTAGTTAATTTCTATTTCCCTTTTATCAGTCTCTGACTGATCAGGCATACAAGATATTTGTTACCATGCCCAATTTGCTTTCCTTCCTTATATTCTAGAATATAGTCATATCCTGCCAAAATGTTGAACCATCTTATCATGTAGGGGCCAAGGTGTTCATGAATTTGTTTGTTACCTAATATACCAACTAAAGGTTTGTAATCAGTTATTATAGTAAATCTATATCTGTACAAGTATTGATGAAATTTTCTGATTCCAAATAGTATTGCAAGAGCTTCCTTGTCCAGGTGACTGATTTTTCTCCACTCTGGACAAGGTTTGTGAAGCATCAGCAATGGGTCATTTACCTGACTGTGCAGAATGACATAGCACTGTTCCAATGCTAAATTCAGATGTCACAGTAATAAGGGTAACTTCCAAGTTTCTATTATATTGCACTAGTAATTTATTTGAAGTTAATAGTGACTTTGTATGCAAAAATACTTTCTCTTGATCAGCATTCCATTTTTATTTCTGGTTCTTTTTAAGAAGATCATATAAGGGTCTTTCAACATGAGCTTTCCCTTCCAAAAAATTTTCAAAATAATTTACAAGTTCCAGAAAAGTTTGTAATAGTTTAATGTTATTAGGTCTTGGGGCTTCTACTAAAGCTTCACCCTTTTTTGGAGCTGAAGATGTGCCTGGCAGGATGTACATAGGGTATTTATTATTGCAGTTAAATTGATAAAGTAAATTTTGGTCAATGAGAATATTTTAAAGAATTTTTGAGAAATATTTTTCTACTGGACATTTCATTTAATAATAACTTGTGATTAGTAAAGAGTCAGGTATTCTAAAGCTTTAATGAAATATAACCAGTTCATTAGCTTGTAAGCAATCTGCTAATTTTCTTTGCATAAATCATGTCAAAACTGCATGCTCAGAGTTTTTTTCTTTAGTATTGATCATTTAGAGCTTTTCAGTAAATGTATTTTTTTTAAAATTGTAGCTAAAATTTTTAAACTCTTTCTTTTTTATTGGAATAAAGTCCTTAGACTTTCAGGGTTATATGCTGATAGACTTTTTTATATAGAAAAGTGCAACTAATATAGTGCAAATTAATTTTTTCATAGCACATAAACTGGCACAATAAAGAAATATTAAAATGCTAATAATATTACATCTATTAATAATGTTACACTTGACAACAAATTTTTTTTTATTCATGTTGATTGATGGTATCCTTTTATATTTGAAAGACAACTTTTAATATCTGCTACAGAAATATATACAATGGTAGAATTTAGTCATTTCAGCAGAACTGGTTCTTAATTTTTTTTGGATAGTTTCATTAATGGCTGTTAAAGCAGTACTTATAATATTTACTTATTCATTTGATTAAACTTTTATATTTTCCATCAAATACTACATTTTTATTCCCATATATTATTATTTCAGTAACAATTTCATATTTTCTATTGACAAAAATAAAGAAAATGTGTGATCTGACTAATTTTTATCAATAGATAAGTTTATAAAATTTAATGCTATAATAACATGGGACAGAACTAATAAATTTCAGGTCAGGTATAAAGCACATTCCTAATCCTTGTTAACATTTAATTGCCTTTCAATGCTTATCTTTGTTTTCAGTGGCAGATACAATGCAAAGATGCTTCAAAAAACAAAAACCAATTAAATTTATTGTCTATAGTTTGGCAATATTGATCAGAAAATGTTGACATCATGTGCATTTTACACAGATATTTTGCAGAAACCGGTCTCACAAAAGATGTGTCTACATATTACATATAATCCATATTTAGTGTACTTTCTTTTTTAATGAAATTTTATAAACAATTTAATAAATAAAATTATTACATGACTCCATCACACAGTTTCAGCTTATTCACTGTTGATTGTATTCTATAATTATGCTTTATGGTGGATTTTTTAAAATTGATAATTTTACTGCTAATAATTTAATATTTTTTGTGTATGCTTTTTATCATTCTATATATGTAAAAGGTATGTTTTATGCTTATTTATTTTTTAATATCTCTGTGAAAAGAACAATAACAAATATTATTTTTATTTAAATAAGATGTATATGAAATAAAAATTTGCGTTTCGGTATATATATATTTATATTTAGAAGTGTCCTTATTTCAGTAAACTTAGGGTTAAAATATTTGCATTTCATCTCTGACTACATGTATCTACAAATAAATTAAATAAAAATTTATTTAATTCTTCAATAATAGTTGAGATTAAAGTTGCTGGAACAAAATTAATCTTGCAAGCTAAGAAAAATATCTTTCAGACAAAAAGAAATGGGGGAAATTATTCTTCATAAGATAGTGAGGAAAGAAATATTAACCCCTATTAAAAATCAGAGTGAGTTGCATTAACAATTGGTAATTATTAAGCCAAATAAAAATATATACATATGTAATAGTTATAAATCATATCTAATAAAGATTTTTAATTGGTTCTAAATATAATAATATTTTGAAGTCACTGCAAAATTGATTATATTATACTAGATTTGAATATCAGCTTTTTATCAGTTTCTGATTGATACAAAATAAGAAGAGTTGTTAGCTCTTACTACTCACATTGAAATTTTTAAATACAACCATTGGCTATTTAGCATTTCCCCCTGAAATTTATATTTTTAAATAAAAATTAATAGTTTGCTACAAATAGTAAAAAAATGTTTATATTTTGATAATTTACTGATAACTGAGCTTAAATTTTCAGCTAAAGCAGTGGATATTTAGTGTATGAAAAGTCTAGATAAATTCAAAGTAATTATCTGGTTTTTGGAAACATTTCTGGGCAAAGATTAATCAAAAATCTGCAATTATGTACAATGACTCCTTAGATGAATTAAGTTAGGTGTCTGTTTATTGTCAATTATTAGCTGTGAGGGCTATGATCTAGCTATCTGAAAAAATCATAAACCCATTGGAAAAAATTTTGCCTTTATTGTCTGAGATTCAAACTCAGGTTATATAAATTGGATATTAATGAATTACCATTACATTATAAAATCTTTCTGTTTATTTAATGTATTTTTCCTCAAAGAAAATTTATTGCAATTCATAGTTTGGCAGGATGGCTCAGTTGGTTAGAGTGATACTTAAAATTCAGTATTCAAAAATCTAAGAATTCAGATTCAATTCCCACGCTAGCACAGTCACTGGTCATTCCATCAACATCTGAAAAAGAAAGAATAATACCTCTCAAAATGTTGTGCATATATTAACCTGCTTGCTATTAGTAGCAATTGAATGTACTTTGAAAATTTAAATAAAGTTAAATTTTTCTAAAGACATTTAATACGTATATTAGATAATGAAAATAGTCCAATATGTAAATACAAACCTTCATCATCATCACAAACCTTCAGGAAAACATTACTAAACATATCTTTCTAAAAGTAGATTCTGGGTTACACTTTTAGCTATTAGAGTTGTAAAAATCTCATTTATGTACTACCTAGAGTGTTAATATATTTATTTATAAATAAAAATTCAAACTATGAGTGAATTTAATTTTCATATTTAAAATAGATTCAAAGACTAGGATAGTATATCTGACATTTTTTTCCATGAAGGAAATAACCCCACTTATTGTGTATGTAAGTTTGTCTCCTGTTAGTAAAAAAAATAGTCTTGTTGTGTATGTTGTAACTAATTTTGAAAGTTGTATAAAAACAGTAAGTAAAAGTTCAAAATAAAATTTGAATGTTATAATGTTTATTGTGATTAGAACAAAGACTAATTAAAATATCAACAATGATTATATAAAGGCATTAGTGCCAGAAACCTATTAAAAATTATACATAAAACACATAATTAAATGAAGAATATCAATAAACATTTAAAATTTCATAGTAATCTAAAGAACTTCCCTTCAGTCATATTTAATTTAATCTGGATTGCTAATTATCTGTATAAATGTAAAAAATTATAATATATTGATTATAATGATAGTGTATTTTTACAATAAAATGTATATATAGATTTTTGCAAATTTGTCTGTATATATTTATGTAATAAAGATTAATTTTAAAATAATAATTTAATGAATATTTACCGAGATATATGTAAAGCATTATGTAGGTTTATCATTTATAATATCCCACACCCATTATTTGTAAAATGCTGTTTAAGAATAAAAAAATATTTTATTAATGGGAGACAATAATATTTAAATTTTTTAAGACCTATTTTTAAAGGGTCATTATTTAACTCAATACATGTAAAATCCCCATATGACAGTACGAAAATTCTCAAACATTAAATATATATTAGTATTTTTTAAAAAATAAAAGAGAGAAGAAAAAATAAGTTTTTAATAACTTTGTAAATTTTATTTTTAATTAATCAGAGTTGTTTTTTATTTCTCTTCAATAAAAAAGAAAAATCAAATCAATGTCATTAACTGATTATCTTCTTGGTTTTTTTTTTTTTTTGCAAGAAGATTTGAATTTTTAATTACAAAGGAATGTCAAGAATTTTATATTGTTAATTTTAAGTTCTTGACTTATTTTCAATATCTATGATTAAGAAGAAAATTGTCTGAACAATTGTATTTATAAAATTTTATCTAATTGGTTGTCATAAAGATTACCACGGAAGAGACAAATTGTAATTAGCTTGTGGACAAGATTGTTCTAGAAAATATATATATATAAAAATATAGAAATTTTTCCTAACTTAGCTGTTGAAGAGAGAGCAGCTCAAGCTTACTCCAGCTGGTACCAAGCTACTGAATAAAATAACAGTTTTTTATTAAGCTTTTAGCATACTATGAGTTTAACACTAAAATGGTTTGTACAATGAAAACCAAGTGCTAGATTCAGCTGAAAGCTAGGCATTATCCTTCTTCATGTAACCAACCTTCACTGGAATAAAAATGTAGAGAAGTTACCCCAATGTAGTCTGCAACCTTTCTTCAACCAAGAACAATGAGTCTCTATCTACCTCTGTCTCATCTGGTGATTCAAGAGGATATTACTTGAAATTTCTACAGACCAGGAAAAGGACCCCTTAAGCCATGTCTAAGAAGCCTTCAAGGAGTAGCTCAATTGAATAAAAAAACTGGAAATTGCAACTGAAAAGAACCCCATCAACACTAAAGCCATGGGTAGAAGTATTATTTTTTATTATGTGAGCACACTATATTTTTATTAATAAAAATTTTGTTTTTTTTTGTTCCATAAATATAATAAGTTTTTTTTTGTGTTGTATAAGAATTGATTATAGTAAATACTTCACTAAGGTAAATTATTCCAAATTGTTAGACTTTTTTTTTTGTAAAACCCAATGAATTTTCTGTTATGAATGGTAAAATAGCTTTTTTTTAAAAAAATAAAATAAATGTATAAGCTGCTATAAATCTAAGTTTTTTTCTCTCTCAATTTGCCCTCTGGGTAGAATCGAAGATTGTTATCTTTGATTTTTTGAAAATGTTTAACAAACTCTTAAAAATTTAAAACAAGAATCTAATGAATTTAAAGTTAATCCATGAAGAAAATTTAATTGGTTGGTAAATGTAATTTTTGTAAAAATATTTTTTTTTTGATGAAATGGTGTTTGAAATGTCATACTATCATGTCATTTTTGTTTTTGTTATTATTAATCAGATATTAAATAATTGTTTTAAAAATATTATTTCTACTCTTAATTACTTTATTCTATCTGATTCCTGTCTCATGAAGTGTTGTGTGTATTACCTTATATCATGACAGCTTATATTATAGGATTTAGTTGTTTTTATGATCCTAATAAAGCTAATTATTTATAAGTAGTTGAAGCCCATGATTTGCTTAATGTTATTTATAATAAGTTCAATTTATTTATTTATTTCCCTCTTGCTCACAGTAATAAATTAGAGTTCTTGCTTCCTGAGCTAGATTTGTGCATAACAGCTATGTAGAATAAGAAGCATATATTAGTGTATGAGCATCCAGTTAATAATGATGATCATCATCATTATTCTGGTTGGCACAAAGAGAGTATTCTTTAAAGTCCATGCACTATATTTTATTTTAGTTTAGTCTCCATTGGAATTTAAATTTACAGTTAGCCAGTACAATAATGGTAGTAAGTGGTAAAAGCACTGATGATGATCAGAATGTTTTAATATTCCAGCATTATTTGTTTTGATTATTATGTATTCTGATAGATGAGCACTTAGTTTATGCATCCAAATTATGTTTAAATATATGCTCCAAGCTGCTAAAGATCCAATAGTTATCCTAGTCTATAGTAGACCCATTTCAAATCCAGTCACAAGATTGATGATTTATTTTTGATTGCTAATCCTTCATGGTGATTAATGGGTATTTCTTTTGAGTATTACTTATACTTTTGGGTAGTGCTGCTGAACTTATAGTGCATATCTCTCAGAGTGATTTATCATGCTCATACCTTTTGATATTAAATTTAATATATTTTTTTCTTGAGGATAAACAAACAATTCTTCAGATCCCTGATGGTTTAAACTCTGATTTTCTGTAGAGTTAGTAGTGCCTACAAGTTAAGCTATGAGTGTTCATATACTTGTGGCCATTACTTCAGCTATGAACCCCTTATTTTCCCCATAGTGTTACAAATGATGCACAAGGTGGGGCCAATGATAGCCCAGTATTATGGTTAGTGAACACATAACTTGAATTGCAGAAATACACCTGAAAAACAAAATTTTGTATTTTGATGCAGAATTAATTTAAACTTATTGCTACTGGAGTGAGGCTTACCACAAAGGGCTGAAATATAAAATATCCCAAGAGAATTGTTACCCTATAGTCTATTTTTAGAAAGCAAATAGCAAAATTGAGAGTACTCACTGGAGATCCTCTCTCAGAATTACAGATAATAATATTAAGATATAGCTTTCCAAATCATATTGAAAGAATGTTAATTGGCACTGACATGCATACAATTAATCAGGTGGCTGAATTGTTAAATGCATTTGACAGCAGCAAACATGCATATATTGAAAAGGGGGGATTTAAGCCTCCATCAAATTAATATACAGATAAGAAAATAATCCACATATGAATCATAACTAATATGGGAAGAGAAAAATCAAGATGGCACCATGGTATCAGAATGGAAGAAATGAAATGCCACCATGGAAGAGGAAGTGGAGAAGATCAATGGTAATATTTATAGTTCTACCAGAGCCTGAATAATTAAAAGATCTGGAAGTGTATAAAATATTCATGAAGGAAATACTCAGCATGAATATGATTCTTCATTTCAGTGCAGAACACAAATAATTGGATAAACAAGAAGTAGATTGCAACATAACCACAGAATTATTATCAAAAAACTGATCATGATCCTCAGTCTCCCAAATTAGAGTGCAATTATATTTCTGACCAAGGAAACAAAGCAAAATGAAAGAAATTTGGGAATAAATATTAGGAAGTTTTGTAGCATTGCTTTGAGTGCTGATGGTGGACAGTGATATTCTTATAGACATAAGAATGCAGTATGTTTATATAATGCTCCAATGTTTTATCTCTGTACTGCACCTACATAAGGTTTAAACTTTCTTTGAATAAGCTCCTCAGAGTAGCTGGGATATCTATCAGTAGAATACTGTATTGTCTACCAGGCAGAGAACTGTGTCATGGATGTGTAGCCTATAAGACTTATAAAGTAAATTCCACATGGCCAAACATTCCTTTGGTCATTTTTTCTCTCAACATGCCATCTGAGTAATAAGTTATGTTTGTGCTTAAACTGAGATAGCTTTTATGATTTCATGCTGCATTATAAACTTGTGTTCTGTGATTTGGATTTCTATCTATTATTATACCAGAGGCAGGCATGCATATATTAGACCAATAGTTACCCCATCTCCAAAAATAACAATTGATCAAATAAATGAGACTGTTACCAGTAACCATATAGCCTAACATGACTTAATTAAAAATATTATATCCCAGCTTGTAAGTTCATGTAAATGTTAAGTTACAGCAAAGCATGACTAACAATAGACCCAAGATGTGAGGCAATTGTTTATGACCAAATAACCCAATAAGGATTAATAAATTATATCCCAGCTTGTAAGTCTGTGTAAATGTTAATGCATAGCAAAGCATGATTAATGTAAATTTTTGTTGTAATGAAATGAAATTGGCTAAATCAAACTAAAATATCAAGAAAGAAGTTTAACTCAATTTCATTTCTCATATAAGACCAGGGTAATATAGCCAGTTGGATGGCTGCAGTAGAAAAAAATAAATAAATAGATAGTTGGTAGCATGTTCCTCTGGTTTAAGAATTAAAAATTATTTTATTAATGGGGAAAAATAATATTTAAATTTTCTTAGACCTATTTTTTAAAGGGTCATTATTTAACTCAATATTTGTAAAATTCCTATATGATAGTATGAAAATTCTCTAACATTACATATATATTTAAGAGTATTTTAAAAAAATAAAAAAATAAAAGAGGGAAGAACAAAATAAACTTTGAAAATTTTATTTTTAATTAATCAGAGTTGTTTTTAATATCTCTTTGAAAAAGAAAATCAAATCAATGCAATTTACTGATTATCTTGTTGTTGTTTTTTTTTTTTTTTGCAAGATTTGGTTTTTAATTAGAAAGAATGATGTCAAGAATTTTATGTTGTTAATTTTAAGCTCTTGACTTGTTTTCAATGTCTGTGATTAAGAAGGAAATTGCCTGAATAGTTGTAGTAATAAAATTTTATCTAATTGGTTGTCATGAAGATTATCATGTAAGAGACAGATGGCAATTGGCTTGTGGGCAAGATTTTTCTAAAAAAAATATATGTTGGACACTAGTGACTTTACCCAAGTGTCTGGAGAAGTTATTGCTAACTTAACTGTTGAATAGAGCAGACAAATTTTAATCCTGTAGTTGTAAAATATAGAAGAAATTATTCCTAATTTAGCTGTTGAAGAAAGAGCAGCCCAAATAACAGTTTTTTATGCAAGATTTTAGCATACTATTAGCTTGGCACTAAAAGTGGTTTGTACAAGAAAACCATGTGCTAGATTCAATTAAAAGCTATGCATCACCTTCCAAGTAACTTACCTTCATTGGAATAAAACATGTAGAGGAGAAGGTACCCCCATATTCTTCCTTCAGCCAAGAGCAATGATTCTCTGTCTACCTCTGACTCACATGGAAATTCAAGAGGAGAACCAAATGGATAAATTTTGCTATTTTTCAATTAGCTGGAATTGCTACAGACCAGGAAAAGAGCACCTTAAGTGGTGTAAAAAGCCTTCAAGGTGAAGCTCAATTAAATAAAAAACTGGAAATTGCAACTGAAAAAGACTTCATCAACACTAAAGCTATGGCTAGAGATATTATTATTTTTATTATGTGTACACACTATTTGTTTTTATTAATAGAATATTTGTTTTTTTTTGTTTCATAAATGTAATAAGTTTTTTTTTGTGTTGTATAAGAATTCATAATAGTAAATACTTCAATAAGTTAAAATATTCTAAATTGTTAGACATTTTTTTAGTGTTTTGTAAAATCCAGTCAATTTTTTTTTACCAATGATAAAATAGCTTTTTAATTATATATATATATATATATATATATATAATTAAAATATATTATATATATATATATATATATATATAAGCTGTTATAAATCTAAAGTTTTTTCCTCTCTCAATTTGCCCTCTGGTTAGAATCAAAAATTGTTATCATTGATTTTTTGAACATATTTAATAAATACTTAAAAATTTAAAAAAAAGAACCTAATGAATTTAAAATTAATCCATGAATAAAAATTAATTGGTTGATTAATGTAATTTTTGTAAAAATGTATTTTTTTGATGAAATGGGTGTTTGAAAGATTATCATGTCATTTTTGTTTTTGTTCTTATTAATCAAATATAAAATAACTGTTTTTAAAAATATACTTTTTAGTCTTAATTACTTTATTCTATCCAATTTCTGTTTCATGATTTGCTATGTGTGTGTGACCTTATATTATGACACTTATATTTTAGGATTTAATTTTCTTTTTGATAATATTAATGCCCACGATTTGCTTAAAGTTATTTATAATAAGCTAATTTATTTATTTATATCCCTCATGCTCACAGTAATAAATTAGAGTTCTTACTTCCTGAGCTAGATTTGTGCATAACAGCTATATAGAATAAGGGGTTTATATATTTAGTTTATGGGCATCCAGTTAATAATGATGATGATAATCATCATTCTGGTTGGACAAAGAGAATATTTTTTAAAGCCCATGCACTATATTTTATTTTAGTCACTATTAGAAATTAAATTTATAGTTAGCCAGTACACTAATGGTAGTAAGTGGCCAGAACATAGATGATGATCAGCATGTTTTAATATCCCAGTATTATTGGCTTTGATTATTATGCATTCTGATGGATGAACACTTAGTTTGTGCATCCAAATTATGCTCAATAGTTAGCCTGGTATACTGTAGATTCATTTCAAATCATGTCACAAGATTGACTGTTGATTTATTTTTGATTGCTAATCATTCATGATTATGAATAGGTATTTCTTTTGAAGATTACTTATACTTTTGGGTAATGTTGGTGAATTTATAGGTAGCTGTATTGATTTCTCAGAGTGATCTATCATGCTCATTCCTTTTGATAATAAATTATATATATATATATATATATATTCCTGAGGATAAACAAACAATTCCTCAGATCCCTGATGGTTTAAACCCTGATTTCCTGTAGAGTTAGAAATGCCTACCCAAGTTGGGCTATGGATGACCTCAGGTATGAACCACTTATTTTCTTCATAGTGTTACAATATATGTATATATATCAATTATATATATTATACATATAAATATACATATATATGTATATATATCAATTCTAATATTCTCACAGATAAATGATGCATTTATAATATTATTATTTCTCAGAGCTTCTATGTAATAAATAAATACATTTCAGTACAATAACAAATATTTTCCTCAGAGCTTCTTCTTTCTCAATAGAATTTGAGAACAAGGAGAAAATAACAAAGGAAAAAAATAATGATTTTAGTTCTCACCACACATATTCTTATGATTTGAGAAAGAAAAAGCTCTTAGGAAAGTACTTGTTATTGTGCTCAAATGTCAGCTATTTTTATATATAATTTTAATATCATACTAATTAGATATGGTTAAAAAGCAGTGTTAAGCCTTTTTCGGGCTTATTTTGGTTTTGAATCATAAATGATATTGCTGGTATTATTTTGTTTACAATGGTTCTAACTGGACTGATATTTATTTGTATTAATTATTCATTCAATCTGGGTTTATTACATTTAGTGCTTTATTTCTTAATGATAATGAATCTCTATAAATTAATTCCTCATTTCTGTATCCAGATAGTAGATGTATTCAGAACAAAGAATAATAATTCTACTTTCAACCACACATTTCATAATGCAGTAGGAGGTGGGAATCTTTTTTTTTACATTTTGTTTATCAAGATGAAAGGTATGTTGTTATTTATTTTGGAAGATTTATTTTTTTAATTTCAAACCTAGTTGTATTTGTTTCAATGATATTTTTATTAATAAATATAAAGTATGTTTGATTTTTATAGTTATCTTTTTTTTTTAAATTAAAAAACTTGCATGATAGACAGAAAAAAAATTGAGACACAATATTTAGACATAAGTATTATTTTTTTATTTTTCTGTATTAATATATTAAATTTTAAAATCTTTCTTTATTTTAGTAATTTTTAAAGTATTTTAAATAATAATTATTACAGAAAATAATTTAATTATGTAAACTCTATTCAAGCTGAAAGCTATATATATATTGTAATGTTTTACCTTGGGTTTAGGTCTTTATTTTTATGTACTACAAAGTACAAGTTAATCAAATAGTTATATTTCTTGATTAACTGACAAAATATTTTATTTATTATTATGATTTGCCGGTGGAGTTAGTTTTAATTTGTTTAAGAGGGCACTAGAGTCTGTAGACTAGCTAATTTTCACCATGTCGCACATTGTAAATTAAGAAGCAAATAATTAAAAAGATTGGGAATTATATTTTCCTGTTAATTAATGTTATATGAATTCTCCCAGTTTAATTATTAAACAAGCATATTGACAAAAATAATTTATACAATTTTTAAAACAATCTTTTTAATAATAAAATCTGCTAAACTAAAATTAATAACGTACAATAAAAAGTTGATATTAAAGATAAATATTTTAAATTGTTACATTTTTATTTACAACTATCAAATTCATTCCACTCACAACTTTGACACCGTCTACCTCAGATAAATATAATAATGATTATTACTAATCATTTACTACATTAGAGATTATGTCTAGTAGAGATATAAACTTTAAACCTCAGTTAAAGATTAATATATCTGATTTTTTAATTTTAAACATACACACACCTTTCTCTTTCTCATGTGTAATATCTTTATAGATTAATATATCTGTAAATATTTTATTATGACAAATTAAAATATTTAAACGATAAATTGTAAATTACTAAAAAATTGGAAAGCACATACAAATGCTCATCCACATGATAACGTTGATCATATAATTAAAACTTCATATTACACTTAAGTTTTTTCTAGGTAAATGTCTCTATTGGTATTAGAAGCTTCATATTTAAAGTTAGTTTGCCAACATTTAATTAGTCACAATTGAGATATGAATAATCTTACTGGTACATTTTGTGAATTCATGTTGTAGCATACATGTATTTCTTGGGTTGAAGAGTTCATGGCTTTTGAGTTTAATCCCTGCCAACTTCTTTTTACATTCCTGATCTGTTTTAAGGCTACCCAAAAGTTTTTCAAAGTGACCTCTATGATGAAAGAATGCATCTGCAAATGCATTGGTTTCACTCTCACATGACAACTTATTTCAGCAGATAAGAATTAGTCCTGCATATGAGTAGTTTGGGATGGAGAAAATGCCCTATCCCAGCCCATGGAAACTGCCAGTTAAGAAAAATACATAAAATCTTGATCGAAATTGTATTCTTCTTTTTATACTCTAGATCCAGTTTTGAGACTTCTGCACATATATATATAACCTTTAATTTATAATCAAAATATGAGTTGATAATCTTGTACATTTATTTTGTATTTTTAACTACAAAGTTATTTCTTTTACAAATTATTTCTGCCATCTTTAATTAGCATCAAAACTTTGATTGTAATTTCTTGTATTTGGAATTTCTTTTTTTTTTGTTTATCTGGATTAGTAAGCTGCATGTATTTCTATTACCTCCAATTTTAACTTTTATTTTTAATTAATTAGATAATAATGAAACACAAAAATAACTTTCATTCTATGTTATCAAAAAATAAATTATACCAACTAAAAAAAAAAAACTGAATTGCATCTTTTGAACAATCTTTAAATTTTACTTTTTTTTTTTAGTTTTTTAAGTATTATAAATTCCAAAACACTCATGAACTATACATATTTGAATATGGTTTAA
>JAQFVV010006450.1:37500-329897 GCA_028023455.1 Epiperipatus broadwayi | reverse complement strand
ATATTTAAATATTTTAATATATATATATATATATATATATACGATAAATTTAGCATATTTTAAATCTTGGCTTAGTTATTTTAATCTTTCATAATATGGCTAATATTAATTAATGTGATTAGATACAAACACAATATTTTTTTATTCATTCTTTTTTTATTATTTAAAATTTTTATTGATCATTTACTTCAATATAAAACATGGAGTTTAATGTCCAAACATTTTCTAAAGTTTCCATTTCTATCATTGGTTCAATTGAGAGAGAAAAGATCACATAATAATTTTAATAGGGTCATATCTGCTCACACATTATCAGTATTTTGGAAACTAAATGTAGTGAATTCATCTTTCAGTAAACACATCAATAATAGTATATACTATGAATGTGTATGATTTTTTTTTGTGGATGATTTTTTTTAATTAATATTTTTAAAGTTGTGATATGGCTTATAGTTTTATTTATGGTTTTTTTTTATTTATAAAAGTTATATTTTTAAAAATATTTTTTATAGAAAAAAAGCAGAGATTTAATATGCAGGGATTTTAAAATGAAATAATAGATACTTTCAGAGTATGTACAATATTAATAATTACAGTTTTATATGACATCAAAAGGAATTGTCTAGATAAATTTTTCCAAATTTATTTTTCAGAGAGCATAACTACTTTTAATTATAAAAATAAAACTAATTTTATTACATTTTCAAATATTAGCTTATAAAAAACAATTGCCCATGTAAATATATGTTTTGAATGTACATATATATATAAACATCGCACTATATAAAATAATTGATTTATATACATACATTTAATTTCAAATAAGAATGACGTATCGTAAATTCTAGTAAATTTCAACAGTGTCATTCATCCAAGCATGTAAAAAGTTATAGTTAAAATCTGCAAAGTGCATGTGCAACAGATTAATGCTGTTTAAATATTACAGTTTATAAACATCATGCTATATAAAATAATTGATTTATATATATATTGTAACTTTTGGCTTTGCCAGTGAATCTAGATCTTCAGTCATTTAATTATAAAGAAAAATTTTTCATTAACTTAATCTTGCTGTAAGTTAACTTTATTACAATTATATGCCACTTTAAATTATAAATTGTTTAAAGTATTTTATAAATCTTGGACATAATTAAAGTTCATTTTAATATTTTTACTATACTAGTTTAAACGTGCCTATGGTTGAAATAATTTTAGTGTTTAAATAAGCTGTAATAGTAATTAGGTCTAAAATTTTAATATCAGATGTTAGTGTTAAATTTTCATACTTATAATAAAGCATTTAGTTTAAATTGACTATCAGCAATAGTATATTCATAAACTAGTATCATTAAGGTTGAATAGATGAAGATAAGATAAATTAGTTGACTTAAAAGAATAGTTATTAATTTTCGAGTAAAACAACTTAAGTGTACATCTGGGTGCAAGAATGCTTGCCTTTATTAATTTTATTTTATAATATTATAAATATCATTTTTCAATATCCTGATTTAATTAAAATATTAAATTAACTATAGTAAACCTCTAACTTATTAATCCAGTTAAGTTATTTAAAATAGTTATAAAAAGTATGTATTTTTTTAAAAAAAAAAACAAAAACAATATATATATATTATTGTATTATTTTTATAATAATTTCAGTTTCTTAAAAATGTCTGAAAAATATGTAAATGAGTTGGTATATTTAGCTCAACTCCATGGATACTAAATTAACCTTTAATCTTAAGGTAAAGAAAATTAAGAAGTTGTAAGAAATATGTTTTTCTGTCAATCAAAAATAGTGCCATAACTAAGTGTATATAAAGTTCCACACTGAAAGACTTCTACAGGACTACAAGAACAACTAAACTTCTAGCAGAAATAAACATGCAAAGGAAAAGGAAATTTAAAAATTTATCAGACATAGAATTAATTAAAAGTTATAAATTTTTTAAAAATATTTATTTTAAAGTAATATGTATCTTTAAAAGATTTTAAATTCAAATACCAAAGTTTTAAACCAAAGTCACTGAAAATCCAAAAATTAACATTATTTAAAGAGGAGGAAAAATAAAGAATTGAAAATGTTAAACAATTGCTTATTTGTAATAGATAAAGTTTATCTATTGGAAACTAGCACATTGCGGGAATTATCTATAGTTTGTATTGCTCATGTAAGAATCATTCATTATTGTATATTTCATGATCTTTATGGTAAATTTAACATTACTTATATTTTTATAAATAAAATCACTGGAAGCTCATGTTTGCAATATTTATAACAGCATATAATATTTAAATGCATCTTTTACTAGCTTATTTGTGAGAAGAATAATTATTAAGAACTTTCAAGATGTTTAATATTGAGTTATTTTAAAAATTGTTGTACTTAATGTTTCCTTTTGGATGAATTTAATTTTATAAATGAACTATTAATTCAAAGTTTTTAAACTGGATTCCAAGAGATTGTAAAAGACCCAGAAAGAGACCACATGTGAGATGGATGGATGAAATAAGAAAATGTGCAGGGGTGTTGTGGAGAAGAGAAGCTAAAGATCGGAGAAGATGGATTAAACTTGGAGAGACCTTCATCCTGTAGTGGATTGATAATGGTTGATGATGATGATGATGAATTCAAAGTTTAGACCGTTTATATTAAAATTAAAAATTACATTTTAATTGCTTTTAATAAACAGACATTTGTTACAGTTGCTTATACTTCAATCTTATACTTTAAAATAGGTTTGAATAAGAGGAAATGTTTTAAATTTACCCTTATGTTATAAAGTTGTATTTGTATTCCTGGAAAATTATAGTTAAATATTAAAATAAAATCTTTGTTTTATACTTCACCTTTGAGTGGTAAGTTTTAAATTGCTCTTTATGCAAAAAAAGTGAAGCTTATTATTATTAAGAAAGAATTATACGTCTGAGCGCTTTCACAGAACTTAAGTCTCCATATTCATAGCCTACTTTAAGAGAAGTTTAGCGGTAATTTATTAATGTTTAATGAAACTTACTCTATCAAATACTCTATGAATATTATATGCTTATGACTTTTACTATTAAGGCTTCAAAAATGTGCATGTGTAAATCTAGCTCTCTTCTCTCTGGAAAGAAACCTGCCTGACTTTAGAAAGAAATATTTGCTTTCAGACCTCTATATAGAATATAATTCGTAATGAATAAATTTTAAAAAAAACCCAGCTTAATGGTGTAATATGCTTTATTGGAACTGAACCTATTTGCTTATATTGTTTAAAATATTCTTGAAGTAAAATGATCATTGTTAAATGTATTGGTGTGCATTTCTGTTTAGGAAATCTTCTAAAATAATATTCAATGCTGTGAATTTATTTCAGATTGTTTTGCTGCCAATAAATGGAAAAGTATTATCTGTATATTAAATTGTCTTCTAAAAAATTGTGACATTTCCAAGATAAAGAATTTTAATATATATATATTTTTTAAGTGTCATGGACGCGAACCTGCAACCCAGGCAACTGCCTGCAAGTGCAAGGCAGTCGCGCTGACCTCTCGACCACCAATGCAAGTTTGGTAAACATGTTATAATTTAGAATTATAGTTTCATGTATTTATCATTTATTATCATTGTTGGTTATTTTATGTATATTTGCTTAGTATATTTTATGCATTATGGTTTAAGATAATATTCAGAAGTTTACATAATCATCACATGATCACCATTTCTTATGCTTGCTCATAAGTGTTATTAAAACAGGCAAAACTCTTCATACAGTAGTGCCACTCAGTGCAAGCCAGAATAATCAATGGATGCCAGAAGACTTGTGCATAAAATCCCTATTTAGTGCCTACTCATCCAATATCCCCAAACTAGTTTCTGGCTTGTAGCCTTCATCAGTGAGGAGCTTTGGATCTGAGAGCACTGCACCTAGATCTTAGGATCTAATGCATAGTAGTGGCTATGGTTATTAAAAAACCAAAGACACCAAAATGTATGGGTACTGAACTGAGTTCAGATCTACATGATTATGCTAATGAGCTTAGATTGAAAATATTATTGTGTTTTCAATTTTGTTCTCATAGTTTTGTAGTTAAGTAGGAGATAAAAGATGGCTGCTGGAGGGTTGCATTAGATCCTAAGATCTAGGTGCAGTGCTCTTAGATCCAAGGCTCCTCACTGGTGAAAGCCACAAGCCACAAACTAGTCTGAGGATATTGGATGAGTAGGCACTAGAAAGCGATTTTATGCACAAGCCTTCTAGAATCCATTGATTACTCTGGTTTGCACTGAGTGGCACTATTGTATAGAGAGTTTTGCCTGTTTTAATTTTACATAATATTAACTATTTTGTATGCTAGATAATGATTTTGGTATTACATCATTTTAAGAATATTGCTTTGTTCCTTGTTATGAGTAATTTGTCTATTTTAATAAATACTTATATGCAAATCATGAGAAGATGTTGTATATTTTTATTTTATTTATTTAAGATTTTATTTATTAAATTAAATTTGACAAAATAATTATCTTATCAGTTTTATACATTAATTAATAATAATTATGTTTATTAAGAGATTAGAATTAGTTTCTCTCCTGTGTATTTGCTATAGCTTATCTTGCCAATTTATATTTCCAAGGAATAGGAGATTTATTTCTGCCTTGTTGATATTTATTTAGTTATCCATATATTTTTTATAAAGAGATTTGAGCATGGTCTCTATTGTTGATATTTTCCTTGAGTTGTATGTATTCTTATATTTCATGTTTGTATAAATGCTTTGTTTGACACAACTGTTATTGTTCTTAGTATTTATCCCATTTTTCTTATATGTTTAGAGACAAAGTCCTAGCATATTTATTTACCACCAGAATGTAGGTGCATATTTTTGATTCATGCCATCAGTAGGTTCCCTTTGAAGTATCATAAATTTTTATTGCAATTATATATTGGGTATTATATATCTTTATTATACGGCAATTGATATGGTTGTTGTTTTTGGATAGTGCCATTTTTTCTTCAGGTTTACTTTTGACTACTCTTAGTGTAGATAGAGATGGTCCTGATGTATAAATCTGTTTTGCTGTGCTTTGCCAGAACTACATGAGATAAAACCGATAAATTCTTTTATTCAAATTTTCAAAATTGTATTTCTTAGCCTAAATGAGCATTATACATCATCATCATCATTATCCAGTAGCAAGTCATCAATGGATTGGTAAGGCATTAATAATAGTAAGATTTATTCATTGTTTAGAACAATATTATGCTGTTGAACTTATTTCAAATAGATTAAGTAAAAGCTTCATCAGTTAGAAAGCTATAGAATTATTAAAATAATACATAAGTTAATAAAATTTTACAAATTAGATATAGAATTGGTGAAATTATGTTTATGTTAATAAAATTTATCATTTTGGAAGGTATGAAAGTTTTTGTAATAATAATGCCAATAGTAACTTCAGTTTTATTAATTAAGAAATTTGAAACATGAGGTATACATTATTCCACAGAAACAAATAATAGTTGGTGAACATTTAAGTTATTAAATTTATTTTATTTTTTATGTAAATTTAAGCTATAAGTTTTGGAAAGGGTATTTTTCTATTGGGCAAAATGCATTGTATTATTTTTAAAACAGCGCTCTTAAATTTTGTAGATTTCCTATAATGTTATTGTTGTTGAATTGTTTATTGCAAATAAATGTTATATTTTATTGTTAAATCTTGTTTTAAAGTCTCACTGATATCTTATTCACAAATAATTTATGCAGAAATCTAACATTGTATAATTCATAATATAGTCACATAAATTAGAAATAATAAATTACTTAGTTATAATGATTTACAGATGGTGAGAATGCATCTAGGGAATAAAATATTTATTCTTTCCTTAAGATTTTATTGATCACAATAATTTAACTGGATTATTTAAAATAAGACTGCTATTATAATAGAATATTGTCTGCTCCATTTAAGAAACATTGGTTAGGTCGTTAATGGAATATTCTGAGTGGCTATAAAATCCCTTTTCCACTCTTGGTATTAGAAGGTTATCCTAGGAGATTGTTATATTATTTCAAATTAAGAGTTTTTATGCATTTTATTTTAATTAAAATATTTTTCTATCAAAAAATTATTATTATTATTGTATAGTAAGTAGACATTATCTTTGGAATAAGTGTATGTCTCCTCATAGCTTTCACTAGGATATTATTCATTTGCTTTACAAAACTTATAAGTAAATAAAGACTGATAAAATTAATATTAAGAATATTTATACTGAAATCTGAGGTCTTAATATCATTATTTAATAATAAGAAGAAAGTATATTTTATGTAAAGAAATTATTGTGAAAATAAAAACAAAGTGGCACAAATAAACAAATAAGATTTAAAGAACATGATTATTTTAATCTAAATCTTGAACTGTGGATCTTATCATGGCAATAAGATGTTGGAATAGTAGTTGTGAGGTATATGATTATATATTGGATGGTGGTGGAGGATAATAAAAAAAATTTTATTAAGAGAAAGAGATTATCACAACTAGTCTGTGGTGTATGCTGTAAATATTAAAAGCTTTTGTAGTTTGTAAGAGTTGAGGATTCTTCTCCTCCTAAATTTTATTTTTAATTATAATTAGAGTATTTATAATTATAATTATTATTATTGTCATCAGCATGGATCATTAATAGGAAACCCTAAGCTTATTCTGATGTTTATCAAATTGTAATATTATAGTCCAATATTTATTTAGCACCTACTTTTAAGATTCCTTTGAGATTATAATTTTGGCCTTGGCTCATTTCCTGTTATTATATATATATATATATATATATATATATATATATATATATATATATATATATATATATATATATATATATATATATATATATATATATAAGGTGAGTCAATTTGATTCTTGGAATGCCTGTGTGGTGTCATCCATGAGTATTCATTTTTGAACATGTTTATGTTAATACATGTCAGTTAACTATCGAGAAGATAATAAATATTCATGTGTGTGCTTTGGTACAAAAATGGATTATTGAAATTTTAAGCAGCGTTTTAATTTGGCAAAATGTACTATTGAAATGTTACAATTGTTGCAAGAGGCATATGATTAAGATGTTATGAAGAAATCATATGTGTTTGAGTGGCATAAGAGGTTCAAAGATGAATAAGAAGATGTAAAAGATCATCACAAAAGTGAACAGCCAAAACAATAATGACTAATATTAATATTAACAAAGTGTAATATGCAATATAGTCTTACAGATGATTAAGTGTAAGATTGATAGCTGAAAAATTGCAGTTTAATTGAGAAACAGGCTAATTTTAAATAAAGAATTGTAGTCTGACAAGTGGATCATTCATCATGAGAATGTGCCAAGTCATAATGTGCTCATTATGAGATATTTTTGGCCAACTAACTCATCCTGCTTATTCACCTGATTTAGTTCCCTGTGATTTTTGTCTATTTTCAAAATTAAAAATGGTACTGAAAGCATAAAGCTTTTCTACTATAACTGATATCCAACAGAATATGTGATAGCTGTTCAATTGTATTACTGTAAATGAGTTCCAGATGTGCTTCCAGTAATTGGAACACTCTATTAATCAGTGCTTAGATGTGCAAGAGAATTACTTTAAAGGTGACAGTAGCCACTACTGTACGCTTCAGACATGTATATTTTATAAAGATACATTCTCGGAATTAAATTGTCAAACCTCACATATATGTGAGTGTGTGTTGACATGTGTCAAATTCATTTAGTAAGTATATTAATTTTTTACCACATTAATATTATTATTAAATAAATACTTGAAAGTAAATTATTATTAAGTCTAATATTTATTTTGCTAGCTAAGAAAGGATCCGGAAAACAGATGTCTTCTATCTATGACTTAGAATTGAATGAAGTACTTTCTGATCTTACAAAGGAAAAAGTTGTTGATAATGATCAATAAGTGCTATTATACGTTAGTTTAATTAATATTTTATGTAAAATAATTTAAAATTAATAATAAAAAAAAGTCTTACTTTAAAACTTAACAAAATTTACAATTTATAAATAAAACTATTTCTTTATTTTTATTTTTTATTTTGTAGTAATAATTTCTAAGCTTTATTATTTGTTTATGGTATATTAGCTTTATGTTGAGATGCTTTATTTTGTGTCTGTTGATTCAGCTAAATTTAAACAAGTTGTATTTTTTATTTATTTTATTAAAATTGTATTATTTAAGTTATGCGATGTAATATATATCGCGCATATACGAATATGTAAAGCATTTTTTATTTATTTATTTGATTGATTGATATTAGATATATATTTTAAAAAATAAAAACGAACTTTGTATTATCTTTCCTATAAAATTTATTTTAAAATATTTAAGGACTATGCTTAATCTAGGAAATGTTATTTTTACTCTCTTTATCGATAAAGACTCTAATAAAAGTATGTAGTTTCTTTACATTGGGCATTGTCTTGGTAAATTCCTTAAGTTAAACAATTAGCTTGGGATTTGTTAATTAAAATTTAAAAAAAAAAGCTAGCTTATCTGAAATACACGAATCAATGTGCTGAGAATAAGATTCTAGAAAATTCCAATGGAAGGATAATAATGGACCGTGAGCCTTATTAAAGCCCCAAAAATTATACTTAGGGCTACTCTACTGTACTCCACACTAATCTAAACTACACTACTCTAGTCTGCTCTATTTGTTCATGACCCAGTAACACATTGCAATTAAGAGTCTTCAAGAGAATTCCACAATTATTTATTGATATGCAGTGTATTATGTGTACTACTTGCTGTTATAAGGACCCATTGCTAAAAACGAACTTACTAACCTCTCCAGTTGCAGTCTCAACTATTTATGTGTGGCTAGGCTGTCAAAAGACCAACTTCTCACTCCAAATAGTAATCACATTTTCTATCATGATCTAAATTTACTACCAAAGCTGATCTTCAGAAATGGATAACTGCCACCTTTAACACTTAAGCACCCCTCAAATAATCCCTTTCCAGAAATAAATCATGGAAAGATGTGGACATAGAGAGTACATACTACCACAAAATAATCCACAGAGAGCAAAAGTTTACACCATGCATGGACTTATAGTAAGAAAAAATGAACTCTATTATATATTTTGGTAAGCCATATATAATTTTATTTGTATTCACCTGTATGTATATGTTAGTATACATACTTGTATATTCAGAGTACCTGTTATTTAATTTTATTGATGCATAATTTTTGTATTGTAACGATGTATAAATTTTGTTATTTATTCTGTTTTATGAGTACTTATTAAATTTTGATATTTATTATGTCTTAAGAGTATATAGATTGAATAAATTCTGTTTTTTTAAATTATTGCTGTTAAAAATAAAACTCTCTAATTTAGAATGACTGAATTGTGATTCACAGATTAATAGATTTTCTTCCCTCCCTATGGTGATTTCAAGAAATTTAAATATTTGTAATAAATGAAGTAGGTCTTGAGTTATTAATATCGAATATGGATTAATCTTATTATTGAATAAAATTTTAAACAGTTACCAATCTATTTGGACAAATTCAATGTAGCCTTTGTTCAGCGATGTTTCTGCTAGGCTCAGGTTCATATATTTTCATTTAATCCAGGTTGTCTACCACGTTAATTGTGGTCTTTGTTATGTTCACATGAGTCAAGCTTGGAAATATCTTCTTATGCTTCTTTTTTATATATTTTATCACTATATTCTGGTGAATTCTACATAGTCTTTGATCAGCGATGATTTTTTCTTTTAAATGAGTTAATAGCATGCTTGAACTATAGTCTTTATTATGCTATTATGGAAGGCTTAGGAACAGCTCACCATGTGTGTCTTTTATATAATTTTTCTATAGTTTTAATTCTGATTAGTAATTCCCTTTATTATTTTTAGTGACCAGTTTCTCATGATATAAGTTTGGACACACACATGAGCCTTAGTAGAAAATGTATATGTATAAGTTAGTAATTAATAAAATCTACTAAGATTTAAATGATAATATAAAATGTTCTGACAAAGTTTATACACTTATCTATCTTAGGATAATAGTTTTTTGAATACTATTTCAATATTGTACTTAGTAAGAGTAAGTCAAAATGGGAAAGGATAATAAATGAACTGTTAAGACTTTTTATTTAAGCTGCAGTTATACTTATTCAAACCATCCACAATTGATGTTTATTTATTTTTAATATTTATTTTCCTTTTATTTACTTTCATTTTAGTTCATTAATAAACATTGTTTTAAAAGTTAGATTTGCCTGTCATTTGTTTATTGTTGTCTATCACTTGTTTATTTAGATAAGATTCTCTTTTTCTCCCTGACCTAGTGGTACTAATTTGATCTTATGTTATAGCCTATGCATTATTAGTTAATATCTGTTCATTTAAAATAAATATTCTAGGCTAAAGTAGCCTGGTGGCAATCTCGTGTGACAGGTATTTGATGGTGGCTGTCTGGTATAATATATATAGACACACAATATTAACATTTATATGTCATTTAAAATTATATATTTGCAAAAAAATATAATATCAAGACTACGATTTGTCAGGGATAGATGTGATAAAATGTTAATTTGAGAAATGATGAAACCATGAAAAGTAATATGTATTTTTATGGGATTAATACTGGGGCCATAGAAAGTAGACAATGGATATGGATAAATGATACAGTGAAAAATGATGAATTGAGAGAGTTTATTATATTTCTTTATCTCTGCTTATTATTTTTTCTGACTTTTTATTGAATAGTTTTTCTTTTGAGATATGTAGTATTTTTAAATGTAATTCACTTATGAACATAATATTGGCTTGAAATAATATCATTATTATTATTGTTTAGCAAAAGAATGTTTTGGAGTAATAAAAAAGCTCAATCTATTATGAGTTTCTACTTAAGTTCTAATCTATTAGTTAATGTGTATCATGTATTGATGGTATGAAAATAGAATAGTGTAGTAAATTTGTCAATATCACATTTGATGTTTTAAGTTCTAAATTTACTCAAATATCAGAGATGGATTCTCTTGACAGAATAGTCATTACTCTATTTTAATTTCTCCATAAGCTTTTGGTTTTCCAAAATAGCTGCATCTACTTTTTTTTTAAATCTTAAAACACTTTCTGCTTTACAACTAATAGCTGTTTGATTAACTCTGATTCATTTCAACAAAGTAGATCTTTCCTTTCAAGATATTATACACAAATTTTTGATCTTTAATCTACTTTTTGAAGTAACTCATGTATTTATTTATCTTTTCTAAATTTGTATATTCTATGCTTATGTTTTTAATTTTTACATAATTTTTTAATTCTAATATAAAATAGTTTTTTCCAAAAGAGAACTGAATACAATGGACTCTATAGCAGTCATCAGTTTTTATTATTATTATTATATTATTATTATTGCTGTTGTTGTTGTTGTTGTTGTTATTATTATTATTATTATTATTATTATTATTATTATTATTATTATTATTATTATTATTATTATTATTATTATTATTATTATTATTATTATTATTATTATTATCATTACTATTATTATTATCATTATTATTATTATTATTATTATTATTTCAAAAGGCACTTTATTAACTCAAAGAAACTTTACATTGTTTGCATGTTTTACATTGTGTTACATTGAATTATTTAGCACCATTACATATATTAATTTGCTTCAGAAATGGATGTTTCAACTAAAAAAACATTGTCCATTATTAGTTAGTTCATTTAGTTGTCAACAGTTCTATTTCAAACTGAGAATATATTCCATTTGCCATTATAGAGATCATAAGTGAGAACATAGTTACCTTGTCTTTATGCTTCTGTGCAGTTTCTTCCAATTATAAACCACTGTAATTGTGTATGGTCCAATTTTAATTGATTGTTCATTATTAAAATCTTGCTTTATGTCAATTATTAAGTTCATTATAAAACATGTCTCTCTTTATCAATTAAATTGATAAAAAGGTTGTGAATTTCACTGATATTGGTTTAACTGAGTGTGATGATATACTTACAACATTGATGACTGTTTTATACAGAGACCAAGTTTTTTTTATATTAATAATTTTCACTTTGTTTCATATACCTAAAGCTGGACTTAGGTAATTAGCCTGTCTCTATTTTGAATAGCATGCTAATTTGTTTTTAAATGTAGATGGGAGGCGCCTAGTATTTTTTCCAATTATTATTATTATTATTATTATTATTATTATTATTATTATTGTTGTTATTATTATTATTATTATTATTATTATTATTATTATTATTATTATTATTATTATTATTATTATTATTATTATTATTATTATTATTATTATTATTATTATTATTATTATTATTATTATTATTATTATTATTATTATTATTATTAATTTTTTGATATCAGACTGCAAAATCTTCTGAGAATTTTGATGATTAGAAGATTTTGCAGTCTGATATCAAAAAATGTCAAAATTGGTGTGTTGAAAACTATATGAAAATTAACATTGAAAAATGTTGTGTCATATCGTTTTTTAAAAAAATCATCTACAAGTCTGTTTAATTATACACTAAACTCAAAAAGTATTTCAAGAAAAGAAGATCATAAAGATTTAGGTATTATTTTTAATAATAATGGAACATTTAATAATAATATTCAAAATATTATTACAAAAAGTTATAAAATAATGAGTTTAATTCTCAGAAACTGTAAAATGTTTAAGAGAAATACATGTGTGTATTTGTTTCATATATTGGTCTTACCTATTTTAAATTATGGATCTTTGATCTGGAACTCATCTAAATTAAATAATAGATTAGCACTGGAAAAGGTTTATAAAAAAATTTTCAGATACATTAAATCAGAAATAATATGTAACAATAATGCACTCTACAAAAGATGAATCTGTACTGATATGAAGTATTTAAAAAAAATTACATCAGGTATAATAGATGTGAGAAGTTGCCAAACAACATTATCATTTAAGGTAAAGATAAAGGATACGAGATCAAAAAATTTGTATAATATTCTAAAATTTAAAAGTGAAACATTAAAAAATTCAGCATTAGTAAGATTACCTAGATTGTACAATAAATATTTTAATGCTGTTAATATATTTGAAACAGATGATAGAACATTTAGGACTATTATGCAAAAAAACTCTGCAAATGCTTTGTGAACTAGATTAGCTGTGCATTTTTGTTTGGATGTAAAATCTGTTAAATGTACTAAATTAAATTAAATTATTATTATTATTATTATTATTATTATTATTATTATTATTATTATTATTATTATTATTATTATTATTATTATTATTGTTATTATTATTATTATTATTATTATTATTATTATTATTATTATTATTATTATTATTATTATTATTCAGCAATATATTTTATTGACCAAAAGATGTGTTACATAGGTTTTACAAGTGTTTTACAAAGGTTTTGACAGGATTACAAAGGCATTTCAAGTTTAACAAATGTAGTATGAATTAGACTCATGTGGCTTACAAAAATACTGGAATGAGTTTAAATGATTGAAAGTATTGTATAAATCTGGTTAACATAGCTGATTATAGTACAATTATATGAACATAATAGATTTTATATAATTATTTACTGATATATAAGTATGGACATTGGTAATTATAAATAATTGTCATTAATGATACTTTTTTACAACATAGCATAGGATACATATATATATATTGTACCATTTATTTATATATATAAAGTACAAATTACTTTTTAATATTAATTATGATAGAAAGGAGAAAGGAGAACGAACATGACCTTTATTTTTTTGTAACATAAAGTTTTAAGAGAAAGATAACGTACAGTGAAAGTTTAATTTTTCTTTTTTTTTGAAAATAAGTTAAATAAAATAAATTCAGTGTTGGAAAGTGTATATTGAATCATTGATTAAAATAGCGAAAGGAAATTTCAAAAGGCGAAAGATTGCTATCAGAAACAACTTTCGGATGGTAATTAAAAATGGCCGAAATTCGCAGCGGAAAACAGACTTTGTAAAAAAGAAAAGGAGAAAAATGTAGAAGTTGTAAAGTAAAACAAAAGAAAAGAAAGGACGTGCGCAGAGCTTCTAAAAAGAATCAAAGGTATAAAAGGAGCGGACAGATTTGAAAAGGGGTCTTTTTACCTGGGTGTTCCAATAACGCTGAGCATTTAGAAGTGTTTCATATTCTTTTTTTTTAAATGTGTTCACTTAGATACCAGCTGAAATCGCCCGCCATGAGTGAGTAGAAAGTTATCGCTCGCCGACACTTTCTCTCGGAAAAAGTCACCTAGATCGTCCTCGTGCTACCTAAAATAGATCGGAGATTCGGACCTAAAATAAAAAGAAAAGAAAAGCATTACTACTCTCTAACGAATTGTACGTCGGAAATCCATACCTACGTAATGTTAACTTACCTAAGTAAATGTACATAAATATTTTTTTACATAAAGCTTTATGAGTGATGAACTGAATTGAAATGTTGTACAATAAAATTTTCTTGTATCAGAAGATTCATGAACTGAGAAAGAAACCAAAATGTCGTGACAGAAAATCAGACTAATTAATGGATACTCCAATATTCGACACTGATTAATGAATTCATATACACAATTTTTCCAAGTTTATTTCCTATCATAATTATCATTATTAAATGTTTAACAAATTATAATAAATCATTATTATTAACATCACTTTCATTGTACGTGTCAAAGAAATTAATACTAGGCTATGTAATTTTTTTTAGTTAGTAAATTTAGATCGTATAATTATTACCTTACGACTACAATATTTGACGCAGTCTCAGTGGGTCTAACACCTGGCGCCCTCAAGTAGAAATTAAAAACTGGCTCTGCTCACGATTGTACTCGGTAATAATTCTAGGCCAAGTTGATCAGAAAAATAGCTGTTTAAGAATAGAAATACAACTTTCTTTTTTTTCCTTGATACAGTTTGATCAACTCAGTCAAATATACATTTGGGGCGTATTGTGTCTAGCAATACGAAAAACGATTCAATGGCGACCCAACTCGGGCTTCGATTTAAAAAAACCACGACCTGAGAAAATCTAAAAACGGCATAAAATTGAGTATTTAATGTCTGTAGCCGAAAATAAATATGACCGCAAATAGTACGCAAGTCTAAAAAGTTATTCGTAAGATTACAAAAGTTTTTTAGAGTAGATTTAAAATAAGGACTAGAGTGAAAGAAAATAATACTTATAAATTATTAAATAATAAATAAAAACGATCAAAGGTAGGAATGACGAAAAGGTAGAGGGGAGGGAGATTATAGGGTGATAAAAAGAGAGGTGTGTAACGAATTTATTAGCAAAGCAAAATAAAATATTAGATTTATATCGTAAAAATTGATAGCGTTAAGATTTGATTTACGGTAGCGAAAAATAAGCAACACGGCCATATATGAAATTGAGAAATAATAAAAATACACAAAATATGGCAGAAGGCGCGGAAGAATTAAAAGAGGGTTTGGAACCCTTAATAAAAAAACTATTATACGAATGCATGACAGAATTCAAAGAAGAGATAAAAAAAGAAATGGCAGAGATGGTCAGAGAATTGAAAGAAGAAATAAGGGTAGAGATTAAAGAAATGAAAGAAGAGTTAAAAAGGTGTAGATGAGAAAATAGCTAAAGGTCACAGAGCACAGAAGTGGTAGAGTTGAATCCATAAACAAGAAAGCAAAGAGATAAAATTCCTAGAAAATAGAGAAAACATGCCGAGTGCAGTAAACCCCTTTTTGAAATTAAAAATTTTCCATGGACAAAATGGAGAATCACCGATGGAACACTTAAACAGCCTGCAGGGGTACTTCGCGATAAACCCCATGTCGGAAGAAGTTAAACTAACGCTGGCAGTTAATCATTTACAAGGGACGGCGCAAGCTTGGTGGGAATCCTTGTTTAAGAAACCGAATAACTTTACACAGTATGGTCAAATATTAATCAAATGCTATTGGAACGAGGACCACCAAGAACGAATTAAGAATAAAGTGGCGCAAGAGAAATGCAGAACAGAAGAGCGTTATGTACCATTTTTTTGGAAACAAGTGGCGCAACTACGAGCGCTGACGGAGTGCAAATTAACAGAAAAACAGATTATCAAGATTACGCGGAAAAATTTTCCCATCCAGTAGGGCACTGTTGGTGTACCGATGAGACAGTAGAGAGAATGGCAGAATTGCTTAGTGCTTTCGAAATGACAACACTGGAGAAGAGACGAGTCCTAAACACTTACAAATTACCGAACCAGAAGGGTCGGATACAACTGAACACTATGTGTTGACTAATAGTGCTGGAAATCAAAGAAAAAAAGGGTCCCCGACTAAAAATAAAGGGAAGGGAATCCGTGCAAGACCTCCAGAAATAGACGGAAAAGTTAGGAGTGAAAATAAATACAAGAGAGAAGACCTTGATATAAAATGGAGAGACTGGTCAGCAATACAGAGAGGGGTTCGATCCTTGTCACCTCCGCATCAACCAGTTATAGTGATAGATAACATTGAGAGATAGAGTGGGCCGGATAACACCCTGCAGATCTCGGATGTCCTCAGAAAAAACGAAAAGAAATAATGATATGGCTGGTGTGAACGTAAGTCACAAGTATTTGACCGGGTAGGCGGTCACTAAAGAGGAAAAAGCATAACCCCAAGTCCTAGTACACAGTATGTAACATAAGACGTCTTTAAACGCTCATCAGTCTATTTCTAGAGAGATCCCGATATTGGGGAGGACAGACCAGGTTGCCACGAGCCTGTAAGACTCAAAACGATGAGCAACGCTGTTTGTGCTTATAACTTGGGGTCTTTAGCGTTACTATTACGATTAAGCGGAGAGGACAGATGAATGTGGAAATATTTTACATTCCCGCCGAACGTCGCTTGTGGAATGAGTTCACACAATATATCAGCGCGATAATAAAACAAAACACGAATATGGGCATGAAGACTTCTTAAGAATAAAATTAGTTTAAACCTACATTTTATTCTCATTCCCCTCCCGTGGTATTTACCATTTATTTATATATATAAAGTACAAATTACTTTTTAATATTAATTATGATAGAAAGGAGAAAGGAGAACGAACATGACCTTTATTTTTTTAACATAAAGTTTTAAGAGAAAGATAACGTACAGTGAAAGTTTAATTTTTCTTTTTTTTTTTGAAAATAAGTTAAATAAAATAAATTCAGTGTTGGAAAGTGTATATTGAATCATTGATTAAAATAGCGAAAGGAAATTTCAAAAGGCGAAAGATTGCTATCAGAAACAACTTTGGATGGTAATTAAAAATGGCCGAAATTGAGCGGAAAACAGACTTTGTAAAAAGAAAAGGAGAAAATGTAGAAGTTGTAAAGTAAAACAAAAGAAAGAAAGGATCGCAGAGCTTCTAAAAGAATCAAAGGTATAAAAGGAGCGGACAGATTTGAAAAGGGGTCTTTTTACCTGGGTGTTCCAATAACGCTGAGCATTTAGAAGTGTTTCATATTCTTTTTTTAAAATGTTTCACTTAGATACCAGCTGAAATCGCCCGCCATGAGTGAGTAGAAAGTTATCGCTGCCGACACTTTCTCTCGAAAAGTCACCTAGATCGCCCTCGTGCTACCTAAAATAGATCGGAGATTCGGACCTAAAATAAAAAGAAAAGAAACAGCTACTGTGGACTACTCTCTAACGGAATTGTACGTCGGGAAGATCCATGACCTACGTAATGTTAACTTACCGGTAAGTAAATGTACATAAATATTTTTTTACATAAAGCTTTATGAGTGATGGACTGAATTGAAATGTTGTACAATAAAATTTTCTTGTATCAGAAGATTCATGAACTGAGAAAAAACCAAAAGTGTGACAGAAAATCAGACTAATTAATGGATACTCCAATATTCGACACTGATTAATGAATTCATATACACAATTTTTCAGTTGTATTTCCTATCATAATTATCATTATTAAATGTTTAACAAATTATAATAAATCATTATTATTAACATCACTTTCATTGTACGTGTCAAAGAAATTAATACTAGGCTATGTAATTTTTTTTAGTTAGTAAATTTAGATCGTATAATTATTACCTTACGGACTACAATATTTGACGCAGTCTCAGTGGGTCTAACGACCCTGGCGCCCTCAAGTAGAAATTAAAAACTGGCTCTGCTCACGATTGTACTCGGTAATAATTCTAGGCCGAAGTTGATCAGGAAAAATAGCTGTGTTAAGAATAGAAATACAACTTTCTTTTTTTTTTCCTTGATACAGTTTGATCAACTCACGCTCAAATATACATTTGGGGCGTATTGTGGTCTAGCAATACGAAAAACGATTCAATATATAATAAAAAGTCAGATGTCACATGACTTATATATAGCTTGCATTTACCAATATGTAAACTTAAGAGCATGCTAACGCTCTAAATGAGCTTTTTTTTTGTTATGATAAATGCTACTACAAGAGAAGGCATTCAAATCATCTCTATCTTAGATTGCCCCCACCCCTAGACCGGTTTCGACCTATGAGTCACTTCAGTGAGGAGTTGGGACATTAGATTCAAAAAACCAACTCAAGCTAAGATAATTCTCAAGAAGAAGATCTAAACCTTTAGACATCTGCATGTCTTTAAAGTCAGCTCTTCAACCGAAAAAATTATATGGGCCTGAACTTAATTCAGATACTCCATATATTAATAGGCTTAGCCATTTAATTTAGCCAAAGCCCCAATAGCAAAATAATAATAGTAATAATAAAAAGTCAGATGTCACATGACTTATATATAGCTTGCATTTACCAATATGTAAACTTAAGAGCATGCTAACGCTCTAAACAAGCTTTTTTTTGTTATGATAAATGCTACTACAAGAGAAGGCATTCAGATCATCTTTATCTTAGATTGTCCCCATCCCCAGACTGGTTTCGACCTATGGGTCTTTTCAGTGATGAGTTGGGACATTAGATTCAAAAAACCAACTCAAGCTAAGCATTTATCTAAAAGATAATTCTCAAGAAGAAGATCTAAACCTTTAGACATCTGCATGTCTTTAAAGTCAACTCTTCAACTGAAAAAATTATATGGGCCTGAACTTAATTCAGATACTCCATATATTTATAGACTTAGCCATATAATTATTACTATTATTATTTTGCTATTGGGGCTTTGGCTAAATTAAATGGCTAAGCCTATTAATATATGGAGTATCTGAATTAAGTTCAGGCCCATATAATTTTTTCAGTTGAAGAGCTGACTTTAAAGACATGCAGATGTCTAAAGGTTTAGATCTTCTTCTTGAGAATTAATATTTTAAATAAATGCTTAGCTTGAGTTGGTTTTTTGAATCTAATGTTCCAACTCCTCACTGAAGAGACCCATAGGTCGAAACCGGTCTGGGGATGGGGACAGTCTAAGATAAAGATGATTTGAATGCCTTCTCTTGTAGTAGCATTTATCATAACAAAAAAAAGCATGTTTAGAGTGTTAGCATGCTCTTAAGTTTACATATTGGAAAATGCAAGCTATATATAAGTCATGTGACATCTGACTTTTTATTATTATTATTATTATTATTATTATTATTATTATTATTATTATTATTATTATTATTATTATTATTTTGCTATTGGGGTTTTGGCTAAATTAAATGGCTAAGCCTATTAATATATGGAGTATCTGAATTAAGTTCAGGCCCATATAATTTTTTCAGTTGAAGAGCTGACTTTAAAGATATGCAGGGGTCTAAAGGTTTAGATCTTCTTCTTGAGAATTATCTTTTAGATAAATGCTTAGCTTGAATTGGTTTTTTGAATCTAATGTCCCAACTCCTCACTGAAGAGACCCATAGGTTAAAACCGGTCTGGGGATGGGGACAATCTAAGATAAAGATGATTTGAATGCCTTCTCTTGTAGTAGCATTTATCATAACAAAAAAAAAGTTTGTTTAGAGCGTAGCATGCTCTTAAGTTTATATATATATATATATATATATTATTTGAATGAAAGTTAGTTTGCCTGAAGCTTGACTGATCTGGTTACACAGTCTTTTATGATATTGGATTATTCCAATGAGGATGTCTGGAATATAATTTTTCATGTGGATAGTTGTACTGTGAAGCAGATGAGATACCAGAAAAAGTTGTTAATCCTACCTACTGTGGTTGTGGTAAATTATAGATTGCACTACTTTTTAAAAAGTGACCAAATGACATAGAAAATGTCTGGTGCTATGTTGTTATCTTATGCTTTTAGATGGTGTAATTTGTTGGTAAATGTGGATGTCTTGGGTTGTTACCTAACAAGGAGGTATATTTTATGTCCATTGCTTCTAGATTTTGTTAAGATGAAAATTCATATTGAAAAAAAAAAAAGCTATTTGCTTAATTACATCTAATAAGGTTAAAAAATTAAGTTTTTTGAAGCAAATTTCTGGATTTAATTTCAGTAACATATTTACTCTTTTTAAGTGTCTGTAATATTAGGATAAAGAAACTAGTTTGTCATTGCTAAATAAAAACTGATTATTCAAGCTTATAAAAAAATCACTGCTAGAGTAGAGAAAAGAGAAATACTCTTGTTTACAATTGTAAACTGAAACAATAAAAAATTTATTTTTTTCTAAATGATTAAAAACTTTATTATGGACATTTGCATTACTTTTAAATTTTGTATTTGTTATTTATGAAATCATTGATTCTTTATTTTCACTACAAGTACATGACAAATGAGATTTCTTCTTTCCCCCTCACTCCTTCCATATTTTTGCAATTTTCATCTGTTTAATCAATTTCCATCAAATTTAAATTTGATATAATGTTTTGTTTAGTACATTTATTTTTATAGTGTATATTATCAAATTTAATATCTATTATTTCTTTGTTACTAAAAACTATTCTAATTTGTACATATTTATTTCTGAATAATTTTTAAGATTTTATAAAAACTCTAATTTCATAAATGATTTTATTTCTATCATGAATTTTAAACAGCAAAAGATCTCGTTAATTATGTTTTAGCTCCCAATTTTTTTTTTTATGATTTATATTTATAATCATTTGGTAAAACATTTTTGTTATTGCTTTTGTTTCATTTCAGATATTGTTTTTATTCAAGTAAAAATAATTTTCAAATTCTCATTATTTTAAAAAAAATTAAATGAGCAAATTCAAACATGAAAATTCGGAGCTTGTTAAGTTGTGTTCTTAGGTTTCAAATACTGGTATTGAAAATGATTACTAGATCATGTGATATAATCTTTGAAAGAACTGCATGGAAAAATCATTATTATTCTAAATATTTTTATATGCAAACATCAAACTATTATAGATTGATTTAGTAATACGTTCATCCTTAAAAAAAATATTATTTAAGGTTGCTTAAAAAAAATAGTTTGAGAAATGTTTATTCAAGTAAAAGTTTCTATTAAATTTAATTATTTTATCAAACTGATCATAAGAAACTCTTTTTGCTAAAATCGGCTGCCTTTACAGTGAAAGTGAACATTATTTGAAATGATCTTATTTCTTTTCTATGAAAATAAATTTGAAGTAGATAAAAGAAAGAAAGAAACTTATTTTAATTCTGCTCGAAAAAGAGGACAAGTCAAAGCTAAATAATTTTGATTGTCTGTTTGAAAAGATTGCTGAAAAAATTAAATTATTATTATTATTATTTAATGAAATTACTACAGCAATTATACTTTTTAAAAAAATAGATGTACAAAAAATCATTCCGTAAAACTTTTTTTAACATTTTAAAAAATACCTAATTAAGTTTTGATGGAGTTCTGTTTACCACTCCAATTTTAGGAATTCATTTGCAAATTTTAATCTGGAATAACTTCTTTTTTTTTGTAGCTTTTTTTTTTCAAAATCCTAATACTTTTTAAATTTTTTATGTGACTTTCATCACGTTTGTAATCTTTGCATTATCAAAAGTTCTAAATTCAAAGAGCGTTTTATCGTCATGATAATTATCAATGACGTTAACTATGTAAGATGTAATATGTTGGACTATTTCCATCATCTATGAGTGAATGTTGAATGTATAGAAAATTTTAAACTTTATTTAAATTTTCCAAATACAAACAACTTATTAGTAATAATATCCAGATCGACAACACATCTTGTCTATCTGTGTGTTATTACTAACAAGTTGTTTGTATTTGGAAAGTTTAAATAAAGTTTAAAATTTTCTATATATTCAACATTCACTCATAGATAATGGAAGTAGTCCAACATATCACATCTTATAATATACCATCATCACAAACCTTCAGACAAATACGTTAAATATGTATACCATATATAAAAAATATCTACTTATTATAACATGTGTAAACACAATATTTCTATACTATTTATATTTAAGGAATATAAAATTCATTTATTTAGTTTATTTTAAGTTTCATGCGAGATTTCAATCTCTTAACGCCGCATACACACACACACACACACACACACATATATATATATATATATATATATATATATATATATATAGTTCATGGTCGATTTAGTTATCTATCCAGCACTGATCAGTAAGTGGCTATCTAACTATCCTTAACTAAAGAGAAAACAAGGATGGAAAAATGCTCAATAAGCCACTCTTTTTCACTGGTCTTCCATGTGAAACTATTGGAATAGTTTTTATCCTCTAAGTGCTTCGTTCTTTTTTTAAAAAGACTTTTTCTCTTTTTGCATATAAATCTACAAAACCAAAAATGAGACATATTAAAAATGAAATAAATATACTGTAGCACATAAACATAAGTAAATACAAAAGTATCTTTATGGTAATGTATAACTAAGATCATGATATATAGAGTCCTTCTATCTCATATCTTCACCATAATCAAGAAATGTAAAAAATTTCTTGCACCTTTTTGAAAGCATATAACTATATTACATGGCACAGGCTCCCAATATTAAAAAAAAATTCAAAGTAACCATTTTCTATTAATGTGAAAAGAACAATGGAAGTTAACAACCACATTTAACTCTTTTGTACTTTAATTTAAACTTGAACCAACTTGCTTGTATCACTATATATATTTAACACTACTTTGCAACTATATATTTTTAATTATCTTACTTTTATATTTAACTATAGCCCCCTAAAAAATACATTAGTTTTAGTCTTCAATCCAAAATTCTGCTGATGAAGGCTATAAGCTAAAAGCCTATCTTTAGATGTAAATATAATAGAATAACCATCTAGCAATTATAGATAACTTAAGCTTATAGTAGATGGCTCTGGATTAATGTGAAGAGAATTGTTTTTGAAAGCATATTATGTTAGATATAAGCAGAGAATGTCAAATAAAGTTATTATAAGTGGTTTTATTATTTCACTTGTTAAAGACTGAGAAAAATATCATAAAGAACAAAATCTTTATTACTTGTAGTCATCTTCTTGGAATATCCTGTGTGCAAATGTCAGAGAATTAACGTCTTAATTATATAATCATTAAAAATAATCATACTTGCATTAATTTTATTTCAAATTTCTATATGGTTATTAAATCTTATTGGTTTTAAGGCAATCTGATTAAAATAATAAGAAACTTATACCGAGGTTAACCTCTATGATGTCTCTTTCTTGAAGTGAGTTTTTAATATGAACTGCTTATAGAGAATTGATTAGAAGAAAATATATTGACTATGATGAGAATATTTTATAACTTTTTTGAATCATGTAAAAAATATCTTATTGTTTAAGTTGGGTAAATAATAATGAACTTATCTATTGTATTGCAAGTTGGAAAATGAATCATTTGGATGCTTTGGTGGATTTCAAAACTAACTTTTAAGCTTTTTTAATTCATATTTTTATCTGCATTGCTACCAATCTTTTTTATTTTCTTTTTACATAAATCATCTATAGATAAAACATTGTCTCATTGTGGATATTCATTGACACTTTTCATCTTCAAATATGAATAGCCACCTATTTATTTTTTGGAAAATATTTAATGGTTAGTTGATTTAGCTGTGATGTAGCTATTTGGAAAAAAAATTTAAGCTTGTCTAGCATAATCTTAGTTATTAAAAATTATTAAAATTTTACTCAGATTTTTATCCTCAGTTTATATGTTTTTTGACAGGTAAAGAATAACATTTCACTAAAAGTTGGAACTGACCATTATTTGGAGCCATGACCTGTGCAGCAATAAAGTTACAATGTTCCCAAAATTTCCTGGATCAAAAGTCACTTGTGATTCTCAACCATTATCTTAAACAACAAATAATTTAAATTATTTGCCTTGTTTTGTTTATCACAATAGTAGTAGCATGATGAATTCAAGAGCTAAAAGTCCCAAATAAAAGCTCAATTGGGACATTTTTATTGCTGAATGTTACAAGACCATCTTAGTAACTGACTATTTGATTATTATTAACAATTTTACAAAAAAGAAAAAAAACTTTTTAAAAAAAATATTTAAACTTTTGGATTTATAAGTGTTTGTATCTTTTTTAAACTAATAATTTATTGTTTTTTTAATTAGTCTTGGTCATTAAATTAATTAAAACGATATTTTTATTATTTTGTGTTATAATATTTTTTTGTTTTCAAAATACAGATGACTATAGTAACTTTAAATTTTTATTATTAATTCAGTTTTCATTTAAATTTGTTAGATATAGCATACATAAATTATATACAATTAATAAATAAACTTAATATTTCAAAATATAAAATTCAATATATTGTTTAATTTTTTTTGTTTGGTTAAAGTTGGCATTATAATTCATTCAACACAGTGGCTATTAATTATTTTTGTATAAAAATGCTTATATAAGCATATTTTTTTAATGTATATATATATAAAGTTGTAAAAGCAAATACATCATATTTTTCTTTTTTATATATTTATTGGAAAACCTTTTATTATATTTTAATGTTTCAGTTACATTCCGTTGGCTATCTTTAAAAATAACTATCATTTAAATAATTAAACTATTATACAAATATCAAACTAAAATAAAAATGGTCCACTATTGTTTTTTGATAACATTAATAGCACGTTTTATCTTAGCTTTGACATTTATATAATAGTTTATTTAAATAATAGTTAGTTTTGAAGATAGCTAACTAGATTTGACCAAAAAGTCAAGATATAATAATAAAAAGTTTCTATAGTACTTTTAATTTTATAATTAGTTATTTATAAATGAAAAAGTTTTTAAAATGTTGTAAAAGATTTAAACAGATAAATGAAAATTTACAATATATATATTTAATATATAGGGTATATGAGCACAGACTTTGACATGACCCACCACTCTCCACTCTATCTCTTAACACTGATACTTGAACACATGGATATATAAAATGAACAAATATATATTATCTATTTTTATTAAAATTAAACAAAATACAAGAGAAAACACATACAGTATTTAATCTTTTAGCTTTGCATTTTTGTATAATATAGGACTAAAGAAATTATATTTTGTAACAGGAAAAAAAAATGTGCACAATCTAACTTATCTTAAATAGAAATATGAAATTTTCATCGTATTAGATATAAAAATTCTAAAATATTAAGTGTATTAAATATTTATATTAAAAATATCAAAAGCCTATGCAAAATATATATATAACAATATTAATAGCCTAACAACTCAAAATTTTTTAATATAACAAATATAAAATATCCGACTTCTGAAATAGAGAGTATGCATTTGAAAGCAAATATTTCAACATCTAAAATATAAAATAGAAATCTTAAAATATATGTATAAAATATATAAAACCAAAAAACATAATATATATATAAACTTTAAATTAAACATAGTTCTATGTATATGTAAACAAAAGAAGGAAATCATCCTCCCCCAGGCTATGACTTAAAAGTTCTCTAAATATTGAACAAAAAATCAAGAATAGAATAAATCCATTTATTCTTGGGAATTCTGATTGCTTATAAACATCAGAGCTCTCAAAAATGTGTGCATTCATTCTATTCTTAATCCTTTGTTCAACATTTAGAGAACTTTTAGTCATAGCTGAGGGAGGGTGTTTTACAGTCATATATATATATATATGAAATATATAATTAGTGCTTATATAAATTTTTGAAATTATTTAATACAAAAAATATAAACTGAACATTGAAATATTTTAATATTTAAAGTATATTATAATAAATAGTAATTTACCTTTATAGTTTTATTATATAATGAACAATTAAATTTTCAAAATTATTAAAATGTAATTGAAAGAGAAAAAAAGATGAATAAGAATACTTCTCTTATCAACGAAAATTAATCCCAAAGGATACAATAATTAAAATTCTATAAATGTAATATCATGAAACAGTGGAAAGTCTTCAATTTCCAGTGATTCTCATCTATTAACCTTTTGCCTGATATTCATATATATGATTCTGCAGTGTTTACTATTAATGGGGTGTGAAACCATTCTTAATTTCTAGTAGGAGAAATTTTAATTGAAAAATATTTTTGTAAATTATTAGTTCTATCTATAATATCTAGATGTGAGGAATTACTGATAATAATAAAAAAATCAAACAAAGTAAACTATCTTGATAGAGGAGAATCGGTGCATATTGAGCAGAATTGAAAGTATATTAGCATGCATACATCGCATATAAAAATGAAACAATAAGTTTATATAAAATGTATTATATTTTTATTATTTATTTTTTATGTCATTAGTTTTTTGTTTTTAAATATATAGGTGACACTTATGTTTCAATAACTTTTTAGACAAATTAATCAAGTAAAACTTTGTTGATGTCTGATATAATGGATCCATGAATTATATGTATCTGACTACATTAATTCAATTATATATCCAAAGAAAAAATGTAAATAAACAAACAAAAAAACTAACTAACTTTATGATAGCAGCCATTTTTAAAAACTTCTCACATTAAAAAAAAAAAAGTAAAATTTGTAAATAATTTTTACAATATGCCAGTAGTCATTTCTCTATTTCAGGGCATCATATACAATTACATATATTATTCAAATTTCTTCAGTTTATCCTGAAAGCACAAATATTTTATTCTTCCTTTATTATCTTTTCTGAATTTTATGTGCAATATTTTGCATAGTAAAATATTTTCTGAGTATATTGCTAAAAGTTTTTTAATTAGATCATGTGACATTTGATTTGATCGATTTTTTTGTGTAATTGCTAAAAGTTTTACCAAATTTTAAAACATACTAAAAGGTGATACTGATTTAAAACCAAACCAATTAGAGAGATCCTAATTTCTTGATAACCAGATTATTATTATGTTTTTATAAGAGAAGAAAGTTATTGGGGAAAAAAATTACCCAGAGCATATTTAAAAGCATAAAAGTCAGACATTTTGCTATTTACTTTAAAAATAAAAATATAATAGTTTTTTTTATATTCTTTTTACTTCAGTGAATGCATGAGTGAACACATACTCAGTAAAATATATGTAAATGTGACCCATAAATTTTGTTTATACTATAATCTTGATTTATATTACTACTTGTGTGTTGAAAAGTATTGTACCTTGCAGTTGAATCAACAATATATATTGTATTCTAATTATTGGAATAAAATGTAGCTGAGTTAGTAAATCTACTGTACTAAAGAAAATAGAAACATCTATCAAAGTTTTCAAAATTATTTATTCAATATTTTTTTGATTTTTTTTTTCTCATTAGAAGTTTTATATAAATTTTTTTAAAGATAGTTTTCATGATTTGAAGTTATGTTTTAACAAAATACCCATAAAAATAATAAATTTTGAAAGATCATAAGTTTATTTATTCCAAGATATTTTTATAGTCTACAGGTTAAAATAAAACATTTTTTTTTGACAATTTTTGAAGTTTATTTCTTTTTATTAATTTTTTTTGCAAAATTAATATTTAATTTTTTAAAAGAACTTTTATTTATTGAATTTATATTTAGAATGAAAAATGTAAAAATTAAAGAGTGAAAATAGTAAATAAAACTTTATTCATTTTAGCATCACATGATCATATCTCCAATACTAGCACGTAATTGTTTATAAACAAAGCAAAGCAAAACTCCATATAGTAGTGCCACCTGTGCTAAACAGAGAAATCAATGAATTCCAGACGGCTTGTGCATAAAATCCCTATCTAATGCCTACTCATCCAATATCCCCAGACTAGTTTCTGGCTTGTGGCCTTCGTCAAAAGATCTAGATGCAGTGCTCTCAGATCCAAAGCTCCTCACTGACGAAGGCCACAAGCCAGAAACTAGTCTGGGGATATTGGATGAGTAGGCATTAGATAGGGATTTTATGCACAAGCCTTCTGGCATCCATTGATTACTCTGTTTAGCACAGGTGGCACTATTATATGGAGTTTTGCTTTGCTTTGTTTATTCATTTTAATTTTACAACAAGAAAAAGATCTACATACCACTTAAAGAATTAAATTGCTAAAAAAAAAAAATTCCTTACTCTAATAGTTGAGATTGAGATATGAATGATTTAAGTAACAATTTTTTAAAAAATAGATTAATAAGCAAGGTAGACAGACATGAATTTATGTGAAACATATGTTCAGAACATAATATCAAATATTGGTGGTTATCCAAAAATTGTTACCAAAATTTAGGATATGAATAGGAATGTGTAGTAAATCAAAATATAAGCGCATTATATACAAAATATCTATCAGTACAACAATTGCTGAAATAGATTTACCAAAGTGGCTCCCATGCATGGAAGAAATCTTGAGCTATTATTTCTCTGTGAATCCTACTGGGATATCAATTTCTGCTTATTTATTATAATCATATATTGTTTTAAATAATAAAACAAATATCATTTTTATTTTACTAACAATTACTCATTTTTTACTTTGTGATACCATACCATATTTCAAATGTATGTCTATATCTGCATGTGTTCTTGATGACTGACACATGAATGTTCTCCTGATCAATCATTAAGTAAGTTTATGATTTAGCTGACAACAATTACTAAACAAACACATTTATAGTGTGAATTCTGTAATTGAAACTGAAAAAAACTACTTCAATATGATTGAAAATTTTAGTATTACTCTTTACTATTTAAATGTGTGTGAACATATATTGCAGTATCAGAAGTCAATGTAATCTTTACTTTTTCCCATTCTTTTTTAATAGACTACAATTAGCATTTAATAAAAAAAAACTTTAATCTAATAATAATATATATATTAATTTTTATATATATATATATATATACATATTTGCTTGATATATTTACATGATTTTTATTTTACTTAAACAATAACAACTCTGTCCAAACAATGGTGTCATTCAGTACAAGCCATAATAATCAATAAATGCTAACAGGTTTGTGCATTAAAATTCCTATCTAGTGCCTATTCTTCCAATATCCTCAGATTAATTTCTAGCTTGTGGTCTTCATCAGTGATGAACCTTAGATCTGAGAGCAGTACTCCTAGATCTTTTGATCTAATGCAATACTCCAGCAACCAAAGCTATGAGGCCAAAATGAAAACATACTAATGTTTTCAATTCAAGCTTAATCTCTTGTATATTCATACAGATCTTTTGCTCATTGAAAATTATTAGATTTACTTTTATTTGAGTATTTGTAATTTATATCACTAAAAAAAGATTGTGTACACTATGTATATAAATATCACAAGATGACTTATGCATAGAGAGATTAAAATGTAAATAATAAACATAAAAATAGTACATTTAAATGTATATATTAATAACAAAAGCACAAAAAGTGTACTTTATAAAATAATATAACTTTATGTATATATACATATATGTCTTTATAAATATTTAATTTATTCATAAAAGTTAAATTATGTCACTTCATGTGCTTTGAAAATGTTATCTGACCAACATAAAGAAAATGGATCATGTGAGTAAATTTCTAAAAATAAAAATAAAAAAAAATAAAAAAAGATAATAATGAGCATGAAAATAAGAATTAAATAAAATTAGAAATTGAAGAAGTTTATTTTTTATAAATATAAAATTAAATAAAAATTTAGTAGGAGATGTATAATTTAAAACACAATTTATCTCAAGAATTATGTCATACTTGCAATAATGTATAGGATATTTTGTATATAATAAAGTACTATCTATGGAGTAAAATATGAGTTGTTGTCAATATGGTAAATCTTTTTATGTAGATTTATTGAAAACTACTATAGTTTAGGTTTTTGTGAGCTATTTATCTTATCAGCTTGGTTAAGATCAAAATCTCATTATTCACAATCCAGTACTAACCATATATATTTCATGTTTAATTTTTGATTATGAAGGATTATATCATCACATAATTATTTAAAATAACCTTTTGTTTAATATAAATCCACAATGACTTTAGTCTTGGGCAAGTAAAAATTAGCTCTGTTATAATATCCTACTAATAGTCAAATATAAATATATAAAAATATCAACTTATCTTAGCATAGTTTGATAATAAGATTAGACTTTCAAAACCATTATTATTTTGTAAAATTTCTTATTTAAGCTTTCAATAGTTAACTTTACAATAGAATGACAGCCTGTTAAGCTAATTGCACAGACGCTGTGAGAATGTTATTAATAAATGAATACCTTCAAACAACCACATAATTTTAATATTAATTCATGTTTTATTCTGTAGTAATACTAGTATCATAATTATACCACATAAATAATATTTAATTTTCAGCAGGGTAATAAAATTCTTAATTTTTTTCTATCTAAGATTATAGATACTATGATCTTATTATATTTAGTAAGTAGAACCTTACAAAATTATGTGTTACCTTTTATAATTATTAACATTTTAAAAATGAAATGTAAAAATATTTCTAAATATATATAATAACTACTCTTTCTTATTGCATTGCCAAATGTATACCATATAATACTAAATCATCCATGCACTTTACTACTGTTACACAATGCTTTATTTATCACCCTCTTTTACAATTTACAGTTTCGATTGCCTCAGCAATCTTCCTCAGAACTTTTATATCTCCTAACTTCAACTGTAAAATTAACAGTTGAAGTTAGGAGATATAAAAGTTTTGAAGAAGATTGCTGGGGCAATTGAAACTGTAAAAGAAGGTGACAAATAAAGCATTGTGCAGTAAAGTGCATGGATGATTTAGTATTATATAATATATATGTAATTATTAAATCATTAAGACATCTCATGATTACTATGACTTGCATTTTGTAGAACTATTGTATAGAGAGTTTGCTACTGTTATATATATAGTTACTGTTGAAGTGGAGAATATGGTTTGAGTATTGATATAAATGATAATTTTTGAAACCATTCATCTTAAATGTCTTTTATATTTTGCTTTTTGGTAATTAATTGCAATAGGGACTTGGAAAATAGGTTTGCAATGTTGAAATAAGGGTTATATTAACTTAGGAATATCAGGAAATCTTAGTTAATATATTTAATGAATTCTCCCTTTTAATTCAGAATTATATTTAAGAAAGTTAAGAGTATGGGGATGAATATATATACAGTTTTATTGATTTTGAAGAGTTTCCTGGAAATGATTACTGTTATTAAATAATAATAAAATATCTGACCATTGTTGATAATAGTTTTTATTATAATAAGTCTATTTACAAAGCACTGACTTCCCATAACTTTTAACAAAAATATTATTTTATTTATATTCATTATTATAAAAAGATTCTAATATTGATAAAATAAATGGAGAAAAACCATTTGATCTTAAACATAATTCTATACAGGAAGAAAAATTGAAGTGAAAAAAAATATATAATTGAATTTAAAAATTGAAATGATTTTAAATAATATAAAGAATTTTTGTTGGTGACAGATAAAATTCAAAATGCTGAATACAAAAAATAATATCAGAATATGATTGCATTAAATAAAGCAAAGGAAATAAAAATTTCATTATGTAGTTAGCATGACTTTTAAAGAAATACAAAATATTTGTAAATGAAATTAATTTTTATTTCTAGTAATTCTTTTAACAGAATTGAAAAGGATTGAAAGAGAAAAATGGATTATTTCAGAGTCATAAATGAGTTTAGAAGAAAAATATGAAAAAGAATTGGAAGAACTAAGTCACTTCTATATTAAAGGATAGCTAGGTTAATGTTATGTTTTAAGTAAAACTATAGAGAGGTCATATACGATTTAATTACATTTTATTTATTCATCAATAGTAATTGTAATATTGATTTAATTATAAATTAAATTTTAAACAATAGCTCAGTTTTAACATAGTAGCAAATAATTAAATAGCAAATTAGTAATTAATATATTATTAAATAATTAGATGGAAGTACTATAACCAGTATTCATCTGTGTGAAAGAGTATTGAAAGTCTAGTACTCTTGTTGATTTTTTATACTTTAACCATATATGGAGAATTATTTTATATTCTTGAAATTTATCATATTACCTATACTAATATAAATATTTAATTAAATTCACTCTGACATCTACAAAGCGCATGTGCATTAGCTTATTGGCTTATTGGTATTACAGTTTATAAAAACATCGTGCTATATAAAATAAATGTGACTTATTAGAAATCTGAAGATTGATAATTGTATTTTCTATTTATAAATAATCTGTAACCTATTCCACTAGCAGTGAGCATTGGTTTGTTCATATGATCAGCTGATTTTTTCAATTCATTATTTATCAGAGAATTACTAAAGATAATAAATACACAAATTATAAAAGAAATAATGAATTAAGTAATTTAAAAAATTCCATATAGTGTTTCTCCATAATAAGTGAACTAAACTAAATTATAATAATGATCCAAATCATTTAGTAATAATTTGAGAAAATTTATCATTTCCTATCTGATTAAGATAGTTTTTAGCACCTTTTAAATAAATAAATAATTCAATAAATGAAACTTCAATATCAATTTATTTTCCTTATGTATAGATGTCATTGATGTATTTAGATACAATTTACTACTACAGTTTGAAGATATTGAAATAGTAACTTGTAAAAAGCAATTAAAAGTTTTTAAAAAAATAATTTAGAAGTATTATTTAATTTTTAAATTGATAATGCGTATTGAGTTTTATTTAGAAGTCATATAATTTTAACATTACTTATCAAACAGAAATACAATTTAATAATATCTTTTATTGATAAATAAGTATAAAAACATCATTGGAAAGTTTAATTATTAAATCAAAAGTTTCATTTGATCTTCAAGAAGTTTTATTTTACTAATGGCAAATAATTTGCTTAGGAATACTGCAACAAAGAAAACATCTTAGGAGATCAACAGAGGTTAATTTTTAATATTAGATAAGAAAGAAAATAAATTATAATGAAAAATGGGGAGAAATATTTTTATACCACACATACATATAAATATATATGTAATTTATCATATCAGTATTTTTTTCCAGAAATTGCCATTGATGTATATATACTGACCTTGTAATTCTGCATCTCCACTTCCAGATAGTATAAAATAAAACGGGTTCTATCTCAGTTAATAATTAATAACTAAAATATTCAGCATTAAAATTAAAATGTTTCACTAGCTTAAATTTAAAATACAAATAAGGTTCAGTTTATAAAATAAATTAAATAAATATTTAATATTTTCATGAGACTTGAAGTGAAAATACAGGTGACAAGATAGATTACATTGAGCCAATATCCTACAGGATACTACCTCAATGGCATAAGAACACTATCCCCCTTTATTACTATTTCAAATAACAAACTCATAGTATTCTTACGACTTTAATAACTTCTACTCACTAAGACTAAACTAATAATTAAATCTTAATCTTCTATTTAATAATAATCTAGCTCAAATAAAATAATCTCAGGTTCATAAAGTTTATTCTAAGTTAATTTAAAAATACAGTAGTAAAATATGAGAAGGGATTTTATGTCATAATCTACTACACTTAAACTAATAATAATAATAAATAACAATAATAATATTCTTCATATAATGATATAATAAATACGTGGTAGCATTTTAATAATCTGACAAACAAAATATGTGTGGCAACTGATAGCATATAATTTATTATAATATTGTGATAACTGATTTATGACCAATAAAATAATGTAAGATTATGATTATTTAATTATAATGAATACCAATAAAATATTTAAAATTCTTAAGATAATTCTTTATTTATCTTTTGTGCAAAACTATATATTTGTTTCAGTTATTATGCATATATCGTGTTTTCATGCAGAAATGTGGAGAAATAAACAACTCTGACACAAAATTTTTTTTTAATAACAAAATTTAACAAAGTTTATTACTAACAATACATAACTAAACAATTTATTTACATTATTTACAGTGGATATCCTTAACCTTTTTTATTTTACAGTTTGATCTACCTGGTTATAAAAAAATAATTTATATTTCAATTATATTTTATTTAGATTTAGGACAAAATTTAAAAAAAAATGTTATTATTTGGTTTCTCATCATGGTTAACTTATTACAAATAAATTTATCTACTTTATTAGCAACAGCATTTTATTTCTAATATTATTAAACTATCCTATTTTAAAAATTCATACTTAGAAACATTCCATAGAAAACAAAATTTTATAATGAGTATGGATTTCTCAAAATATTAAAAAAAAAATTCATCTTGCAAAGTCAAAGATGTTACACAAACTATTATCCAAAATTCAATACTAGATTTTAGTATTTATCACACAATGTTTACTAATCATAATATATTCTTCTTTAAGCCTTACTTTAGTATGATATACATTTAATCATTAATAGATTTCTGTTAATCAATAAACAAAAATATACTATGCATATTGTTTACATAATCTACTTTGTACTATTGTATTTTTAAAAAAAAAATGCAATACTTATTTTCTCTTAAAAAAATATACTAAAGCATTTAAAAATATTATCACTTTAAAAATATCTTTGTTTAGATACCTTATTTTAAAAAATTTTATATTTCATTTCCGAAATAAAATTCAAAATATATTTTATGATTCTTTTCCTTCCTTAGGATACTTTGGATCTTCAATTTTAAGTTATAACATTCTGCTCCTTATAAGCAACTAAACTAATCTTATACAAAAAACGATAGCACAACCTTAGTTCTAAATTATTTATCATTTCTCTTAAAATATCTTACTAAACGATGCAGTTACATGAAATAAAGATAGCGAAAATAGATGTATAGGATTAAGGAAGAAAGCTAGAGTATTATTCTTAACATATCTCAAAATCATGGCACAGTGCGAAGAGGTAGGACATTTATCTGCCTAATATCCTCTAGTACAGGGCGATGTTAAAGCTATTTCTTCAGCTTTATTAGAACATCAAATATTTAAAGTAATATAAACACTGTCCAATAAAATATGTATCAGTCATAGGGCTATGTTAACTATGCTGATAACCACATAAAGACTAAATATTATTCCCATTCCTTATAACATCCTATTTTTTTTTAAAATACATCATCTTGGTTTCCTGTTCACTAAGTACTTCCAAGCCACTATCTCAACATTATTTCTCAAGATTTTTCTACATCTTACATTGATAAATAACTATCTGCATTTACAAAACAATAAATAAAATTCATTAATAGTTAAACAATCTTACTATCCCATAAGAAAAGTCTGCTTACTTCATTGCTCTGTATGTTTAATCATATACGATTTACTTAGACAATATTTGAATATCCCATATCATAAAATTTTTAAAAGAATCACACAATTATTTGTTATGTTGGATTATGCATATTTTCAAATCAATCCTATCTCATAATGTTTTTTTAAAATGTTGTATAAAATGCGTTACATATAATTTAAAAAAAACTTTTACACTTCATTCTTCCAATTTATGGATGATCTAAAGAAAACAAAATATACATTATAAAATTATTAATAGTTATTATTATTACCAATAACCTTTATCTAGTCATCGTGTTCAGTAGGCTTCCTTTGTCCACTTGAGCATTGCAGATATAGAAAAAAAATTCATACCCATACACTTTATATTAAAATATTTTTTAGCTAAATTATTAGATTGTTATATTATAAGATTTTAATATTAACAAATTAATGTTTTTATGTTTTTCCTAATCTTATATAAAATTTTAGATTTAAATTAGGTCAACAAAATAAAAAAATCAAAACTATAGTTACATATTTTCTTGACGATAGTTCTGATAAGTCCAAAATACTTATTATTTTCTCTAGAGTTTTTTTTTAAAATGTTCTCCAAGCGCGTTAAAGTTTAAAACAAAAATAATTATTAATCCATTTATTAATATCTAGAAAATAATCCTTGTTTTCATTTTTAGGATGATAATATTAATTAATCCCTTGAAGCTTCTTAATCTTCTCTACCAATAATCTCTGCGTATCCAATGCATCAATCCATCTAATTTAATTTTAAAATATTCGATAAACTTTTAAGTACCATTTATATTTCCATGGATCCATTTTTTCATTCATCTATGTGTTCACTTTTATCTCTGTTTTCTTCTTGATACATTGAAACTTTCACTTGGTATTTTTATACATCTCTTTTAAAATAAAAACTTCAAATACTTTTGAACAAATTTTTTCCAAGTACATTTTAAATAATTCGAAGAACGGATATTTTAATACAAAACGCTTCTGTAACATATTTTCCTGGGTTCTTTATTTAGTTCTGCACTCGAAAATATTTTTTAAAATGTTACCTTTAGAAAGGATGTAACATTTTATTCCTTTGAATATCATACTATATAAAATAATTCATGCAATATATAATTGTCTTATTACTATTTAAAATTAAATCTTGAATAAGCTTATAAATCATACGTTTCAATACATTTTTAGACTCCGTATAATGTCCGTGCTGTGGTTTTTTTTTTATGTACCAACAAAAGTTCTCCGGTTATGCATAAATAAAGCTGTATCAATAAATATTCAAATATTTCTTCAGCATTACAATTTCTATCCATTTTATTTTGTAGTATATCCATTTTTTATTGCATAGCTTAGGTTAAACTTTTAGATAAAATACGACTGATAAGTACTTTAAAAATTAGAAAATCATATTAAAACGAAATTATTAAAATATTTTTAGTTTATACTCTCTTTTGCAAAAAGATATTTTTAAAATTATCAATTAGTTTTTTGCAGATAAAGTTATAAGAAAGTACTAAAAAATTGACTAAAATATAAGATTTTTTAAAATACTATCTTTTGATAGTTATAATTTACCTCTCTCCGGTTTCAATACATTTTTTATTCTCCCGCTATAAGTTAGTTACAACAATATTTATCGTCTGTAAGGATACTTATTTCTTATTGGTCAATTCTTACCCCGCTTGAAAACAAATTTACAGATTTTCAATTTATAGTAGAATTATATTTGAAAAATAAAATGATGACGTAATGAACCTAAAACATTACTTAAAATATTACTTTTAAATAAATTATTATTTTATTAAAACTATTTAAACATTACATATGATAGTTAACTTAATATTTATTATTTTTTGCTTTTATGATGGGCAATAATTCTATCCAATTCTATAATATAACTTTAAAAATATTTTAAACTTTGTCATTATTTCAAACAAGTGTGTGTATAATAGTATACATTAAAAAACCACGTGATTACAACTTTGACAGACGTTTTTCTATCTATTTCTCTGTCTAGACTAATAAAATTGATACACTTATTATATTATATAAAATAATTATAAAAAATTTGGAAGAACAATTTAGAAAATATAGAATTAGATATAATTTTCACCATCACAAAGTTTATTTTAAAAATATACCATATTAATTTTTGTTTATTAAATATGATTATAAATTTAAACACTGTATTTATTAACTATAAGTTTTAAACTATTAAAATCGAATTTTTAAATATACTTTTAATATTTATAGCTGTGTTATTTAATATGGCCAGCTTTTACAACCATATACAACAATATTTAAAGCTTTATATAACTATTTTTTAAATGATTTTATATACTACATATTCTCTTTAGCTTCAAATTGTACTTTAAAGGTATAATTGACTTAATATAATTAATGTATTAAAAAAAACATATTCTAAATTTAAATTTTTTTAGTAATTGACTGTTATGAATTATTACTGACCTATAGAAAAGGGCACAATATTCAAATATTATTTGGACTCAAGTGAATTGTTTATATTTGACTTCTACCTTCCATTTCATTTCTACTGCCTATTAATAATGCCATATATATATATATTGAATATTAATTCTATTTATAAAATTAATTTTAAATATTTATTAAAGTTAAGATAAATACAGATGTGCTGAATGTGCGTTTATTGATATCAAAATGCATTTAAAATTTATTTATAATAAAGATATACATTGTAAACTGATTAAACAATTTAAAATATGGAATGACATGTACATTTTTGTAATAAAGTAGGCTGTTAAAATTAATATTTTTATTATCTTGAGACATAAGTATTTAAAATGGCAATTGTACACCCAAAATTTATCATATTTTTTAATAATTAATTCAATTTATACCTAGAAAGTTAGCTTTCTATTAGTCAGCTAAAATATCATCTATATAAATATATAAAATGAAAGCAGATAAGTATTTACTGATCAACTGTTGAAAGAACAAATGCTTATACTGTATTCCTTTATGCATTAGAATTTTCATAGCTTACTTCATCAAGATTTAGAAAAGAGATTCAACTCTCTTAATTGAAATCAATATAAGAACTTTTAGAATCTTGTAATGTTGATGACTGTGTCTATTGCCAAACTAATTTATCAGTTTATTTATAAAAATAGAAAGGTCTTGTAGCATTGTCCATATGTATAATCAGAATTCTAATTTTTACCAAATAAAATTTGAATTTTTTTTTAGTTCCAATCAGCTTTCTTTTTTTCTTTTTTGGAGTATCCAACTCTTTAACAACTTATCTAATTACTCACTCACTTAAGTCTTTTGTATTTTTATTTAGAGAGTGAAACAAGGATAAAAAATCACTCAAATCATACTACTTGATAATTAGTCAAAAATATACTCTCCTTCAATATTTTTGTAGAATCCTTATGTTAGACCTTACAGTATTTTTAAAAAAAGTTGTGTCTATTTTTAATTCCTGCACAAGTTCATTTTGTTACATTTATTTAAAAATCAATATACTGTAATCAGTTGTAATAAATTTTATATAAAAATTATTTAAGATATTTTTAAAAAAAATATCAAAATAAATATTTATTTAAATGCCTGGTAATTCTAAATTGTTGTCAAACAATGTATGTGTGACTCTCTAGATAAAGACAATAAAATGCTATATCATATGCAAGGTATTCTAAAAATGTCGAAGCAATGCTGACACAAGTGCAGATATTCTAGAAAGATTTTACTTAGTATACTATCTTCAGAAGATTTGGATGTCTTGTTTTACTATAAAATTAAATGACTGAATTTTAAAAAATGTCTGGCTAAAAACCAGTAGAGTAGGAGGGGTATTGCTTGATTCTTTCATGAAGTACTGCCAATATATTTACCAATATCTTATTTATATTTTGTGAGTAACAGTCATCTCAATAATTATTGCATTATAAAAAATCTTTAAAATGTAAAAACACTCTACTTATGAAAATAATAATTTTTTCCTATAGTTAGAAAAAAATTTTCAAGGAATAACTGTTGACATCTTCAAGAATCAACCAAGCATGAATATTTCCAATAACTGTTTGATCTCCATTTAACAAGAACACAATAGGCTATTCATGTAAGGTTTAAAAAATCATTTTAATGAAATTTAGTTGCACTTAAAATTATTTTTCTGAATTTTTTCAAGAGGATCAGAACAAAATAATTATTATTTTTTCCTCATGTGTCATAACATCAGCCAGCCGGGAAGCAAATCCACTAACCCGGGACAACTGCTTGTAAAGCAGCCATTGCTGACCTCTCGACCACCAATGCTTGACACAAAATAATTATTTGCCAAGAGTTTCAATACAGAACTTTCTAATTAAATTTCTTTTAATAAAGGTTTAAATTTTTTTTTTGGCTATTGGCACACTGAGTTTTATTTATTTTAGAACTCCTAAAGAAAGTATTGTACATACTAGGTAAAAAAAAATTTGGACTTATATATATATATGCACATATATACAAGAAGTTATTATATGAATGAGTGAATTATATTGATATTTGTGTATTTTTTATTTTGTGTATCTTTAAAACATAACTAGATTAAAGGGTTATTTAAAAGATTTATGGTAATAATATTTTCATATTTTAAATATTTAACTACAGTACTTCTAAAATAACTTGGATTTTGTTTGATGTTGCTATCTCAATAGAGTTCATTCTTAAGAATAGTATTTTTATTTTAGGTGTTATTAGCATATGTTTATTTAAAGATAAATTTTACCTTTATTTTACTTAATGTTGAGATATATATAATTATCTTTAAGAATAAATAGATGATGAGTTTATCTTTATCTAGTTTAAGGTATATGTATATATTTTGAGATTGTTACCTTGAGTTGTAATTTATAAAGAAATAACTGTAGATTAGTTTGGATTCGTCTTTTGATAGAAGACTTAAATGCGCTGAAATATAAATAATTAGACATGGTTGACATAGACATTAGTATTTAATCAATTATCCAAGAAACATATATGTAATAGTAATCTCTTTAACATAATATCTAATATATTTATAGAATTAATAATTATAACCCTTGTTTAGTTTTCTTTTTCCAGATGTACAGCAGGAATTTATGAAAACTGATTCACCTTGGTATTTATCTTATTTATTTATCTTCTGTGTAAATTATAATAACCAGAATCTAAACAACACACAAATTATCTAAACTAATAAAGTTATCATTTGTTAACTTGAATTTTGATTCTAATGTAAGTAAAGATGTAAATGATTTTATTAAATTTAGTTTTGTATCTCAATTTATTATTTATTCACATATCACAATAATTAATTTTGATCGTATATCATACTTATAAAGTCAACACAATATATTTACTCTTGAGATTGAAGAATATATGATTATTTTAAATATATCTTGAAAATTAATAAAATATCTCTTTAATTCCAGAATATATTTTTTAAACTTCTTCATACCAATAAATATATGTATGCATGTAAGCAATTCATGAAGATATAAGGAACTACATTGTTTAACTTTTCTCATGCTCGTGTAGTTTAGCAGTGAATGTTGGATGCATATGGAATTGATATTTCCATCTTTCTCTTCCACATATTGTGGTACTTTGAAGAGTATATATCATTAAAGTAATTGATGCCTCAATTCATGGGGCATATTGAATAAGAAGAACTTTTTTTCATATATACTGTTACAATATATATTTGCACATACAAAATTACTTCATTCATGGAGAATATATATAAATAAGTTGCTCATATATATTTATTTTCAATTCATTCCAGTTGAAAATAGTATTAATTATATAGCCGCAACAAAATTCTAACAAAGTTGTCACATATTTTTTTTTACAATATGAAAAAATTGAGTGATTAATTTTCAGAATAATATGAGACTTTCCTTTGAGCACCAGAAATGACATATTGAGCTTCAATTCAGCTTCACTTAGATCTCAAGTGCCACTACTTTATCACTAATTTAAGCTGTACAATATACCCATTTTAATATTTTCTTAGATATTTCTTAATCTTTTTCTGATAACATTGTAATACATTTACATGCCCACACTATTAAATAAGTGATTGTTTAACATTTAAATAAGTATTGTAATTATAATTAAGATAAGTAAGCCCCAGTTTATTTATAAGAATAAAACCATTTCTAAATTATTATAATAATTAAGAAAATATGTTTATGCAATTCTCTAAACTTACATTTTTTTTTATCTTGTTCACTGAGATAATTTGAAACAGGACTGCAATCCGAATCATGTTGAATTGGTCTACTTTTAATAAAAGATTATATACAGTATAATGACGTTTCAATTTTGTTTTATTTTTTGATTCAATATTTTTATCTATTTCATATTTTAATGAGAAATTATGAAATTTTCAACTATTTATTTTAACTGAAATAAGAACATTTCCGAGTTTATTATTTACAAGACCTACGGCAATAATATTTGTAATGATAAATCTCATTTATTAGCTATTGATTTAATGATCTCATATTTGCTAACTAGGATTGTGAACTGGGATTCAAGTATAGGTCACAACAGATTTAGAATTGTTTTTTTTTTTTTTAGCAATGACTAACTTATAACTTACCTAGTCATTTTATATTGGTCATAAAATGGTATCTTGCTATTATTGTCTGTAATAGTGATCCAGGTTAATGAATATCAGATAAGTATTGATGAACTTTCTAAAAACAAAATATACGATCGCAATATGATAACACCGTTAGAAGAGACGACATACTAATAAGGGAATGTACTTTATCTGTTTTTTTATTTTTTTGAGTACTTATCATTTTGATATTATTTGTATGATTTTTTAATCAGATTGTAATAACTGAAACACACAGGCTTATTATATACCTGTGTCTATATATGTAATATATAGGGTATATGAGCACAGACTTTCACACGACCCATCACTTGAGGATTGGCTATCTTAGTATATATTTGAGCACTTATAACATATATGTGTAGAGATGGCAATCTGGACCAACTGATGATTGCTGGTTTAGCATGAAATACGTTTATTGGTGATTATTTATCTTTTCAACATGTGTTCAAGTGTATCAGTGTTATGAGATAGTGTGGAAGTGGTGAGTCGTGTGAAAGTCTGTGCTCATATACCCTAATCAGATTGTAGGAAATTAATGCGATTGTGACGAAAACTTAAAACTCTTCATTAACAATGGTAAATGAAAATGTAGTAATTTGCTCTAGATAAATACTTTTCATATAATAAAGATATATATATATGAGATAGTGACTTGGGCTAACTGATGAGTGCTGGTTCTGCACGAAATGCATCTTGGGGGTCATTTGTCTTTTATTATATCTTTATTTAAATGAATTTAAAAAGAATGGTGAAGTATGGAGGTGTTTATTATATCTATAAGATATTATACATGGGAAAGAGAAAGGTTAATAACTCCGTAAGTGTATAAAATAAAAAAAATCAGATATATTAATCTTTAACTGAGGTTTAAAGTTTATATCTGTGCTAGAGACGATCTCTAGTTTCGAAAATAATTAGTAATAAGTATTATTGTATTTATCTGAAATGGATGGCGTCAAAGTCGTGAGTGGAGGAAGTTTGACAATGGTAAATGAAAATGTAGCAAAAAAGAAAACTTAATTTAAATAATACTGCATAAGTTAAATCAATAAAAAAAAAACCTATAACTCTTAATAATGATTTATTTTATATGCTTTTTCCCAGTTTAAAGTGATGAAAATTGTTGAAAAACTAATATATAATTATAACGTATTTACTTAGTAATTCACGTTTCTATTATTGTTATAAAACCTTGTTTGCGCAATAATCACGAATATCTTTATTGCTTTGCGATATCTAATAATATCTTGGTAAAACAGAAATAAATTAGTGCTCCAGTTTATTTGTTAAAGAATAAAACTATTTCTAAATTATTATAATACTGTAATTTAGAAAATATGTTTATATAATGTTCTATACTTCCACTTTTTTAAAATTTTGTTCATTGATATAATTTGAAAATGACATATAATCAGAAACATATTGAATTGGTCTAGTTTTAATAAAAGACTACATACAGTATAATGATACTTCAATTTTGTTTTATTTTTTGATCCAATATTTTTTTATCTATTTCAAATTTAAAATAATTATATGAGAAATTACGAAATGAAATTTTCAATTATTTATTTTTCTCAAATAAGGATATTTCCGAATTTAAGATAAAATACATTTTTTCTTATTAATCTTATATTTTAAAATATTAATGGAAAATCTTTTCTTTGGGGATTTTTTATTTATATATACTGTCTTCCAAAGAATTTAATATGTATCTGAAACTTTCAAATTCAATTTCATTTTTTTTATTATTAATTATGATTACTTATGATGAAATTATATAATTGAAATGAAATTTGTAGAACTAATAATTTTTATATTAGCATATAAATTTATTTATTTATTTTTTAGGTAGTTTAAATATTAACCATATGTTATAAAGGAACGTATAGAGATTTAGTTTCATCTAGTAACTTTATTTTATCTTACCATTCTACCAGTTTAGCTATAGATTCACTATTATTTATGCTAAATTTCAACAATCATTAGATACCGAAATTGTCAATTTGAATATTTAAGTTAACCATGTTACTAGAGCATAAAATTCTCGTAAAGAAATTATAGTGACTAGAGAGAAATTTGGTATAGATTCATTTAAAAAAAGTCTTAATTGATTATCTAATATTGTTTATATTGCTAATGGCTTGATTGAAAGGAGATATGTGATATTCTTTACTTAGCTGAATAATAAAACAAATGTAGTTTTACTAGAAGTAACAGGATTTAACTATAGAAAATTGAAACTAAGTTAAAATATCTTTCTGATCATGATAACTTTAAGTGGACTGAAAAATTATATATTCCTATTAAATCAGTACTATCAGCAATTGCAACAACATAAATAAATGTGACCATTCTAACTTCAGAAGAGAAAAAAAATGACAAAAATAGAAAGATTAAAAATAAAAAGATGGCGATGACTGTATAAACTAATTCATAAATCCCAAGAATTTCCATATAGATCACATGCTGTTTTTTATTCTGATTATTTAATATTTAAACTTTTCTGCAATGAACTAGCTCTCCTTTATGTTCTATTTTCAGATAAACTTTTTTTTATGAAAGTAATCAAGATTTATTGTAGATAATGATATGATTTTGAAGACATGGAATGATAATTGCATTCAAAGATATAATACCGCTGCTATTGATTCATTTAGATTTAGTCAAAGATGTCCAACTTTTTGATGTTAAAAATAGTTCTTTGCAAGCTTAAAAATAGGCTGGTCTTGGTGCTTAATGAGATTTCTAGAGAAAATTTTAATATATGGTTATAGTATGAAAATGTTAATATATGGTTATAGTATGCTAGCTAAAAATGATTAATGTTTTAAAGAATTTTAAAGAAATATGTGGGATCTACAAAATTGTGCCATTTAATTTTACAAATACTTTTAATAATCCAATTTATAAAAATAAAGAGATAAGTATCATCACGATTCCCATTTTTTATGCTTACACAAGTTATTAAAACAGGGTGAGATGATGAAATGCAATGTGATTTCTTCTTTTTTGGAATCAGAAATCTCTCAGCTATTATGCCCAGAGAAACCTGTTAGCCACTTTATTTTCTCCCACCCTAAGTTTTTCACATATTTTTTCTATTCTGCTCCATTTCATTTCCACAAAATAATCTTTGTCAACGCCATAGCCTTTATAACTAAATACCCTTATCTTTTTCCAAACCCAGCATAAAAACCGAAAACCCACTTTTTGTATAATCACTTTGTTTATGTTTATTCTACCACAATACTATTTGTATTCTTTCTGCTTGCAGGCATTTACATTCAATTAACAGATACCTAATATTTTCTATGCCTTCCCTACACAACGTGCTTACTAAATCATCCAAATTTTTTCATTTATGTATATATTCCCTTGTTGCTAAAGAACCTATTTGAGCCTTAAACAGTAAACTACTTTCCTTGCTATTATCATAAATTAACTTGCACCAATACTCTATTTACTTCTATATATATTTAAACTCTTTTTACTCTCCATACTAGTTGTCCATGTCTCCAATTCCCTATTTTTTTTATTAATGCATCTATTCTTCTAACACATTCCTTGCCATTATTGCACTCAACAATTCTCATAACACAATCACCCCATCTTTTGACATAAATTCTTTATCCAAACTTCTACATACCATACTACCTTTCTCACCCTCCTTGTTGCCTGCCCTTTACTCATAAATTAATTAAATACTATTTTGGCTATTCTCTTATTATCCATAAGCTGCAATCTATTGAACATTTTGATTTTGCTTTTTCATCTCTCATATAAAAACTTGACCATCCCATTTCTTTTTCAATTGCCTCCTTTGCCATCCACACATCTGCATCTAATGCATGTCTTCCTACTTTTCTTTGCACTTTTTCTAAGTAATTTAATGCCCCTTTATTTACACATAATCCATTGTTCTCATATGTTAACCCTGCTACTGCCACTCTCTTCCATACAATTCTAGCTACATCATATTTATTATATTAAAACACTGTTAATTTTTTTCTCAGTTCCTTTTTTTCTTTGCTTCATTTAACAATTTTTTTTCCCATTTGACCAAACAATTTCTCTGACTACTTTAGATGATTCCCAAATAATTATGCCTATTCACCATAATTAATTTCATATATTCCCGAATAAAAATTCTTTGACTCTCTTTCCCCTGTATTAATCATACATTACTTTTGACTTTTCTTTACTAAATTTAATCTTCATCTCTTTACTCACTCATGTCCATGTCCTCAGCATAACTTTCAAATCTCCACTTCTTTCTGTGCACAAGAAAACATTGTCTGCAAATAAAAGACCCAATAATGTATATACTCCCTTGCCACCTATTAATTATATCTCTATTCCTCTTCCTAGTCTTTCTATTGCTTTCTCCATTTCTCTTAGATACAACAAAAACAAATAGGTGACATATGGTATTCTTGCTTTAGTCCCACACCATTTTTAACTTTAAGTGATTTTGTATTCCCTAACTGATGTGTATAGTAATTATCTTCATACAATCTCTTAATAAGATATACTACAGCTCCATCCATTCTCAAATTTATTAAACTTATCCATAATCTATTTATATTTACTTTATCATATGCCTTCTCTATGTCAATAAAAACCATATATAACGATCTACCTGTATTTCTACTCATATCTATAAGTTGTGTAACTACAAATAAACTATATACTATATGCCTACCTGATCAAAAACCTCCTTGCAGTTCTCCCACTATATTATTTTCTTCCATCAATTTTGTGATCCTTCCAGCCACCATATATGTGAAAACTTTATATAACACTGATGTTACCGCTATCAATCTATAATTACTTAACTTTCTATGATCCTTAATGATTTCCTTTAAAAAGAATCCTTAGTCTAGTATTACTCCAACTATCTGGAAAATCTCTCTTCTGTGCCATCTTATTAAAACATGATAATAGGTTTAATTTTGCCCTATGTCCTAAATTCATTACCATTTCTGCTGCCTATCCATCTAAACCTTTGGCCTTTCCACTTTTCAATTTCTTCCCTGCCTCATTTAGTTCATTTTCTGTAAATCTAATATTTCCAATACTATATGCTTTTGTGTTTGTTATCACTTTGTCCTTCACATGCAACATCTTTTCTATATCCATTATGTATTTATTTAAGATTGTCCTAATCTTCTCTAGAGCTATACTCTATTCCATCATCATCTAATAATACTATTTCTCTCTCCCCTACCTTCCTTCTTTTAATGTAATTCCAAAATTTTTTACCCCCATCTTTTTTATTTTTATTAATATTCTCCTAAAATTTACTATTTTATTTCAATCTCTCTCTATAATTATCTATTTTGGCTAACTTCTTTTTTTAAAATACTTTTCCCATTTAAAATTGATATCGTTTTCACTTTCTTTGTTTTTAATAGCACACTTATATTCTCTGCATGCTTTTTTTCTCTTTTTTATACTTTTACTAACTTTCACTTTTCTATTACTTTTATTCTTCTGAATATTCTCACCTAAAATCCTATTTGCCATTTTTTCTACTTCATCACAACAGTCCTTATATTCATCCCCAATCAATTCTTTCATCTAACTTATTTTTATCATTCATTCTCCATCCACATCTTTTACTATCCTTTCTACTTTCTATTTTCCATCACATTACTAACCATTTCTGTTATAAAAAAATTATGATCACTATTATATACTCTCTCATTATCAAACCCTTTAATTTTCTGTATTTTAGTCATTGCCTCTTTCTTTACAAATACATACTTTATTGTGTGAACTATATTATTTCTAGACCAAGTGTATTGTCTCTCATAAATATTTGAAAAATTTCCAGTGCTCAAATTGACTCTCTGCTAAAAATCCTTCAAAATCTGTCCATTCTTGTTTTCTATGTTATCAATTTCTTCAATATGCCCATTCATATCCCCTATAATCATTATTTTCTTCCCCCTTTTTTGAAACTCTGTATATCCTTAACAAGGCATTTATATATGCTACTGTTCCACTCCATTATAGTTTGACTATCAGCTATGTACACTATAGCCACCATCCATTCTTGTCTTCCTAATCTTATCTCAAAACACAAACATTCTTGATAACAGTATTTAAATATTTTTTGCATAACTTCTATAGCTCCTTATTTTCTATTTATACCCTGCCATACCAAGTCTTCCAGTATAGGTTTTTGTTCTTCTCTTAGATGTGTTTCCACTACTAGTAATACCTCAAGCTCTTCATTTTTAACTGCTTTATTTAATTCCATCCATTTTTGGTCTCCAACCACATTGCATATTCAAATATCCAATTTTAACAATTTTTTCTTTTCTAACTACTCTTTTATAAATTCTTTTGATTCTTTCTTATCCATTATATTTAGAAATAACTTGCTTACCATTAATTTTATAGATCCATTCCTTCTCCACATCTACATTTACACTTAAATCAACTACCTTTTGTTTATTTCTTACATCCTGTCCATTGTTTTTCTTTCTGATAACATTGCAACTCAAAACCCCACCCCCCTTATAAGTTTCTCGAATTATATTTTTTATAAATCAAACTCCCTAAAACTTCACTTCCTTGTTTTGCTAAGTGCAATCCATTTTTACTATATAACTCCCTCTTACTAATAAAAAAAATCCCACACATCCAAACATAACATCATTTCTCTCATATAATTTTTTCAATCTCTTATTTATAGAATATGCCATATCTAACATATATCTAGTATCAAATCTTGGTAATAATCCAACTATTTCTACTCTTTCTTTAATCTTACTCAAATTACTAATCAATTCTATGTATTCATCCATTACTTTCTCTGATGGCTTTGACAAATTATTTGTCCCTATTATAACATACACATCTCTACTACTTTGTTTCTTTACCTTATCTGTAACATCCCTAATTTTAGCTCCAAACAGACATATTCTTACATACCTGTTTGTATTTTCCTTTGCAATTATATCTCCATATTCTCTAATTAATGAATCTCCTATCAATACTATCTCATAGTTTGCTTTCTCTATTTCATCTGTAACTTTCTCTTCCACCTTCTGGACTTCCTTATCTACTTCTTCCTTAACATCCCTATTCAATAATTCCTTTATCTCCTCACACTTTGTCTCTTCCTCTATCTTACTTATTCTTTGGCTAACCATCTCCTATGCATTACTTATTTTTTCATCTATTTCTCTTGTCACTCCACTAAAACCATAGCCTAGCCTATCTTGCTCAACTACTTTCTCTTTAAACTATCTACACTTAGAAACCATTTTTTCACCTCTTTTATTACACCTTCACACTCTTTACTTAGCCATAAACTTGTTACATTCTTCCTAATCTTATTTAAACCTTTCAAGTAATGAATCTCATCATATATGGTACACTCTACCACAGTATGCTTAATTTCTTGCTGACCATTATATAAGTATCCATATTTCTTATTTTTCTAAGTCTCCTACTCTATATTTAACTTTATGCTTTCCCTCTTTCTCTTCAACTTTACTTTCTTTGAATGGTGATCGATATACATGTGTTTCCCAACATTAGGCCTCAAAATGTTATCTTCTTTCTCAAATAAATCATTTCCTTCCTTAAAATAAAAAATTCTTTAATAGCAAACTTAAATTAAAACAGGCAAAACTCACCATATATACTCAGTGCAAACCAGAGGAATCAGTAAATGCCAGATGGTTTGTGCATAAAATCCCTATCTAGTGCCTACTCATGTAATTTCCCCATACTAGTTTCTGGCTTGTGACCTTCATCAATGAGTAGCTTTGGATCTGAGAGCACTGCACCTAGATCTTAGAATTGAATGCAACCCTCCAACAGCCATCCCTTAACTACAAAACTATGAGAATAAAATTGAAAACACATCTAAGCTCATTAGCTTATATACCTTTTGGTGTCTTTATAGCCACTACTATCCCACTTGGCAGAATTGGTATTAAACTACCAAACATCAGATAATCACCATTTCTTATGCTTTCTCATAACTATTATTAAAGCAGGAAAAACTCTCCATACAGTAGTGCCACTCAATCAATGGATTCCAGAAGGCGTGTGCCTAAAATCCCTATCTAGTGCCTTCTGGCATTCATTGATTAGTTGGGCTTGCACTGAGTGGCAATACTTTATGGAGAGTTTTTCCTGTTTTAATAACAGTTATGAGCAAGCATAATAAATGGTGATCATATGATGTTTAGTACCAAACTTACTAAAAATCAACTAATCTTATGTACAACTTAGTTATAAAGTCTCCTTACAGCAACATACATACAGCAAAAAGTATTTTTTTCCCTATATTTAAAATGGCATAACAAAAATACTTTCTAAATATTATCAATATTATTCCTGATCTCTCCAAATCATATTAAAGCTATCTCTCTTGTCACTAATTTTCTCTTCAACTTCATGCAGTATGCAAACACTTTTTGTAAATTATATTTATAGAAAAATATATAAACTTTAACTAAACTTGCAGAACAAATCAGTCATGTCAGCACAGCAAGGCAAAGTCTCCATACCATAGTGCCACCAAATTCAAGCCACAGCAATGAATGGATTTAGAAAGTTTGTGCATAAAATCCCTATTTAGTCTCTACTCATCTAATAACTACATGTAGTTTATAGCTTGTGGCTTTTATCAGTGAGTGATTTTAAGCACAAATCTTCTAGCATCCATTGATTATTGTGGTTTGCACTGAGTGACATTACTATAAGGAGAATTTGCTGCTGTTTTAATAAAAGTATATTTAAAGCTTTTATGGAACAGTTTAGTTCCAACTGTAGATGAATTATTTTAGATATTCAAGAAACATAAATATAGTTTTATGCTCTTTGTGCTGTTCTTTATGAGTTTTATTGTCAAGAAAGTGCGAAAAATATATTTTGAGCAAAAATATGAAATAATGATAATTGAAAATGTTTGTAGCATTGGTTGAAAATAAAATATTTTTATTGGAAGATTATTAATATTGCAAAGATGCTTCACAGTGGTGTGAGAATAAACATAGTTATTGGTAATGGAAAAGCAAACAATTGAAATAAATATTGTTTAACAGAGTATGTACTTATACAATTTTGTTTTCACTTTTAAAAATACGTATCTTGGGAATTATGTATTAACAGCTTTATGGATCAAACAATAGGATGCAATATTGTTTTGATGGCATGGATTTTTAATTTAAACTGCTTAAAAGCAAAATAAGGAGATCCTCAGTTTTTTGATTTCTAGATTTGAAGTACGATAATGATTATACTTCTTTTGTCAATCTAAATATTGATCTACAGAATTTTCTTAATACTTTGTATATGATCTGCAAAAAAAAATTGTTTTGAAAATTAACATTAAAACAATTCCTGTATTTTATTATATAGAATCACAAAAAGTCAAGTAATTTTTTTTGATTTGGATAATTAGAAGTTTGAGAATATTACAAAATATAAACCTGTTTTTTCAGTTAGGTATGTTGATGATTATTTTTTAGTGTTCAATGGTAATTATAGAAAATCTGAATGTTTTGTAAGATATATTAATTCAAGTGATGATGACATTAGTTTTACTATGGAATAAGAGAAAAATAATGTAATTACTTATATGGATGTTATAATAAAAAAAGTTATTAGGAATTGTAAGGTTGCTATTGAAACAAGTGTATTCAGAAAATAAACTTTTTATGGTTTGTTAAGTAGTTGGGATTCAGATATTGAATATAAACATAAAATTAATATTATTAATAATAGGATAAATAGAGCAATTAATTTATGTTCTGAAGAAAAATTATTTATAAAAGAAATTTGTAATATAAAAGAGGAAGGTATCAAAAATAATTATCCAGTTAAAGTTATTGATAAATTATGTAATAAAAAAATATTAAAAGAATAATAAAGAAGAGAAACGATGGAAAGAAGTAAATAATTTTATATATAATAGTTATAATGTTTCTAGAGATACTTTTATGAAGATTAAAAAGATTATAAAAAGTATAAATAATAAATACAAAGGGGAAAGTAGGTTAATTATTAAATCTGTATATAAAAAGAAATTGAATTTAGGAAATTTAATTAATGATATACAAAAAATATAGAAATTGACAAAATGAATGAAATTTGTTTAATTGAATGTTTAAATTGTAAGAGGGAGGGGAAAAAGATTTCATATATTGGTACAACAAAGAATACATTAAAAACTAGACTTAGAAAACATTTATATGACAAAAATTCAAATATTTACATAGATTGTAAAGTTTTAGATCATAAAGAATTTAATATTAAAATGTTGGAAAGGGTTAAAAATTACAGGGAAAGTATGGTAAAAGAATATTTTTACATAAAAAAATATAATCCTATTTTAAATAGAATTAATGGAATAGATAAGAAATCTAAAATAATGTATAATTAAAATGAATGTTTAAATAGGTTTAGGTAAATTGTTAAAAGTTTTTTTGTATAAAAAAAGATGTTTATATTTGTTTTATATTCATTTAAAGCTATAGTTTAGGAATGTAGTTTTTGAGATGGGTTTTAGACAAGATTTAAAAAAAGGGGGAGGTTATTTGAAATTAGGGTTGGTTTTTAAATTTGTATAAAAAGTTTCTTATCTTCTAACATCAGCCCACATAGATTCATCACTACACATAATGTAGTGACATTGATCTAAAAGAAAGAGTAATAAAAAATAGCAGGGGGAGAGAGATGTAAGTAAAATATAATTATGTATGTTTAATATGTTTGTTACTGTTTATGTTAATGTAAGATGAAGGTATTTATGTAATTGAGGTTTATTTATAAATACGTATTTCACATTGTTGTTGCAGATCCTTGAAAATGACTGTATGAAGATAAAAACAGTTGAAACGTTGGAGTTTTGTATTATATAAATATGTATATATGTTCAGTATTGATATTAAAAAATAAAGTTTTTGAAAAGAAAAAGGAGAAGGATTTTTAATTTGTTGATATTTTTGTAGAACATATATATTTTAAAAAAAAGTGATTGAACATTTGCTGTGTTCTAATATATGATATTCTTAAAATGATTGTCATTTAAATATAAAAAAATTGAACTTTTTAATTTATGATATACTTCTTAATTTCATTTAAAAATTGGTAGTAAAAGTCACTTGAATAAGCCTGATTTACTTAAAACATATATGATGTGCATTTTTCTAATGTTTTTAAAGATTGTTTATAAAAGTAAAGATAACTTTATAATATTATAACATAATATACATACATTATTCAAAACAGTTAACTTTAATATACTTAACATTATCCAAATAAGCTATCTTCATGTTATCTAGTATCATTGCTCAATAATGCAGAGAAAAAAATAAAACCCATCTGATTACCTAAGTTAATACACACACACATATATAAACAATAATAAAACTAAAAATAATTGACATGATGTTGTAATTTTACTCACAACAATATAAATTTATACTATCAAGGTAGAGTAAATAACCTATTTTAGTTATCTTATAAACATCTCATAACAACATATAATCATAATATAAAATCATTAGCATAACATATAATCATAATATATAAAAAACAATCCTTGATACCTGGAGAATGATATTAGGAAATAATAAAGAGAATATTACTCAAACTAGTTACCGTCATGCCACGTGATATTATTTTCCGCTAATATAAAGAAAAAAAATGAGGAAAAAATCGCTGCTAAATATATATAGATTGCAATGTTTTGAACTCCGTCCAAACATGATATTGTTTTGCATAACAAGGTGTTCTATCCACGAATAAAGAATTGAACTAATAATTCACAGAATATAAGACTTTGATAGATGACAGAAATAAAAAATAAGAATTATTAAAGGTTAACTGTTTAAATACTAATTCACGTATTTAAGATGATATATATATATGTTCAGTATTCCTGGATTTTGCAAACGTTGGCTTAGAGGGAAGTGTAAATAAGTAATTTACACATTGTTATTGTAATAAGAACGTAGAATTAGGATGTTTTAATGGTAAAAGTAAAGAAACAAAAATAAACAAAGTCTAGACCGATTTGCAAAAGTCAGTAATGATTTTTTTTTTTTTTTACAAAAAGAAATATGCCGGTATTTATATTTGATTGTCTATATAAAATTGGAAAACATAATTTAATGTGATAAGAATTATGTACTACTAACAATATAATTATTGTATTTATTAAGAATTCAAATTTAGAATATACTCTGATGCAAATTATTTGATAAACAAATGTTTATCAAATTAAAAAATAATCAAATACGTTCAATAAAAAATATATATATTTAATTAAGTAATATATTTTTGTGTAAACGCTGGACGAATTAAAATATTTAATTCATATAATTACAAACAACAGAAAGTAAGATTCGGAGGTGATGGAATTGAATATCTTTATTGGATAGGTGTAATAGTATTAAATATGAGGAAAAAAAAGAGATTAAAGGAGACCAAAACTGAAAAGCAGAAAAGCATATGCAGAGAGAGAAAGAGAGAAGGATCCATATCAAGAGTAATTAATCCATGCCAAGATATAGATGCAGAGCTTATTTTTCTCAAGTGCAACTCATTCTTACCAATATGAATATAATTTATCCAAACTTCAAACACTTTTAGCAAACTTTATTTGTTCATACACCTACGTTTCGACTGACCTGCAGTCTTCTTCAGAGCTATGATATAATGAACAAAATAAAAAAACAACTATATAATAACACCATAAAAAAAATTTTAAACAATAAAAAAAACTAAAAACAACATAAAATATATATATATATTAAAAACCTGAAATAAATAATCAAACCCAAATAAAACAATTAATATAAAATAAAATGTACTACATAAATGAAAAATAAATATAAATTATACATGTGTATTCTTAACTTTATACATATATACATTCAAGGACAACTATTAATCTAAATATTATCTATTTTATTATTATTAACAATCTACTAATTATCTGTATTCTTCATAAACTTAAACTTTATGATTAGTAACTAAAATTCTTTTAATTTTAAATCATATTTATTATTTTCTTACTCATTCTTCTTTTAAAATTAATATTTTATATTTATTATTGCTGAATATTTAAAACCTATAAACTTTATAATCTTTACACTTACTAAGGCTATTCTGATCTTCAAAATAAAATAATGAAAAATCGTTTTTTTTTTCAAAAAATTATCTTATACCCTAGCTCCCTCTATTACATATTATTTAAACTAAATATATATCCCCTACAACTCTTTATTTATATATATATATATTTTACACTTTAACTTTTATTATATAATACTCATAAATTTATATTATACTTCTTTATATGTTTTTATATATATAAACCCTACAACTTTATTTACATATATATTTTTTTTATTTTATATATTTTAACTTTTATCATTATTTTTATATAATTCTTATAAAAAAAATTTATACTGTTTTATATGTAAATATTATGCTAAGTTTATTAATTTATTTATTTATTATTATTTAATATCTATAAATATACCCAAATTTATACTCGTATTTAACCTAACCATTTTTTATCATCCCCAACTTATTTATTAACAATTATCTCTTTACATATTTACCTCTATATATCTTATTTAATAACTATACCAATCTCATCCTAATCCCAGAATCTCTATTAAATTCTGGTTTTATCTTTCTTATTAATATAGCTTCTTTTATTTTCCTTTCTTTAATACTTTTTGTATATAACTTCATTTTTATTGAACTTTGTGTAAATTTGTGTCCTGTTTCTTTTGTATGTATATATATTGGTGATTTATTATCTGCCATATGTTGTTTTAGTCTTGTTTTTATAGAATTTTTTGTTTCTCCCACATATTTGTTATCAATCCCACTATCTAGACATTGTTTGCATTTTATCACATATACTCCATTAATTATTTCTTTATTATCTTTATTATATCCTATGTATTTGTTATCTATCAAATTTAATAGGTTTTCTCTTTTTTTATTAACTATTTTTGTATTAATTATTCTTTTGTATCTTTTATTAATCTTCTTTATAATTTTGTTAAATTTATTCACTATGATATTATTATTTGTTTTTATTCCTATATATCTATCTTCACCTTTCTTTTTTCCTTCACTCTTTTCATTTTTATTTATCTTATATTCTATTTTTCCAATACTTCTTTTAATTATATATACAGGGAAACCATTCATTTTTAATTCATTGATTATTAAATCTTTTTGTATATTATAATCTTCTTTTTCCTTGAACAATACATTGCAGCTCTGTATATTCTTGAATATATACAACTAATTTTATATTTCCTATCAATGTTGGAAAACCAATTTGTTATTTTGTTACCAATATTATTCTTTTTATAAACACTTGTCTCAATACACCATTTTTTATCTATCAGTTTCTTTTGAAACATTATATCCAGATATGCAATTCTATTATTCTCTTCCTTCTCAACTGTAAATTTTAGATTCTCTTCTATTTTATTAATATCATTAATAAACCAGCTTATTTGTCTTTGGCTTTTATTAAAAATCATTAAATAATCGTCTACATATCTGTTAAAAAACAAAGGAGCATTTTTATTTTCTGTTATATTTTTATCAAATTCATTCATATAAATTTTACTTAAAATTGCACTAAGAGCTCCTCCCATTAACAATCCTTCTTTTTGCTTATAGAATTCTGTATTATATTCAAAAACTACATCCTTGCAACATAATTCCATTAAATCTACCAAAATATGAACGGTTATTTTTATTGTTTTATTTTATCCTTAATATATTTCTCTATAACTAAATTTATAGCTTTACCTACATTTAAATTAGTATAGTGTGATTTTGGTAATATTTATGAAGCATTGTTGGAAAAACGATATACATGTCTTTTGGAATTATATATTTGTGTTCAAGGATGACAATGAAACAAATAGGAAGCATTAAGAATTTGTTGGACTATTTAAAAGGAAAAATAAGTGTAGAAGAAGTAAATTTAATGAATGTACGATGGAATACTATAATAAAACTATATAATAATAATATAAAATGCTTAAAAAAATGTGATGACAATAGTATAATACCTAAATTCATCAATATGGAGAAATTAGAAGAACACTGATTAATAGTGAAATATTTATAAAGAAGATAGAAAAAATGTATTAAAGAAATACATTAGAAGTTGTTATAAAAAGAAAAAACATTTATATAAAAAAAATAATATAGAATTCATATTGAGGGACAAAATAACAAAAGATGAAGAGAATAAATTTAGAGAATTATGTGAGATAAGAAGAAATATGATAAATGAAAAAACAAATAAGAGACATGTTAAAAAATTTAAAATATTAATGGAAGAACAAAAAGTAAAACAAGGGATTATAACAAATGACAAAATGAATAATATATACAATCTTTCAAAGATAGATTTTACAGAAGAAGAAAAAAATATATTGAACAAAGGAATTAAATATGTGCCAATTGGAAATGATGTTAAGAAGGATGTGATAGAGATAGAAGCAACAATGGAAAAAATAGCACAAGATTTTATAGAGGAAAAATATGGAGTATACTATTATGATGACAAAGATATTACAAAATTGTTAAATAATGAAGAGAAAATATGGTTTGATGAATTTAAAAAAGAAATAAATAATTTGATATATAAAATAGAAAATAATAATAAAATTGGAAATAGAAGTAAAGAAAATGTAAAGAAAAACAAAGAATTAATAGGGAAGGAAGAAGTCAGAAAGATTAAGTCTAAGTATGAAAAAGAAGTAGTTTTCTTAAAGTCAGATAAAGGGAATAAATTAGTGATATTAGATAAAAAAGATTATTTAGAAAAAATGAAGGTTATGCTGAGTGATAAGGTATTTGAAAAAGTTAAGAAGAATGACAATGACTTAAAAAATAGACGGATATATACATTAATTAAACATATTTATAAAGAGGGGTTAATAGACAGGTTAACATTTGAGAAAATAGGAAGTAAAAAATGTAAAACAGCAAGAATATATGGGGCTCCAAAAATTAACAAGGAAAATATCCCACTAAGGCCAATTATTGATTGTAAAGGATCTTATTTAGACAAAGTTTCAAAATAGTTATCCAGTGAAATTTTTAAAAAATATGCTAATGAGTATGAAAATTCCAATATTAAAAATAATAAAATTTTAATAGATGAAATTAATGACATATTTAAAAAATATGAATACAGAAACTTAATATTTATAAAAATGGACATTACTTCTATGTATACTAATTTAAATGTAGGTAAAGCGATAAATTTAGCTATAGAGAAATATATTAAGAATAAAAATAAAACAATAAAATTACCTGTTCATATTTTGGTAGATTTAATGGAATTATGTTGCAAGGATGTAGTTTTTGAATATAATACAGAATTTTATAAGCAAAAAGAAGGATTGTTAATGGGAGGAGCTCTTAGTGCAATTTTAAGTAATATTTATATGAGTGAGTTTGATAAAAATATAAAAGAAAATAAAAATGCTCCTTTGTTTTTTAACAGATATGTAGATGATTATTTAATGATTTTTAATAAAAGCCAAAAACAAATAAGCTGGTTTATTAATGATATTAATAAAGTAGAGGAGAATATAAAGTTTATGGTTGAGAAGGAAGAGAATAATGAAATTGCATATCAGGATATAATGTTTCAAAAGAAATTGATAGATAAAAAATGGTGTATTGAGACAAGTGTTTATAAAAAGAATAATATTGGTAACAAAATAACAAATTGGTTTTCCAACATTGATAGGAAATATAAAATTAGTTGTATATATTCAAGAATATACAGAGCTGCAATGTATTGTTCAAGGAAAGAAGATTATAATATACAAAAAGATTTAATAATCAATGAATTAAAAATGAATGGTTTCCCTGTATATATAATTAAAAGAAGTATTGGAAAAAGTAGAATATAAGATAAATAAAAATGAAAAGAGTGAAGGAAAAAAGAAAGGTGAAGATAGATATATAGGAATAAAAACAAATAATAATATCATAGTGAATAAATTTAACAAAATTATAAAGAAGATTAATAAAAGATACAAAAGAATAATTAATACAAAAATAGTTAATAAAAAAGAGAAAACCTATTAAATTTGATAGATAACAAATACATAGGATATAATAAAGATAATAAAGAAATAATTAATGGAGTATATGTGATAAAATGCAAACAATGTCTAGATAGTGGGATTGATAACAAATATGTGGGAGAAACAAAAAATTCTATAAAAACAAGACTAAAACAACATATGGCAGATAATAAATCACCAATATATATACATACAAAAGAAACAGGACACAAATTTACACAAAGTTCAATAAAAATGAAGTTATATACAAAAAGTATTAAAGAAAGGAAAATAAAAGAAGCTATATTAATAAGAAAGATAAAACCAGAATTTAATAGAGATTCTGGGATTAGGATGAGATTGGTATAGTTATTAAATAAGATATATAGAGGTAAATATGTAAAGAGATAATTGTTAATAAATAAGTTGGGGATGATAAAAAATGGTTAGGTTAAATACGAGTATAAATTTGGGTATATTTATAGATATTAAATAATAAAAAATAATAATAAATAAATAAATTAATAAACTTAGCATAATATTTACATATAAAACAGTATAAAATTTTTTTATAAGAATTATATAAAAATAATGATAAAAGTTAAAATATATAAAATAAAAAAATATATATGTAAATAAAGTTGTAGGGTTTATATATATAAAAACATATAAAGAAGTATAATATAAATTTATGAGTATTATATAATAAAAGTTAAAGTGTAAAAATATATATATATAAATAAAGAGTTGTAGGGGATATATATTTAGTTTAAATAATATGTAATAGAGGGAGCTAGGGTATAAGATAATTTTTTGAAAAAAACGATTTTTCATTATTTTATTTTGAAGATCAGAATAGCCTTAGTAAGTGTAAAGATTATAAAGTTTATAGGTTTTAAATATTCAGCAATAATAAATATAAAATATTAATTTTAAAAGAAGAATGAGTAAGAAAATAATAAATATGATTTAAAATTAAAAGAATTTTAGTTACTAATCATAAAGTTTAAGTTTATGAAGAATACAGATAATTAGTAGATTGTTAATAATAATAAAATAGATAATATTTAGATTAATAGTTGTCCTTGAATGTATATATGTATAAAGTTAAGAATACACATGTATAATTTATATTTATTTTTCATTTATGTAGTACATTTTATTTTATATTAATTGTTTTATTTGGGTTTGATTATTTATTTCAGGTTTTTAATATATATATTTTATGTTGTTTTTAGTTTTTTTTTTTATTGTTTAAAATTTTTTTTATGGTGTTATTATATAGTTGTTTTTTTATTTTGTTCATTATATCATAGCTCTGAAGAAGACTGCAGGTCAGTCGCAACGTAGGTGTATGTACAAATAAAGTTTACTAAAACTGTTTGAAGTTTGGATACATTATATTTATATGATATTACGGCAAACATAAAGAGAAGTGTGATTTTGGTCTTACCAATATGTATATCAAAAAGAGTAAAGGTACTTTACAGTTAGGAAATATACAAGGATTTAGCAAAATATTTCTCAATATAAAATAAACATGAGATGTTATACAATTGAAGCTAAATATAGGGGATTTGAACTCAGACTTTCAATCAATCTTCAACTATTCACATTATCTCATACTACTAATAGGCATGACCACACACATGTAGAAAAGACAAATAATCATCAATATACATATTTCATGCTGAAACAGCACTCATTGGTTAGTCCAGATTATCATTTCCCACTGATATATATAATCAGTGCTAAGTTTATATTAAGATAGCAAATCTTTATACTTTAATGGACAGGCTTCAATCTACTCCAACCTCCAACTCTTCAGCCATTCATACCATTGAAAATCTGATGATAGAATGCCCAAATCCCATGCTGATGCCAATATCATTGAGAAAGGTGTGCAACAGAGTGACTCTATATCTCCAAAACGTTTTACAGCAGTTTTGTAAGAAGTATTTTGTGAATTAAAATGGAAAGCTAAGGAAGTAAAAGTAAATGGCTTGATGATGACTATATTGACCATAAGATTTTATAAATTATATATAACATTTTCCTTTGACTGTATGTTTGATTGAATTAAAAATGTTTGTTCACTGTGATTATATATTGCTGATGATGACTATCAGTAGAGAACATTATTTAGTAGTGATATTTACATTTGCATTTATCTATTATCTTATTATTGATTACATTCATTCCATTACAAAATGCTGCCAAATATAATATACAGCTTTATCATCATCTGTTACTATTATTTATTTACCATTATTTTATTTTGCTTTGTCTACTTTTTATTATCATATATATATATATATATATATATATATATATATATATATATATACACACACACACACACAATTATTAGCAGATATATTATTAATTAGATTGAAAAAGTCATTGTATTTATTATCAAAATATTTTATTTAATTAAAAAATAATAATTATGTTTTTAAAATTCATATTTTATTGCATAACTTAAATGTTTCTTATTGGTTTACTTTTTTATTTTGGTGCATCTATATGTTATTAGATACTGTACTGTTCTTAATGTTTTTGGTTTATAGCTTAAAAGCTAATTTTACCAGTAGTAGGATTTATTGCTTCATATTAAGATTCACTGTAAATCAATTATATTATAATCAGTCAGTTTTTCATATTACTATATTTCTTCAAGTCTAGGTTTAGAGATCAGAATTTACTTATGGCATAGAAAAGATAACAGATATTTTCTCTCATACAGAGTGTTTTTGACTAGGCCATTCCATCTGCATATATGTCATATGTAACCTCAATCCAAATAACAGATTTGCTCAATAATCTATTCTGACATTGATACATTTGTAGATATTTTGCTGTTTGTTTGGAGAAATAAAATGAAAATTATGCTTTTCAATATTGAAGTAGTATTTTCCATGATCAAAATGATTGATGGTTGCTTTAAGATTTTTTTTCTTACCTTTTTGCTGTTAATTTAACATTGCAAAGGATTATATCTAAATGAACCTCTAGGATTAATGACAAATAATTAATTAAATTAGTCTTCAGCCCTGTTACACCTTCTCCTTCTGTTATTTCATAATTAGTTCCCTTGTACCATATCCATAGCTTGTTTTTCAAACTATTAAAGGGTTTATCTCTATTGTTATCAAATGTTATGAGGTGTTTTTCAATTCTGATTTTAATCTAATTAAATTTTTTTATTGATAAGTTTTCTTAATTAAAATTTTATAGAATTCTGTTATCCTTATTTTCACATTTATGAAAAAACTGAAGCCTGTTCATTAAAGTTTGAAGATGTGCTATTTTGTGAGCATTGATTATATAAATGTGTGGGGGATGATGATCTGGACTAACTGATGTGTGGCTGGTTCAGCACAAAATACGTATATTGGAGAACATTTGTCTTTTTCACATTATGTGGGCGTATGTATCAATTATATAAGATGAAGTTGATAGTTGTAGGGAGCTTGAAAGTCTGTGTTTAAATCCTCTCTAGTTGAGTCTAAAATTCAATATACACACTTGTATCCTGGTGGATAGTTACAACTTAATGATTCAGAGATAAGAGAGAATTTGGAGAAATTGGTATTTATTCTATAGCTTTCTAATAATTATTAAAATATATTTTATAGCACTATAGTAATTGCTTTTTCATAAGATATTAAAGACTTATAAATATCATACCCATTTGATTTAAGAATAGTTTGAAGAGAATAGAAAATAAGTTTGCCTTCTGCTTGGCTGTTTCATTCTATAGTGCTACCATTAATAATTACACATATATATTATCCTAATCTTATATATATATATATATATATATATATATATATATATATATATATATATATATATATATATATATATATATATATATATATATATATATATATGTATATATATATATCAAGATTACTCCAAATTCATAACTAAAACAGATTAGCCAAAGAAAATAAACTCTAAAACACAATAAAATCAATGATTGTGTTTTAGAGTTTATATTTTTTGGCTAGTCTGGTTTAGTTGTGAATCTGGGGTAACTTTTGATTATTTTATTGACTAATTCAGCTTTAGGCTTTTAATATTTATATATAAATAATTTCCAGGAGCTTCCATGTAATAAAAATATAATAATTAAATAGATGACATTTCAATACAATAACAAGTACTTTCCTTAGAGTTTCTTCTTTCTCAAATCATAAAATGTGTGTGGTTAATATCATTATTTTTTCTTTTGTTATTTTTTCCTCATTCTCAAATTCTATTGGTTGAGAAGTTTTAAAAATATTTTATCATCCAATAGCTTTTTCCAAATATTGTTAATTCATACTTTTCATTTATGCTCTTAGGTCTTTTTAAATCTCTATAGCTTCCCATAGTGGTCTAAATGAAAAGTGTGAATTAAAGAAAATTAAGAATATTGGAGGATAAAATATTTTTTAAAACTTCTCAACCAATAGAATTTGAGAATGACAAGAAAATAACAAAAGAAAAAAAATAACAATTTTAAATCTCACTGCACACATTCATATGATTTGAGAAAGAAGAAACTCTGAGGAAAGTACTTGTTATGGTATTGAAACATCAGCTATTTAGCTATTATATTTTTATTACATGAAAGCTCCCAGAAATAATACTATGAATTTATTATTTATCTGTGAGAATATTAGAATTAATATATATATATATATATATATATATATATATATATATATATATATATATATATATATATATATATATATATATATAAGAGAGAGAGAGAGAGAGAGAGAGAGAGAGAGAGAGAGAGACCTGAATTACTATATAAAATATCCAGTCAAGGGAATCACATAGAGACATAGTCTTAATTACAATGTTAAATATCAAGTCATTTCATATAGTAATTTATATATGCCTCCCTAAAAGTCCCATTCATCCACTAAAAAAAGTCAAAGTGATCACCATACCAATGATTATGTAACTGAAATCAAGCAAAATAAGCCATAACAACTTCAGAAACCACATCATAATGAAATTTAATCCTCTTTAACATTTGTTCTATAAAAATGGAGAAAATAAATGCTTCATCAGATATATAATGCACTAAAATAAATTTGAAGTTGTTAAGTATTACTTAATAACAGAATTACCAAAATCTTAATATTTAAGTATCGATTGCCTGATTTATATATATATATATAAAGAGAAAAAGAAAACAGAAATTAAATTTTATCTACTTTTCAAATATTAGTTTTATTGTGAATAGCAAAATAGAAGGTTTAATATAAAAAAAACAGAAACCCACATCAATACCCCCCCCTCCACTTTTTATATTAAATTTATAAAAATATTTAAAAGTTTTTTTTTATAAATTGCAAGTTTGAAGAAAAATTGTTTCAGGCTATATTAAATCTTTGTTTTAATTTTAAAATTTTTTAAAAGCTTGCTTTCAAAAATTGGTTTGAATAATTATATAATTATGTGAGTAATTGATAAAAGAAATTAATATATTCTTTTGCTTTCTGGATGTAACGATGATAATTGTTCAATTGTAAATGCAAGTCTTTATTGGATGATATTTTAAGCAGATGAAGTACGTAATATATTTTCAGCTTTTTGTGAACAATATTACGGTATTTACATTTAACATGATTGACAATAGAATTTCATGGAGAATTACAATCACTCAAGTCTGAGACTTTCAGAAAAAAAAAGTTTAAATTGCAAAGGAGTTAAGATTTCAATAATAAATCTATATATCAAATGATACTATCAAAATGTTATTTTAGGTGCATAATTAGCTTTTTTTTACCCATGTCTAACTATTTTATTTCCCATTCCCATAGCATCACATTATTAAATATTTTGTTCAGTTTTTTTAATTTTTCATTAGCAGATATATTTATAATATTTTATGCATCAAGAGATTTATCAATTTTACTTTCACTGAATAATGTACTTAAATCACTTAATCTGGTTTGGGCAATAGAATTTTTGAAATAATTTTTTATTTAGTTTTGATTTAAAAAATGAGTGTATGACCCTTGCTACAGTCATAGAAATCATGATAAAGAACATTATTGCTATCCAAACTTCTTTATATGAGGACATTATCACATATATTTTATAACAATTAAGCCTTACAAATCTGCAGCCTTAACACATTAGCAATTTCATTTTCAAATAAAATACTTAAGGTATATAACTTTAAAATAAGTTCCTTTGGAAAATTATTATTATATTTATGTAGAATTTTTTTTGTTTTATTCAATTAATTTATTTTCAGGTAAAGGTAGTAAAGTTTTTATAAATGTAAAAAAAAAATCACTAACTATGTCATTTCATCCTTTGAAACTATTATAATTTGAATTTATAAATATATCTGATAATGGGTAATAAAAATTTATTTTAATATATTGTTCAAGTTTTATAATTGTTTCATCTTCAGAAAGCTTATCAAAATGCTTTTTGATATAATTTTAAATTTGTCTATAAACATTTTTTTGTTTTCAATAATGCATAAAATTGTGAATTATGTTATCATTGTCATACTCCGAATTGCCCAGAATTTTAAATGAAGAAGTGAGACATGCAATTAAATGTATAAAGAAAGGAAAATGATGGAATTATAATTGATATATTAAAAGAAGCAGGTGAAGAAATATAAATTTTTTTAGCAAAGTTATATACCAAATGTCTAAATGATAAAGATGTACCAGATAATTGGAAGAATGCAGTAATAATATTAATATTTAAAAAAGGTAATAAAGAAGATATTAGAAATTTCGGACCTCTCAGCCTTTTATCAGTTTTATATAAAATTTTTACCAAAATAATTACAACTCGTCTACAGAAAACATTGGATTTCCACCAACCAAGAGAACAAGCTGGATTTAAAAGTGGTTTTAGTACAGTAGATCATATCCAGATATTGAGAGAAGTTATAGAAAGGACAAATGAATATGAGTTGTCATTATGTTTTGGATTTGTAGATTATAAAAAGGCATTTGATTCAATAAACATTTCTTCAGTGATTAAAGCATTGGATCATCAAGGTATAGATCCAGGATATTGTCATATTTTAAAGAATATTTATAAAAATGCAACAGCAACAATTAGATTACATAATGATACTGGGAAAGTCAACATTGAGAAAGGTGTAAGACAAGGTGACTCCATATCTCCAAAACTTTTTACAGCAGTGCTGAAAGAAGTATTTTGTGGATTAAAATGGGAAACTAAAGGAGTGAAAGTAAATGGAGATTATTTAAGTCATTTAAATTTCACAGATGATGTAGTTGTTTTTACAAATAAATGCTTCAGAGCTGCAGGAAATGTTGCAGGAGTTATCAGATGAAAGTAGGAAAGTAGGACTAAAGATAAATGTTATAAAGACTAAAGTAATGTTTAATCGATTTGCTCAAAATATGAAAATAAAGATTGATTATGATGAATTAGAAAAAGTTAACAGTTACAAATACCTTGGTCAGATTATTAATACAGATGGAAACATAATGGAGGAAATTAATCATAGAATTAAACTTGGTTGGAATGCTTTTGGTAGAAATAACTTGGTATTAAAAGGAAATATGTCTATGTGTTTGAAAAGGAAGGTTTTTAACAAATATGTTTTACCAGTTCTTACTTATGGATGTGAGACTTGGACACTTAATAGAAGAGCAATTCAGAGACTTCAGACCACTCAAAGAAGTATGGAGAGATTTATGTTGGGAGTAACAAGAAGAGATTGTAAACACAATGTATGGGTAAGAGAACAAACAGGTATTACTGACCTCATTGAAAAAAATTAAAAGATTGAAGTGGAGTTGGGCTGGACATATTGCTAGACGAGATAATAATAGATGGACAATTGAAATTTTAAACTGGATTCCAAGAGATTGTAAAAGATCCAGAAAGAGACCACACGTGAGATAGATGGATGAAATAAGAAAGTGTGCAGGGTCGATGTGGAGAAGAGAAGCTAAAGATCAGAAAAGATGAATTAAACTTGGAGAGACCTTCATCCTGCAGTGAATTGATAATGGTTGATGATGATGATGATGATGAATTATTTTATTTATATAGGCACTTGTTTTCTATTAGTTAAACACCTTAGTATGCCTAATTATGCTACTCCTTCCGTTAACTGCTTATTCAAATTTTTACTCTATTAATTTTCATATTTTCAAAGACTTGTATAAAAAGATTGATAAATAAATGTACAATTCTTTGAATGGTTTCTGATTACAAATCACTTATTTAAATAAATTTAATTAATTAGTACAAATTATATCTCTGATATTAAATTTACTCAATGAACTAGACTTATTAAACGTTAACAAACATGTTTTAAATTACAATCCTTTAATATTTAAACTTACCGTCTCAATTTCTCAAAATATGAATTGATACTTGTTAACTAGTGTAATAATACTTCCAGCACAGGAAACAATATTCTCACTAGAATTTAGAATAAATATACAAATATGTTTTAAACTTTTATGAAAACTGGAAAATAAGTTACTTTATTGAGCTTGTATTCATTTTGAATATTTGTTCAATAGTTTTAGTATCATTTCTAATTTTTGTTAATTTTGTGATCAGCATTGTAAATTTATTGATGTATATGATTGGTAATTACTATATAATACATATATTTAAAAAATTTTGCTGTTCATATAGAGATTGTTAATAGAATATGCAAGTTTCCATTCAAATTTATAGATGTATACTATTATTCTTAGCTGTTTGAAAATTGATAACAAAAAATACAGATGCAAAAATCTATCATTATATTAGACTGATTCTTTCTGTTTGATTTTCATCATAAAAATTTATGATTGCTTTTTTCCACAGAATTTGAAATGTTTTATCATTGTCAAAATGGTGATCAAGTTTTACCAGCATCATTACTTTGCTGCTATATGTTGTAGGTATCAGTTTTATTATTTAGTGTATGAATTTTTTGACAGCTAATACATATTAATAAACATCACATGATCAGTGGCAATATTTATGGAGAGTTTTGCCTGTTTTAATAACATATTAATAAGTATTATAAAGGAATCTGAAGATCTTCCAACTAGGAGATATATTCACTAATGAATTTATTAAGTTGTTCAATTGTGTCACTGATTACATAGATTTTACAGTCATTAATTATATGGTTTGTGTATTATTTTTCACAATAGAATAAATCAAAGACTATTAAATTGTATTTCTGAAAAAGATATTCCCAGACATCATCAGTGGCATGAATTTATTGATGAAAATACAATATACATAGAAAGACCACTTCTAGTTAGTTTTATGGTTGAATATAATAAAAAGAAATTTGTAACTTCACAAAAATTCCACTTCTTTTGCCATATTTTTTTACTTGTTTAAAAGGACTCTTAACAAAGCATTCAGTAAAGGGATCTTGAGACATGTTTTGGATCATAAAACAATACCTTGAATTAATTGAAGTCTATTTCTTTTTATTCATTTTTGTGAAGCAATATGTTTTTTTTTTAGCTATCTGATGAATTATGTGAAAGGAAAGAATGCCAATGCAAAGAAAAGAATTCAAGTGTATAATATTTCTCATAGTAATATTTAATTGCATATCCAGCAGTTCTAATTTGAGCTGTGGAAACATTACAAACCAACATAATATGCTAATATAAATTATCCTTAGAATGTTTTATCACAACTCAAAGCAATGCACACATCTTTAAAAAAAAAAAACATAAATAAGAGAAATATAGGCAAAATAGAAATAAAATAGAGATATGAAGAAATATAATCATCTCCATTTTTAGTGTAGGATTGGATCTCTTCACTCTATTATAGTGCCATATACTGCAAGCTTGAGTAAATGTTGGATACCAGATGCTATAGTATTATAAGAATATTCCATCTCCAGACCTGAGTACCACACGCCATCTAATATTCATTGATTACTCAAGATTACACTAGATGGCTCTAAATTATTGATTTTAATATAAGATAAAGATTATAATCAATAGAAGAAAAAGATTCTATGCAGATATTGCACTTACTCATATAAACCCATAAAAACAGAATATTTGACTATATTGAAATCTAATTTATAATATTAACATAATAAATTGAAATATTTACGACTAATTATTTAATATCAATGATTTATTAATATTATTCAAAAATATATTTAGCAAATATCTCTTTTTTATTTAAATAACTGCAATTACGTGCAAATGTAAAATAGTAAATCGTTTTACTCAAAACAAAAGAATAATATTATTTCCTGCTATACTCGAAAGAAAATGTCATTCGAAGAAATAAGATATTCTTCTTATTAGATCTTTTCCTCTCATTCTTTTTTCAAAAAAGAAAAAAAATTAAACTTTTCTTTATAATAAAATCATACATACCTGTGGCTATAAAAGCTTTGCAATTATGTTAGCTTAAGTGCACATCTAAAATAAAAGAAGTACTGTGAAAATTTAAGACTATGTATATAAAAAAAAAAATATTTTTTTATACTTTTTTAGAAATATATAAGCGTAGTTATTTGTTATAAAAGAGTAACTTTTGTGGAGGTAGACTTTTTATTTTTTATTAGAATGATAATAAATAAATATGCTACCATTTTGCAAGTGATTTTATATTATTGAGCTAATATTAAATAAAAGTATTTAATTGATGCAAATATTAATTCATTCATTTAGAAGCCATTCGGAAACGAATACAGTCTAGCCATTCAACTCCAGAAGAAAACAAAGATAAAAATTAAAGTTGAAAGTGGTCTATGAATAGGCCCTCATTATAAAATATTGATTTTTTTAAAGTCTATTAATTAACCTTGATGCACAAACTTTAAAAAAAAATCAATACCTTTTCTAATTGTAGCTCTTGATTGTATTCTATTCTTAACGTATTATTACTGCTCCTGTTTAATAACTCTAATTATATGGGTTTAAAAATTAGGAGATATTGCAATTAAAAAATTATATTATTTTCATCATATATTTTTTCATTTCTTGATCCAAGCTCTGATGCCTATTATTTAACCTTTGGCAACTATGAAGAAAAAATTGGAGCAGTATCTAGAGAAAAACAACTTAAAATGATTACATTTTAAATGGATTTTCTGCTTTTATTTTTAAAATGTTATGTTTTCTCTTTCTTGTTTCATTTTTTTAAAAGATGTTCATGAATAGATTATCCACTAAAACATCACATGATCACCATTTCCTATGCTTATAAAAAGCTGTTAAAATTATAGCATACTCTCCATACAGTAATGCCACCCATTGCAATCTATTATAATTGATAGATGACATAAAATTTGTACATCAAAATCCCTATCCAATGTCTGCTCATCCAATATACTCAGAATAGTTTGTGGCTTTCAGCAGTGAAGAGCCTTGGATCTGGGAACACTGCACAGCAATCACCTTTTATCTATTTAATTAACTATAAAGCTATTAGCCCAAATTGAAAATATAATAATGTTTTCATTTCCAGCTAATTTGCTTGTTCAGTCATACAGATCTGAACCCAGTTCAGTATCTATACATTTTGATGTTTTTGATTTTTTTAATAATCACAGTCATCATTATCCTAAAGGCAAGATTGATATAAAACTACTTAAAACATCATATATTCACCATTTCCTATGCTTACCCAAGCTGTCAAAATAGTAGCCAACTCTTTATATAATAATGTCACACAGTGTAAACCATTGTAATCAATGGTAATCATGTAATGTTTTAGCAGTTTTACACCAATTCTGTTCATAGTATATGTGAAAAACTAATGACACCAAAATGTATAGGTACTGAACTTAGTTCAGATCTATGTGATTATACAAATGAATTAACTGGGTTTGAAAACATTGTGTATTTACATTGGGATAATAGCTTTATAATTAACTAAATAGATAAATATGGCTGTTGAAAGGGTTGCATTAGATCCAAAGATCTAGGTGCAATGTTCTCAGATCCAAGGCTCCTCATGGAAGAAAACCACATGCTAGAAACTAGACTGGGAATATTGGATGAGTAGGTACTAGATAGGAATTTTATGCACAAACATTCTAGCATCCATTGATTACTATGGCTTGCACTAGGTAACACTACTGTATGGAGAGTTGGCTACTGTTTAAATAGATTTGCATGAGAAAATAATTGAATTACTATTCAAAAAAAAAAAATCAAAATGAAAAATAAAACTTCATGGTCTTTGATGGCAATACAAAGAAAATAAATTTAAAGATATTTTTTGTTAATGATATATATCCAAAAATTACATACAACAAAATAAATTGTTAACTGACATTGATCGATAAATAAAAGTTAATAAGATATGTAGAATTAATGTGTAATAGTTTCAAAATTTGCTACTAATAGACTTGTTGATGACGTTTATGTTATTCATTATAAAAGTTAATTTAATGTAACCATGTTAAAGTTTCTTGTGATCATCATGCAAGCAAATTACAGTTGTTTTTATTATCATATTTGTTATCCAAATATGACAGAGTTCATTTGAAATGATTATTTATCTTAAGAATTGAATACTGGTTATTGAAAGCTTATAATAAATATTCTGCGCTTCTATCTTTAAATGAATTAGGTGCATAGTCTGTAATAAATCTTGTAGTTAACCATGATTGTTTTTCAGTTAAGATGATTATCAGTTAAGAATAGATTAGTAATGATATTTCCAAATTTTTAATTCAAGCAAAGTGATTGGCCAGTGATTTAGCTTTGTTAGAACATTAACGATATAATTAGAGGGGATTGGAACACAGACTCTCAAGCTCCCTTCAGTTATTCATATTCACTCTATCTTATACAACTGACACATATCAAGCTTAAGTATATACATTATACTTGTATTTCAAACATTCATGATACTAAAAAAATCATTCAGAAATATAGCTTTACTATTCTTGTTTTCAAAGTTCTTCATGAGAGGTTCTCATGAATTTTACAAACTTATACATTTTTTAATCTATTCAAGTTTATCAACATAATCCATATCAATTTTGATTTTGGATTAAAATCATTTTTTTCATTTTGTTTCATCACTACTGATAATAATTTTATTTCAAAGCTAGAAACTTTACATACTGGTAAAGATTAATATTAATTGCACTTACAATGTACACAAGTTATAATCATTTAAGTCATTTTAAATCCATAAGTTTATTCTTTGGGGTATATATAAATTATGATGTAATATACCTTCCCCAATATTCATTATTTTAAATTTTATGTTACACTTCTACATGACTTGAAAAAAAATTAACTATTCAATGCCATCACTCTTTAACTGTATTTTTAGGAAAATGGCACTAGAAATATCATGATAGTTCAAACACTTTACTCCACTGTTTTACTATTATCTTAAATAATATTAACATAGAATATCTTATATTACTATTTCCATGATCTTGTTTTTATTGATGTATTAATTTAAAAATATCTGAATGGGTATATCTTACAAACTGCTGACAAATGTCAAATACCTTTATTCTATTGTTAATAAAAGAAATTATCTCCTCTAAGGTATTTATAACTCTTTTTTTTATAGTCTCATGCAAAATTTTTGATGTAAAAAATATATGATTTTTTTGCATGCTTAGTAAATATTTCTGATTATTTTTATACATTAATTGGTTAATAATTATTCAAAACAAAAATTACACATATGCATTTTGATTTTATTTATATATGTTTTATTTTTAAAAATAAAAGTTAATGAACTTGACCATAATATTAAAAAAGAAAATCATGCATAGGCTGACCAAGATTTATGTGAAACTGATTATATATCATCATCATCTGTCAGAATTGATTTAAACCACAATTCAATAGATTTATCATAAAAATATATTTGTGTGTTTGCATTAAAAAAAATTTAAAAAAAGAATTTGTTTATTTTCTGAAGTATTTATGTATTACACTTTTTGTTCTTATTTAGAATTTATTTTTTCAATATTTGTAAAGTTCAAGTATAATTTTTTAGAATATTTTTCATTTGTAAAATTAAATTAATAAAGAAATCAAATCAAAGTTATGAATTTTAATATACTTTTATATATATATAGAATTGAAAGATTAAATATTTCCCATAACTTCTACCAGCTATGACAAAACAAAATAATTTTTTAAAGGGTTAAATACACAAATTAAAAACAAAAAGAAAAATGAAATTTTAATTTTCTAATTCACATTGTGACTACTGAAGTTACATTCATAAAAATATGTTTGCTGATACTTTATACTATATGACAGCAGATGCTTAAAATTTACCAATCTAAAATTATTTAGGAATTTACCTTTTATATTCTGTCATCATTAATTTTCTTTACAAAATTCTTTTTTGTAGATGCCTTAAGATGTTTATGTGATTTTTCAATAACTACATTGTAGACATGAGTTTACATTTAAAATATTTGTACACACAGATGTTAAAAATACTTGCTATGCAGTTTTAAATGTTTAATTAATTTTGTTATAGTTGTAGCTGCAGTATTTTTTTAAATATAAAGTACTAATTTTAAATTAAATGGCTTTTAGCATTATTATTTAAAATATTTTAAAAACTCTTAAAAATAATTAATAAAAATATTTTCAAAATATTAAAATTATGTTGAGAAAAAAAACTTACTTCTTTGTTTTTATCAGCTATAATTTCTTTAAAAAAATCTATTGTTACACACATTGGGTCTTTAGATCTTCAAAAAACTTAAATAATTATAAAAATAAAATATATTTTATATTTATTATTAAAACTATGTTCTAAAAAATGAAACTGTCTTTTAAATACAAAAAATAGCTTTAAAAATAAAATAAAATAAAAAAGTTCATCTTTTATTTTTGATAACATAACATTAAAAAATTTGTTCTGAGTTGTGAAAATAGCATCTGCATTTTAGAGCAGTAACAAAAACAAAGTTATAGATTTACTGCCATTAAAATCTAACCTTGGAATGCAATATTATGGAAGAAACAGCAGACTAATACAAAGCTATTCTAAATTATTATAGATCATATTATCATAATGCTAGCCCAAAATCATTTTGATGTGTACTTGGACTGGTGCTACATTTATTATGTGAAAATTGGTATTATCAAATTTTGGATATTAACAAAGAGTATGTAATTAAATAGTGTGGATACAGTAAATCTTCTGTGTAAAAAACATAGTGTTAAATATTTTTAAGCTTTTTCTGTATTGGGAATCTATTAATAGCCAGAAATTAATCTGGAAATATTAATATATGCATGTATATATATATATATATATATATATATATATATATATATATATATATATATATATATATATATATATATATATATATATATATATATATATATATATATTAAAAACATGTATCAAAGTTTGCTTTTTAATTAGTTATTTTTGTTAATACCTTTTATATACATATTTTTAAAATAATATATCATAAGTATATCTATACAACATAGATTCATATGGGTGTTAAAACATATACTGTATATAAGCACTACTATTTAATATCCAGTGATTATTCAGGTTTATATTAAGTGGCTCTGAAATAAAAAAAAGAGAATGAACTACTCTTTTAATGCATAAGTCAAGATGTAAATAAGCTGTAAAGTATTATTTATTTAATTTTTTTCTCAAGCACATTTTTCACAAAAATATAAAAAAAACAGATGTTTTATTAATTTAGTCTTTTTATATCTAGACTTCTTCATTCCTAATTTTTGGAATTATATAAAATTAAAAAATAAAATATATACATATTTTTTTTAAAAAGAAGGATTTTATTCACATAAATGCACTAAAAAGTAAATTTTTTTTTTCCAACCTTCACAAATAAAAGCATGGAATGATCATGTTTAGAAATATCCCCAAAGAATTATTTAAATAAACTTACTTTCTTGTATCAATGTCAATCTATTCATTACATAAAAAGGGCATTCATTAATTAATGTAAATAGGGAAGTATAGTAAAAAAAAGAAATATTAAGTGAAATTTACAACAGGAAAAGAATTATTGCAATGATGTTTTATGTCATCAACTCTCCTCAAAATTACTTAATGATATAGCTTTAAAGAAATAATGTACAAGAAATGTAAAAAAAAAATGGGCATAAAATTATTTAATAATATTTATTTAATTTATTTTTTTCAGATGACATATAGAAGAATACAACAAATGGGAAATATTAATTTTGATGATGATAGGGTGTTTAATGACAGAAAGAAATGATGTATCAATCATTGATATGAAAAAAATTATGAATATGCACAATATATTATCAAAAAAAGAACTATGTAAACAAAATAAAAACATCAAGACAGGCAGTAAAAGTATGTAAGTCATTTTTATGAAATAGTAATATATTGATATAAATAAAAAGACATGTAAGTTACTCTAGTATAAAGTCCATTATTATTCAGTGCAAAGGAAAATGAACAGAACTTGTTAGCAATGGAAATGGATTATTGGAAATCAATGAAAAGATTAAGATTGGAGAAAATGATAAATCAAGAGATCAGAAAAATGATTGGAGTGAAAAAATATGTCTTTGAAGAAAGAAATTTTAAAATGGTATAATCATGTTAGAAGAATGAGTACAAACAAAATACCAGAGTTTATAACTAATTGAGAAATGAAGAGGAAGAAAGGGAAAGAAAATTAAAAAAAAATAATAGGAAGAATGATGAAAAACATGTAAAGGAATAATCTGTCTCTGATAAATATTATGGATAAATAGATGGAGATCTTTGATTGAAACAACCTCAGCAGTAAATAATCCTGAAGAAGAAAAAAAAATAAAAAACATGACATCATAAGACTGATCAACAATAAATATAATTACCATATTTGAATCTCAATTAATTTTCACTTTTATCAACATGAGGATTCCTAAATCACTCTATTGTTCAGAGCCAGACATTTCAAAATACTATTGTTATCATTATCATAACAGAATCTTTGTTAAAACTAAATCTCTAAATGAGTACTTAAAACTAAATTCTAAAAGTTTGTGGATGATTCTGAGTTTTTGTGTTTTATATATCTTACCAGATGACTGAAATGAGAAGGCATTATATATAACTAAAGAAAAATTTCTCACTTATTAACAATAACCTCACCTGTTAATGTAATTAAATTTAAAGAAAAATTAATCCTATCTATTTTATTCCACATTGAGTTTCTTATTGATATTAGCTTTAGATTATTGAGTGAGTTCTTTTCTTTTCATTAGTTTCATAAGAAGGTTTCCAGAACTCAAACAACAACAACATTATCCAAATAATTTATAGATTTTTGCTTGTTTGTTTTGGTCAACTGTTTATGGGCTTAAAATATTATTTAGAAGAATGCATACAAAACTCAAAGCATTTAAAACCCTTGGTTTGTTTTTACTAATATACAGTGTAAATTAAAAGTGTTCTAGCAATAAATATATGGAAGTTTATTAATGAATTTTCTAGAGCTTACTTACATCTAAACTCAAAACCATTTGATTAGATAGCGGTAGGTCATTTTGGGGTAATTGCTCTTCTGAATTCAAAGAGTAGCTGCTTTCTTTAAAACTGCTGCAAATATATGTTGATAAAATTTCATTGAGATATTACAATAACATTTGTAACTATATCATTTGAGTCCTTAAAGGTATATCTTCTGGGTACTAAACTGCAAAATTTTTTTAATCGCTGCTTATCAACCCTCAACTAAAATTGTTAACAGTAGCAAAACATTTCTTTGGTAAGGAAGTTTTCTTGAAGGTATTAAGGTGTCTAAATAAAGTAAATAGGCAAACAAACATTTATCAGTGTTTGAATCAAATGAAAATTCAAGATGAAAAAATGGAAGTATCAGAAAATTTGCAACATTAAAAGTATTTCTACAGCAGTGATGCAACATAACAAATAAAATATCCCCCCCCCCCACCAGAAATGTTTGAGCTCGCAGTATTATTTCAAAAATAGTGAAAGAAAATTTTTATTATGTATGTGTGACTAACATGAAGTAACACCATATTAATCTTATAGATATTGTGATTAAATATTTAACTGATATTTTCCTTTAATTTGTATCTTTTTTTTTTTCCATTTGGAAACAGTTTTTATTCTCTTCTTATCATCTGGATGAATTTTTTTAGATTTATTCATATCAGTCATCCTATTAATTTTTTACATTTTTCTGCATAAGGTGTATATTTAACATTCTTTATTTTTAAATTGAGCAATAATGCCATTTCTGTTGCAAATAGAGTATTTGCTATTAATCCAAACACCATGAATTTGAAAATTTTTATTACCTAGACAAATTACAAAGAATTGTTTTGATTTATTGTTTGAACTACTTCAATATAAAAATTCTGTGCTGACATAAATATAAATATACTTTTAATTAGTAAAATAAATTTATACAGTTTATAAACAAGCATTTCAATATATTCAGATTACAAATAGAAATGTTAATGATTATTTTAATTTCCAGCAGAATATGAGATTATAAAGATGAGAAAAAAGATTTATTGATGAAATCCTAAAAATTCACAAATTCAAATTAATGGTATTCTACGTATTAAAAATTTTGTAATTATAACTTGCATTTGATTTTCCATTTAAAGATATAACTGACTAAAATTGTTTTAATCATTTCACTATTTGGAATTTTAAATATTTTCCCATCCAATAAAACATATAGTATATTTATTTGGTTTAATGGATTCTAAACATATTTAAGTTCTGAGATTTTTTTGGCAAGTCAAAATTTTTAATATTAATACGAATATATTTTCTGCTATGGATTCTAAACATATTTAAGTTCTGAGATTTTTTTGGCAAGTCAAAATTTTTAATATTAATACGAATATATTTTCTGCTAAATGAAATAAAATTTATTGAAATTTTCGTCTTTTTTTAAAGGCAATCTCAGAGGTTCTGAATTGTTTTGTATCCTTGCTCAAGTTTGTCTTCCTAATGATTTACCATGTTCATTAACGTTCTATTTTATGTTATTTTATAAAATTGGTGTAATAAAGACAATAATGTATTTAAGTAAGGCATTTATTTAAAATTTTCTGTGATTTTTTAAGCTTATAAATATTGCAATTAAAGAAAATAAAAACATTAAAAAAAATACAAATGAATTATGAATAATTATTGCTATTATTATTTTTTTACAAAGATATATAATATAGACATTGTACAGTAGGAACATAGTGATGCTATATTTTAAAATAATCGACTGGATCATCATTCAGATTGTCATGTGAAATTTAAACACCATATTTGACTTGAATCCGTTATTCTAATACTGTATCAAACTGAGAAGGGCATGATATACTTGGCAGGAAATATGACATCTCACAGATATTCTAAATTTTTCTCAAGATATTACAGAATGTCTGTTTTATCAATCATTTATCAATTTTAAAAAATAGCAGCAAATTATTATTTTTTTCTAAATTTTTATTGTCTTTTTGATCTTATATATAAGATGGACTATTTCTATCTATAAGATATTATATATAATTAAATCAACTCAATTCAGTTTTTTAAACCCAGTGCATTTTATACATATAAACAGTATATATTTATCAACAAAATAAAAAAAGGAAAAAGAAAAATATAATAAAAACAATGGAACTCGAGTTCCATTAAAACCTATTAAATGGATTTAATAATGATGCCCCCCCCCCCACATTTACTAAATAATTGTTATATAAAATTTGATATTTATTCATGATTGACTATTTATTAATTTGCATTCAGAATAAGGTATATTTACCAATTTAAGGAAGTTTATTTAAGCTTCTTTGTATCAATATTTCAATTTTTGTCATCAAGTTGCAATCTACAGTGTCTATATAAACATATTGTATCATAAATAAAAATGGGATTTCATCTTTATTGTTTAAAAGGAGATTGACTTGACAATAGGTTGACATTGTAGATTGTTATTGATATTAGTATTGTCTAAGTGTTGACTGATTTTAATGATTACACCTGGGTCTCGTTTTATGCGGTAGATAGGTTCCTCAGAAAATGCGCACAAAAGAAATTGCACAAAAATAGACTTAACTTACCTTGAAAAATGGGAGTTAGGTTACTGTAATTTTTGAAAATCACATAAAAGCAAAGCAACAACAATAAATTACTTTAAAATTTGCATAAAATAAATAAGAAAATAAAATATGACTAATAAAAAATTTCAAATTTGAAAAAATTGATACAAGACAAACTTTTTTTACTTTTTTTATTAACTACAGTATTTAATTTTATTCAAAACTATATATTTTTGTGTAATTCATATTTTTTTCATACATGTATGATATTTTAATCATTATTGCTATTTGAGACATCAGATTCATCATGATGTGATGTGATGTGAGGTACTGTAGCTTCTCCTTAAATGAAGTCAAGAGGAAATACAACTAAAACATTTTCCAATCGCTGTTGATCCTTCCCATTTTACTAAGCAATCTAAAAGTGAATTTTTTGTTTTCAAAGAAATTCATTTTCTTGGGTGTTTTTTCCTCTCCATTAGGGTAAACTAAAAGTTTAAAATAAAAATAAGAACTTATAAAGACACCGACTCACCACTGTTGGGCAAAATTTAATTAAAACTAACAATTAAAAATTAAAGTCTTATTTTTGTCTTTAATTTTTTATTTTTCAATTTCATTTAAAAATCAAATTTCATCGTTTTACATCACATTAATTTCAGATCATGTTACATAATTTTATAATTGTTAATTAGAATTAAAAATCAGATTTTAATTGTGACCACCACTGTTACTCACCTTTTAAAAATAAACTTGCAGACCCTAAATGATTAATTGATTATGTACTCTTTTTATAAAAAGCAAAAGTAGAACGTGATTTAAAATGCAAAAACAACAATATACATAGTATTTTTCATCTATAACATTTGAACAATTTACATTATAGTCTTGTAAAATTTAATACATGTATATAAAATGGGGAAATCCTGATTTTAAGTGAATTATGAACTTCTTTATTGCATAAAATCTATTACAGTACTATTATAAAGCACTGAAAATATTGAAACTATTAAATGGAAGTCAAACTCTGATAATGCACTATTACTTTAAATATGATGTGAGTGCATGAAATTTGTAATATTAAAAGTAATAGTGCATTATTGGAGCTCGACTTCTGATCTAATAATTTTTATCGCATAAAAGAAAACCGCATACAAAGATATTAAGAAAAAACATGAATCGCATAACTTTAAAAAATCACATTAAATAAATCTGCATAAAACAAGACTTGGGTGTGTATATATATATTGTAATGCTCGCATATATGCTGTGTAATATATATATATATATAATATATATATATATATATATATATATATATATATATATATATATGCATTACATGTGCATGTTTATAGTTTGAAATAAAAAGAAAAGCAAATAAATGAAAGAAAATAATTTTAAGTAGTAAACTAAAATAGCAATTAGATCAATTAGTAAAGTTTTATTACAAGGGTGAGGGAAAAAATCTGATTTAAGTTAATATTCATAACCTGCTCTCTTTTTTTTATCTGTAAGAAAGAATTAATGTTATAAAAGAAATGGTATAATGTCAAAATATAATGTAAATTAAAATATAATTCAAAGTAAAAATAGACAATACATTAATTAATGAAAAGTAATCTTTGTGTAAACTATCTCATCTGCAGGAATGCAATTAAATTTTGGTAAATTCCTAGCCAATAAAATAGTAGATTAATCTAAAGAAAAAGATAAGATTAATCATTTAATTAAAAAAATAAAGCAAACTGTATAAAAGTGAACAATAAGCAAGGAAGTGTATAAAAATGGCAGTTTGGTAGTTGGGAGATCAGTTAGTAAAAATTGTTGTGTTGAAAATTAAGAGGGAGCCAAGTCCATGAATCATTAATTAATAATTGGAAAAGCAACATCATGCACTGCTAAGAAAATTACAGGAGTCCCATCTGGGTTTTGTTTCCCAGATTATCACCATCAGTCTTTCTCTCTTGCTATCATTGCCTAGGCTATTGTAAGTCACTGCTGCATACATTCTCCTATTGCTGTTCAGAAGTTCTGAAAAAAAAAAGAAACCAACACTGATGTTCAAATGGCCAGCCATGAAAAATGACAGGAGCATCATAAACTTAAAAGCTTATGAACTATAATTGAAGGGCTATCCTAATTGTTAAAATAGATAACATCATCTCCATGTAAAAACTGTATTGATTGTTGAAAAATGTCTAGACATTATTAAATAGAAATAAGATGCTTAAAGTAGGACTATTGATATTACAAATTTTAGAATTATGTAATGAAGTATGTGATAAATTAACTCTTGTTAAACTATATTTATTTTGTTTGATAATTAGTGTTATATCTCCTTTTATTGCATTAAATATATGTGTGCAATCAAAACATTAACCTGTTGGTGTGGGCATATAGGAACAAAAGTGTTTGCTAAATATTACTTGCTCTGTTCTCTTTTCTTTACCTGAATCACCATGATTATAGAATTGGGCAAGTTTGATATGTGCTATTGATTCATGTACTGGGTCACCTGTTTCATAATGTTGGAGCTAGTCTAGATACATTTCCAAGCACTGGGCATTCCAGTTATATAAAGTTGATATTGGCTGAATAGCACCTAAGATTTATCTAAAAAATAAATTGTCTTTGGAGGATTGGCATAGTACCAGCAGTTAAGGGGGGGGGGTGCTACGATCAAAGAAAAATGATCAGGATTTGTGTGTTTTTGCAGTCTTGATCTGGTCATAGGTATGATTGATGGTCAATCTATCAGTAAGATTCTACCCCTCTGCTTGAGGATCAAAGCTGTCTTAGATTTACAAATGGTTATCAAGTATGTGAAATTGCTTCTCTTTAAATAAATCAACTCAAACAATGCAATGTGATATTTAACTGATGCTAGTAAGATCAATAAAGATTGCAACAAAATCTACAAATGTATAGTTATTATATAATATTCTAAAAGAAAGAAAAGATAATATAAAAAGGATGATTAAAAAATAATGTTTTAAATTATAATAATAATTAAATATAAAGGAAATAAACAGTGATTAGTTTCCATTCATTTCTGTTCCATTCATTTGATACCCCCCCACCCATGATCATTACAATATATACACATTAAAAGCATAAAGCTAAACTAGTCAATAAATAATCACAATTACCCCAAAATTTACAATTCAACCAGTTTAACCAAAAAAAAATAAACTCTAAAACACTACCAATGGTTTCACTGCCACAAACAGACTTCTCAATTGTAAAGAACTACAAAATAACATATTTAAACCAAACATTACCCACAATTCCACTTCCCATACACCCTTAATATTAATAACTTTTAAATAGGTTAATTGCTTCAGAATCATAAATTTTTAATAATAAAGATTCTTTAATTCTTCTTTTTGTTTCATTTCTCTTAAAGAAGACAACCTTAGCTTCACTGTTGATTTTAATGAAGCTAAGGATGACTTCTTTGAGGGAAATGAAATAAAAAGAAGAATTAGAGAATCTTTATTACTATAGCATCTATCTTATTTAAAAGTTCTTTTAATATTAAGGGTGTATGGGAAGTAAGTGGAATTTTGGGTAATGTTTAGTTAAATATGTTATTATTTTGTAGTTCTTTACACTTGAGAAGTTTTCTTGTGGCAATGAAACCATTGGTAGTGTTTTAGAGTTTATTTTCTTGGCTAGTCTGGTTGAGTTGTGAATTTGAGGTAATTTTGATAATAAAATCAATTCAACTAAACATTAAACACTTAAGGCATACATAAAACAAAATAAGGTTGAGATAATCTTTATTAGTTACTTAGTTCTTTTATCTACAACTTCAGAGACAGAAGTTTCTGGGAAGTGTTAGGATTATTTCTGTAGCAAAAAATAAGAGATACAATAACCTATGGTTTTTATTCTCTTGCCCCTCTATTGTTCCACTTGAATTAAAGACTGGACGATTTCTTTTATCTAGATATAGTTTAATCTATCCCACTTGGCTGCAATTAACATCTCATATAATTACCTGAAGGTTTCAAATATATTTTTGTATATTAAATATGCACACTTAGTGTGTATGTAATATTGAAGGTGTATATATACCCATATATATATATTCACACACGTGCACAACTACTGCATACGTGTTTTTGCACACTTAACATACATATATACGAATGCATTAAAATAGAATAGCTTTAGTAAGCATTTGGTTGAAATATATATATGTACATATCTATTATACAAGACCCAATGCATGCCTACCCTTAGCACTATAATAACATAAATGCCTAAGGTTATAATGGTTTAGTGAGAAGCAGTAAAAGTTTGAAGATATGATATTAGCTAGAGGAATTTATTAGATAAAAATTAAATGTTCTCTAATATCTTGAAGGAAAACGAAAGTTTTAAATGAATATATCTGTTTTTATTATATGATTTTTTTCTCATTAATAATTGCATAATTTAATCTGGGAAAGAGAAACTAGTTTCAATCCAATAGTGATATTTCATATATATTTTTAAATATGTTTAAACTAAGTAATAGCATTAAATCATGATAAAGATAGTTTGTCATTGTTTGCTACTATTTTAATACTTTTATCGCAGCATATTAGAGAGATACATAAGTTTTACGTATTTTTTTTCCTCATATGTCATAGCATCAGCCGGGAAACGAACCCACTATCCCGGGACAACTCCTTCCAAAGCAGCTGTCGCTGACCTCTCGACCACCAATGCTTGATAAGTGAAAAATGAAGTCTTTTATATTATTAAGAACATTCTTTAATATAAATATAATATTTAAATAAATACATTTCAATTTTTAATACTTCATTTGCCTTTTTCTTTTTAGATTCTGTTAGCAGTTGTGTCCACAGTCTATTCTTTTACAGGTAATATCTTTAATTAATAACTTATATTTAGTTTTTTTATCGTTTGTAAAGTTTTATTATTGTCTCTATTGAACTTAATGTAATTAGAAGGGATTTGAACTCAGACTTTCAAAAATTTGTACAATCAATACACGTGGCCATATACATGGATACGATAATAAGATTGGCATCAACAAGAGCTTTGAGCATTTTATCATCAAATTTTCAATGATATGGGTGGCTGAAGAGTTAGAAGGTGGAGAGATAATCTCTTCCAATTACATAAAGTTTTAGTAATTAAATAGAGAATATTGTTTATGAGCATTATACAAATTAAAATGCTGAGCAAACTGAGTCATTTAAGTTCATAAATAAAATAAAATCACGTAGCAGAATTATGTTATTCGTTATTTAAGTTCATAAATCACGTAATATATTTTATAATAAACCAATTACTTTGAACTGTTCTGATTGGTGTAATGTTGAGTTGATAGCAGAAGAATTATCATTATTACTTTAAATCACTATAGATAAAGATCTCTCCAAGTTTAATTCAATTTCTCCTGACTCTAATCTCTGTTCTCCAACATCACTAGAAAATTATGTGGTCTCATTCTAGTTCTTTTACTATCTCTTGAAGTCCAACTTAAAATTTCAACTGTTCATCTATTATCATCTTTTCTAGTAATATATTTAATCCAGCTCAATTTCAGCCTCATATCTATTTGTTTTGTTATCCATGTACTTTGTTTTTGATCTCTTCTAGTTATTTCTAATATAGATTTCTCTACATTTAATTGAGTAATCTATATTAATTTTCTGTTAAGCATTCAAATTTGATTCATAAGTAAGACTGACAAAGTACATCTATTAAAAACCCTTTTTAAACACACACACATTTTATTTAATATTAGTTCTTCCATCAAAAGTATTTCATTCATTGATTAATTTCATTCATTATATTTCCATCTTATGAACTACCTTAGTTTTTTAAGAATTTATCTTTATCTCTACTTTTATCTGATAACTATTGCAACATTTCCTGAAGCTCTGAAGCATTATTTGTAAAAACAATATCATCTGAAAAATCTAAATGATTCAAATAATCTTCACTTACTTTTACTCTCTTAGCTCCCATTTTAATCCACAAAACACTTCATCTAAAACTACTGTAAGAAGTTTTGGAGATATGGAATTACCTTGTTGTACATTCTTCTCAATGTTAACTTAGTTTTACCACACAATCCTTACTGCTACTGCATTTTGATAAATTTTCTTCAGAATATAACAATATCCCAGGTTATATCTGGATGTTCCAATATTTTAATTATTGTAGAAATGCTTATAGAATGAAATGCCTTTTCATAATATACAAAATCCAAAGCACAATTGCAATTTATATTCACTGATCCTTTCTATAACTTCTCCAAATACTTGGACATCATTATATTATGCTAAAATCACCTTTAAATCCATCTTGTTCTTTTCAGTAGTTGATCCCAAAATTTACTGTAGTTGTGTTGTAATTATCTTGGTAAAGATTTTGTATAGAATTGATAGAAGATTGGCATATTTATAATTTCTAATATCTTTTTATAACCTTTTTAAAATATCAATACTACTACTACTGCACTCTTCTAAGCATTTGGTACAACATTATCATTTGAATATTTGATAAATAATTTTGTCAACAATTTTTCTATTTTTTCATCTAGTTTTTTAAAAATATCAATAATAATTTTATCTTTTCCTGAAGCTCTTTCCTTCTTTATAATTCAATTGTTGTTCAATTCCTTATTTCAAATGTGGGACAATTTATAAAATACAGCAATTGTAGGAGATAGTTTTAGTTTTTTTTTCTTTATTGCTATATATTTTTCATAATAATTCCAACTTTTTTTTTTCAGAAACATTTTTTCTTCCATTATGTGGTTTTATACTTTTGAGACTTTTATTCTCTTCTATAGCTTTTCTTCTTAATTACCAATTATATCATGATTATTTATTTTTGCAGCACTTTACAAAATTCTAGATAATCAATTATTTTCAATGGATTATTAAAAAAAAAATTCATATTCCTTATTTTCTTATACTATCTCTTGTCTCAGTAAAAAAAAATATTGATAAATTCCTGCTTTTTGTACCATTTATTTTTGTTGCAATTCTTAATAGAGCATAAGATATTTTTTATTGATTATAGTTAAGTCTGAAATATCTTCAAATGTCTGATAATATTTTAAAGCATCTGCAAAATCTAATTTAAATTCATTGGAGTTTCATCAGAATGCTTCTCAAGATTAGGAATACCAACTGTTAAAATTGCTTTTTCAATAATTTTAGTCTCACTAGTTCTGCCCTAAATGCATCTTACATGTCATTAGTTGATTATAATCATTTCATGTGTTAAATCTTCTAAGAATCATTACAATCTTGAAATATATATTTTCTGTTAGTCAAAATATAATCCAAATTCTGCTGTAACTTTACTTAGATGCATCTATGTTCATTTCTTTTTAGCATTTTTTTCAAAGAAAGAATTCATATTATACCTTTTTTTTTTGAAAACTCATTTACATTCTCTTTTGCTTTCATTACCAAAACCAAATTTACCTACAACACTATTATCTTTCAATTGTTTATCAATTTTAACATTAAAATCTCCCATAACAATATAAAAATATTATTTTGATTTGATCTAAACAATATGTATATCCATATAAAATATCTGTTACTTCTTTATCACAATGAGATCTTGTTGGGATATAAACTTGAATTACCTGCATGTGATAGAAATCTTCATTTATTTGAATATCTAATCTTGCAACTTTATCTGATATACCATCAATTTCCATACAATTTGTTCTTCCACTTTATATTATAATAAATGCAATTCTACTTGTGCCTCCAACATTTGTGCTTTTATAGGATGAATGTGTGTGAGAATAATTTTTTAACAGATATTCTTAATCCTGAAAGAGGAGAGTCAGATATGTTAAATAAAACCATTCATCCATTTTAATATCATGACTAAAATGTCAAAAAGTTTTGAAACATAAAGAAAAAAATAATTGTGTGGTTTTAGAAAAACAATAGCAAGCATAATAGTATATATTTATTTTTTAAAAATTAATGAAATTTTGTTGTTGTTCAGAAAACACATGACATTTCAGCAGTGTAAATGATAGAGTTTGAACTGTGATTTGTGATACTTTGGCTCACCAAATTGCCACTGCAATAAATTTTGAAGGGTGTATACTATATATATTTATTAAGAAATATGTTAGAGTAATGCTTTACAAATACTTATGCTTATATTTTTAAGGTAGTAAGTAATTAATATATAAAAAATTATCTGCCAAAAGATAGATTTGACACATTAATATTACAATCTTCTCCAGGTTTTTTTTTTCATTTTTTTACATTTCATTCATAGCTAGCTGTTTTCTTTAGATCATCAATCAATTTTTCTTTATTTTTATATTGCTTCTTTATCTTTTTTCAGACTTATTTATTTTTTATAATTCCATTACTTCTTATGTATGCTCAGTTTATTTTTAAACATTATAATTTTATCAATAAATCATTTAGTTCTTTAAACACTTTAGAATTATTGACTTATCTTTTCTACTCTTCCTCAAATCCATATCTCATCAGCCTCTAATCTTTTTTTTTCATAATTTGCCCATAAGGATTAATACTCAAAGAAATCATTCAATTAAGTTTTTTTTTCATTACCTTTACACATTTAAACACTGCAATACTCATTCTGCAACTTTGTACTATTTTCATACCAGCTTAAATATTGAAAAGCACTAATCTGTCTTTATGGTTTTTATTGCTATACACTTAAGTGCACTTTAATACAGTAATTATATTCCATGAAAATTTAATCATTTATTTTTAATATTTTATTGAACTTCTCAGTACTTTAATGAAATGTTAACTAATAAAAAATGTGAAGTTCCATTTATAAAAACACTTATATGTTGAGCAAAAACTAAATGAAATTATCTTATTTTTTTAACGAATTCACAAAATCCTTGTGCAAATATATTGAAGAAAGTTGTTGAGAAATGGAAACACTCTGCTGTAAATTCTTACCAGTACTAATCATCATAGTAATATCACCTTCTAATCATTGTCATTATATTTTAATAAATATTTTTCAAAATTTAACATTATCCTGGATTTATGTCATGGTATTCCAAAGCAATAAAAATACTTATAGAATTAAATGGTTTTATGTAATCTACCTCATACTTCTTGTAATGCTTATACATGTTATGATGTGTTCACAACCATTTTTGTAATCAGTTTGTTTCTTTAGTTCGTTTAAGCCCAACATTCTCTGTAAATGATTTGTAATGATCTTACTAAATTTCTTATGTAAAACTGAGCGCAAACTGACAGATATATAATTACTAATATCTTAAATATTAACATCACTATAGCTTTTCATTCCAGTCATCTAGTATATGTTTATCATTAAACATTTGGTGTACAAATGTTTTGATAATAGCTATAATTCTATTATGCCCTGGATCTTTTTTATTCTTTGTACTCAATTGCATATCTACTTCTTCGTTTAAAATGTATGCCATAATTAGTATTATTGTATCGGATAATTTATCTCTCTTTTCTTCTTTTCTTTATTATTCTATAGTGCTTTGTATAATTCATGACATATTTTCTTTATATAGTTAAAATAACTTCTTCCAAAATCAAGATGCAATTTATATCTTAAAGATATTAATTATTTTCTATAGCACTTTTTTTTCTATTTAACAGTTATGTCATTATTAACTTTTTTTCTACACCATTTTTCAAAAATTTAGATTTTAAGCTCTTCTAAATTGGTCACTTTTAATTTTTTTTTTTTGCTGAGAGCCTTATGATTTTGCAGAAAAAATTGATTGGTGCTGCTTAAAGTTGTTATTGTTTTGCTATCTGTATAACTAATTTAAGAATGTTTTAACTTCTCACTATTCTTGTTCTTATCTGAATCTTCTCTAAAGTTTTTTAATTTTTTAAAATGCTTTGCTAGTTGTATTTAAACTTATTGGATTATTCAGAAGAGAAATTTCAACTGTTGGTAGTATTTTTTTACATAATTTATCTACAGCTTTTCATTAACCTGCATCTTACATCTCATTTATCAATGGCTTTTAAGTTGAATCTGTTAAGCACATTCATCGTTGTCATTTTCAATCATTATTGATCCAATGTTAGGATGAATATGTCGCCAAGTTTAATCTAAATTTTCGAATCTTTAACTTCTTTTCATTATACCCCACCCTCTCAGTCACTTCTTTATTTCATCCAGATATCTCAAATGTGATTTCTTTCTAGATCTTTTACAATTTACAGTCTTGGACTATGTATTTTCTGTTTGTCAAAATTTAATTCTATCTTATTTTACTTTTATTTGGATGTTATAATGTTAATTTCTTTCTCATATTTTTCTTTAAAAAAATAATTATTAATACTGTATATACCTGTTATTTATTTTGTCTGTAAACTGCACAAATTCACGATCTCTCTTGTTTTTAATTTTTTATTTACCATTCGGTTTTTTCACTATATATTCAAATTTGAAAAAAAAACGAAGGCAGTAGATAAAAGTAGATTTTGATTTATGTATTCGGAATATTAAAACTCCATTGTACTTCAAGTATATAGTTTTAAATATAAAATAATTTTTAACAAATTATTATAACGGTCTCATGGCGGCTGAAAAAAGCTTTTATTTATTCAAGCTTGTCGACGATACTACTATAGCAAATAATAATAGTTTAGAAGCAACACTATTTTAATTTTTGTGGCAATTGTTTTTAAAGACATGAATTGATCTATATCGATATGAGTCAGGTTTGAAATAGAAAACTCAATATGAAAGTAGGTTTATGCTGTAATAATGTTTTTGGATTTATTTATATGAAAAATAATAAAATTTTGGAATACGGTATACCAGTAGAGCCAGTCATCAAGGAAGTTTTATAATTCATTCAAAGTCATTTATCTCAATGAAGTAACCATTTCCAGAAATTAAGGGGTTTTCATGGCAAACTAATTATTACTTGTGCAAGAAAAATGTTGATATAAAATATAATATTGAGAATTATATAGATTTATTGACACTAAAATAAAGCATAAAATATGTTTATTAAAAAGTAAGATGAAAAACAAACACAATATTGATACTAATTTTTAAATAACTATGCCATATATTTCTACAATATATCAAATATTAAAAGAATTTGCTTGTGCCATTTTCATATTGGTTTTTTGTGAAGTTAATTATGTTAATTAATAATATTTTAAATGATAAGATTAGTATTTCATATACAATAATCTACTATACAAAACTATTTATTACAATGAAACAAAGGCTAATATTACATCAAAATTAAATCAGCATACACAATATACTAGACCTTAGAATAATTAGTTACAGACTTTAGTTTTCTTTAATCATGACAAGAAATGTGTATACAATTTTTATGAAGAATGTAATGAGAGTAAAATAAATGTGCATTTCAAAAATTAAATGTTATTAATCAAAGATCTAATAATGTGCAGTTGTATATATATTTGAACTTTTGCATATAAATATAATTTTATATAGTGTCTAAAGTATTAGTTTATAATCCCTGACTATGATACACAGCACAGAAAATATACTAGGTTGTTAATGTTAGTTATCTGTCTTTGATATATGCTATCATAGATAAATATGAGTTTATGTATATTTCTTATTATTGTATTGTCATAAGACTAGAAAAAAGAGTGTTTAATTTACTATAAGAGTATTATTTTAGTTGCTCATGCAAATTAATGTTTTTTCTACTAATCTTAATATTAAATGAGTACTGCACAGTTTAAAATTAAACACTAATATTTAGTTATTTTAGCCTATTTTATGATGCATTAATTATCACATCTGTTTTTCTTGTGCACAACCTAGCATTCACATCCAGGTATGGTAAAACTTAAAAAAAATTTCATGGCACAAACAGATTTAGGATATTTTTTCAGAAAGGTCACCCACAACAATTCCAACATATCATCTATTTTTTCGTCAATAAGAAAAATACATAAATATTATTTGCTAGAGGTTTAAGGTTTGGTCAATGCACTGACTGTAAAAACAAATAATATGATGGTAATGTTGAAGTCTTTAACCATAAGTAGAAAAAGAAGCATACATTTAATGAACATTCAGCCTGTAATTTATATTATTTGATGCCAACCAAAGAATAAAACATGTACAAAATATTTCTAAAAAAATGTATGTGCAAAATAAAAATGAAGTCAAACGATTTTTAAATTTGTTATAATTTTTTTAAAACATCACATCAATTTAAAAAATTAATATAATTGCATAAATTGTTTTAATATATTGAGTGAATGTATTTATATGTTCATTTCCTTAGTACAAAAAGTATATAATATGTTAATAAACATATTAGTTTAAAAAAAATTAAATATTAATTGACAGTTACAATATAAATAATGAAAACACTTTAGTTTATGCACAGTATATAATGCAATACTTTATTTATATACATGTGTGAGGGTGTAATAAACACATATATATGTAATAAACATATGCAAAGTTATCAACTTCATATGTGTCGATTATCACCATTAAAAACTATTAAAGACTCAAATTACAAAACATACCAAGATTTTTATCTTCAGCTAAAAATAAAAAATTATAAAAAGTATTTTGATATTTTATCTCATATTCAAAGAAAATTTATGAGTTTTTTTTTTATTATCTAAAGAATTACAATATAAAGACAAAATAAAAAGTTTGCCAGTTAAAAAAAAAAGATTAAACTTGGGTTGTTCATGAACATTATAAAGATCAGTAAGTCATTAAAGTAGTACAAGTTTTCTATAGAAAAGTTTTGTATTTACATTGAAAGAATATAAAAAGAAAAGGTGTAAGAAGCACTTGTGCATGTTTTTAACTGTCTATAAAAGTTAATGACTAATAAATTAAAGATGAATAATGGTCATAAGAATTTATTTTTTTTAAAGGCAGCATCTTGTTTAACTTCAGAAAAGATAAAAATGAAAGAATCAGTAAAAATTATATGTTGGACTAATTCCATCATATAATATAAAATATTGCATGCCTTTAAACTTTTCAAATACATTCAACTGTTAGTAATAGCATAGATAAATATACAAAATTTTTACTGACTGTTGTGTTGGGCAGAATAGCTTAGTTGGTTAGAGTGTTGTCTTAAATTCAATAATCATGAGTCTAAAGGTACTAATACAGTCACTAGTCAGACTATTATCATCTTAAGAATACTACTCAAAATGCAGACTATTATCATCTTAAGAATACTACTCAAAATGGTGTATTATATACTAACTTATGTGTTATTACTAACAGCTGAATGTATTTGAAAAGTTTAAATTAAGTTGAATATTTCTAAAGACATTAAATATTTAATGTTAGATCATAAAAATACTCCAATATATAATTACTACTAAAATACCATCATCACAAACCTTCAGGCAAAAACATGAAAAGTCTGTAGTTTTGAAAGCACTTTAATTTTAATGCTAAATAATTATAAAATCAATTGTTATGAATAAAAGCAATTAAGTACTTTGTGAGAAAATATAAGATATTATATATAACAATCAAATTCTGAATTATAAATTATGATAAGATAAGGCTCATAACACCAGTTTTAAAGGAATCCTTTTCATTAATAGTGATAAGTCCTAAACAATCATAACTCTAAAAGAAAGCATGATTTTTATTTATGGTAAGCAGATTTTACTTTCTTTATTTTCAAATATAAAAGGGTAGATGTGCATAGTTATTAAATGTGATGCTTTTTATAGTCAATAAGCAAGAATTACAAATCAATCCATTTGTATAAACCTTACTAGATATGTAAATATAAAGTAGTATTGATTATATATTTGGTTGTAATGTAAAAGATGTGCTTTATTTTTAGTTAATTAAGAATAAACTCTAATGATTTATATTTATTTATTGTTTGAAATATTAATTGTTTTATCATATCATTATTACAGCAATTGTTATGGTGAAAGAATCTTAATAATTACTATAACAAAGATTAACAAATTAATAAAATTTTATGAGTATTGATTTGATTTTTTTGCAAGAGCTACTAATTTTTCTTCAGATTTAAACTCATTGTCTACAGAAAATTTAAAATATTGTCTAATTAATTCCTACCAAAAACATTATTAATTAGACTTAAAAGATAGTTAAACTTTAATTCTATTGACAAATTGGCTACCAAAAATCACATAACTCTGATCTGCTATAATCTGGATATTCATTATGAATAACATATGAATCAATGGAGAAGACTAGGGTTATTGACTGTAGTATGATATCAAGATTTCTTTTAAACAAATGTATTTACATCATGTAGCGGGTGATCAGTCACCTGCATTTTTTTTCCTTAATAAAAAATAATAATAATAATAACGTAGATATAATTTGAATATAAGATACAATTTTCACAAATTTCAGTTTACATTATGCAAGAACTAATTATTATATATTATTAAAAATTAAAAATACCAAAAAAGCACAATAAGACTATGAAAATGTAATTATTGATAAAAGGCAAAATACAATGCAACCAAAATCCCTGGTTCCAGGATTTTTATTGGGGGGGGGGGGTTATAAATTTTTCACGCTTTTGAACAATATATCTTTTATTTCATTATTAATCTCAAACGTTAGTAAAAATATAAATATTTTATTATTACAAACTTTAAAATATAATATTAATTTTTAGGCATTTATTTAAAAAAAAAAAATTCTCTTTAATTTCGTGTGTAACTGTGTGCACAAATTTATTTATTTATTGCAAAAGATTAAATATTACTTTTGAAATTTGATTTGGTAATAGAAATTTTTGAATAATAGGTGTTTAGATTAACGATATTATATTTACATTTAAAAAATAAAAATGTAAAAACTTTGAAGAATATTATTTTTATGTTTGTAAATTTTAAATAATAGTATGGGTTAAATTTGAATTTTATTTGAAGTTTTATTATATTCATTATGACTTAAAACATACAGTCTTTATAATATTATAACAAATAATAAGGAAACAAAGTATCAAAAACAGGTTTATTCAACTATGTTTACAATAAAGAAAAAATTATAAAATAACATTAAATTTGGCAATACAAAGTAAATACAAGTTTATGCAATAATTTAAATATTTATTTAAAATAATTTTAATAAATATTAATCTGAAAGTGAAAATAAATATCTTCTTATATAATAGCTATATATATATATATGATATCAGTGTATATATTGTAGTGGATTGAAAACAGGGAGATATAAATATAACAAAAAAAATTTAAATAGTGATTACTAAATAGACGCCCGCATGCAAATGTGACATTTAAATAAAAGAATCTATATAGGTTATTCAAACTCCAACCTAGCATATGACTGGATATGGAATGAATTGTTCTTATTCAGATGACTGTTCACTAGACTAAAATGATATTTAACACAAAGAGTATTTTTTATTAGACTAATCAATGTAAAATATTATGCAATAATGATTTTTATTATAGGATTTCTATTTAATTTACTTAAACATATTTTACTATCCCAAACTATAAGTAATTAGTTAATCATTTTTACCTTGGTGATCATTAGGTTTCTTACTTACTTGAATTTTTTTCTGATTAAAACCCAGTCTACATTTTCTATTTGATAATTATACTTTCTGTTATCAAATATGTAAAAATTGCTTTAAATGATATAACACAATCAATCTAATAAAATAGATGTCACACTTATTCCTCCATATGGGCTTTTTCATCATTAATCTTATTTCATTATTCATTTCCCTCAATGTTTGTATTTCCATATGGACTTTTTCATCCTTAACTTTATTTTATTATCTATTTCTTTTTGACATCATACTTATTCTTCTATATGGATTTTTTCATCATTACCCTTATTTCATTATCTATTTCCCTCAAACATCACCTCCTCATATTTGGTTTGATTCTGCCATCTGTAATTGAACATACATTTTAATTCACAAAAGGCAAAACAATGGTTAGTAAGTTTCCTTTTGATTGTTGTTATTTTAATATTTATTTCTTGGTGTTAAAATATATTCTTAATATTGAATTAATAATAATAAAATAATTTAAATTCCAATTGTATAAAGCATATATAAATAATTAATTGCACATTTGATACACTTTTTTAAAATTATATTAATTTTTAAATAGAGGTTTATATTTCATATCTTTTTTAAATATATTGTAAGCAATTTATTAACTTCTGGTAGAAGCATACATCATCTATATTTTCTAAATATATCAGAATTAATTTCTTAATTTTCTACAAATTTTCTATTGATATTTATAACCTTATTTTAGAAAGATATGTTGTGTGGTATTAAGTTCACAAATTGTTGTAGTAACAATATGTGTATAGGACAAATCATTGCCATTTATTTCATTGATCTTATTGTTTTTCTATATAATCCAGACACAATATGGATTCAGTTTGATTAAATATAAAATAAAAAAGTATGAGAAGAAATAAAAAAAGGTTTATCTTAGTATAATAGCAATAAAATTTTTAAGAGTGAATATTCTACTCAAATATTCATCTGACAATCCAACATATCATACGGACTTCAAATTTGCTTTTTCAACACGAATTATGATTAAATCTCTAACAGCATACCAAATTTTAAAAATCTAAAACTTTACTTCTACAAGTACTAATACATTATTATTACTATTAAATAATCATCATTATTCTGTGAATAAAAAATATACTCTTCTTGTCACATGCTTCATTTAATTATATAAATGCTAGCATTGTTTAATTGAGGAGAATGCTCTTCTGGAGATTAGGCTCCTAAATAACTCAACTAACATAAACTTATATTCATTTTAACTTTATTAAGTCTTTATTTTATTTTTTAATCACCATTATTTAAAAAGTCTACAAAGTGTATGTGATAGAAATAGTGCCACACACACATACCTATTCATATGACAAGTTATAAAGTAATACATGAATGTTAGGCACACCAAATAAAGAATATAACTAAAAATAAATATTCTCAAATATTAAGTACTATTTATGAAAATAAATACAGCTAAAAATATACACCATCAAATATTAAGCACCATTTATGAAAATAATAAATAAAATATCCTCATATATAGTTATTTGGAATAAACAGCATAGTTAATTGTGGTATGATGTTTAAATAATTAATAAATATCCAATCATCTAAATCAATATTGGAACATTCACATATATATATACATCCTCAAATATTAAGCATCATTTATTAAAATAAATAAAATATGCTCATATATAATTATTTGGAATAGACAGCATAGTTAGAGTGTTGATTGTGGAAAGACATTTAAATAATAATAAATATTTAGTCATTTAAATCAATGCTGGAACACACACATATATATGCACATACATGTATTATGTTTATTAAAATATTCTTTAAATTATCTTTCTATATTAATTTATATTGTAAATTATAATTCTTTTACAAAACTCTTCAAATAAAGATTAGCTTTTTATATTTTAATTCTCAATAGAAAATTTGTGATTCTATTTCTTTTAGTAAATTATTTCATACTAAGCATATTCTTTTACTTTGATGCAAAATAGAAAATTCATATTTGAATTGTACCAAGCTTAAACTTTTAACTTTCCTAGTTCATTTAAAATTTAACACATAGTTTTACTTTTCATATATTTTATTTTAAATAAATATAAAATATATATGTGCTTGTCGCACAGATAATGAAGTTAGTAAAAGCACACACACACATATATATATATTATAGATTACAGGCTAATGAAGTATATATATATTATAGATTACAGGCTAATGAAGTAAATATTTAATTATTTAAAAAAATATGTTTAATTATTTGGAATTGTTATTTAAATTCCTATCAATTATTAGTAATTTAAAATTATAAATTATTAATATTCCTATATAGTCTTAATTATTAAATTTTTAAACATACTTATTTGTTTTAAATTATCTCCAAAATACGATTACATATATCCTTAAATATTAATTAAATTTAAATAAAATTCATTAACAAAAGAAGAGCAAATCATTTCTTATTAAGTCGAAACTGTAAGAAAATAAAGAAGGTTAAGAAAATTACTTGCATTAAAGTGTATATGAGTGAAGTATTATAAGTAATATATATGATTATATGAAGATATGCAAAGAAAGTGAAGGAGAAGAATAACATAGTATACTTCTTATTAAGTCATTTGATTAAAGAAAAATGTGTAAACTTACATTTTCTTCTCTTGGCAGGCTAAATAAAAGATAGTCTTTCTTGATGTTGGAACATTTTTGACATTTTTTTGATTTAATAAAATTTAGTATAATTTTTTCTGAAAAATAAATTCACAGCATTGACTTCATTATATTACCGTACTAATTTATTTATATCAGTGGAAAGCACTTTTAAAATAAGATTTTGTTATTTTTGTGTGTTTTTTTTTTTGCAGACAATTGCTTTAATCTGGATTTTTAGATTAGGACTTTGGCTATCAAAACATTTTATGATTTTACTTATAATCTTTAAATTTGATTTAGCTTATAATTTCAAGATTAATTTTAGTTCAATTCCACATCAGCGAATCTCCAGATATTGATGAGAATCATATACATAGCAATATGTAAAACACATAGTAATAGTAAACTAAAAAAGAATTCATGAAGATATATACCCACAATGCATAATAGTGATGGTAGTTCATTTTGACCGAATTATGATTTCACTGTTGCACATTTTTAACAGAATCTCACATAAATTGTCCCCTGATTTGTAAATGTTTCTCTTTTATATTATCATATCAAAATATTCATAACTATATCAACAGAAACATATGGCTTTAATTAGTTTTAAAACAAAATTTGTTATAAAGGATTATATTAATCCATTATAAAAATAACTAATAAATTAAGAACACAAATTTCAGAGTATATTTATCCTTCTTATTTGTTTTAAAACAAAATTAAATTTACAACCAATATACAATAACAATTTTAATTCTATATCAGTTTTTAACTTTCTTTATGCACTTATAATTAGATATAAACACTTGGAAGCATGAGTTAAGAAAAGTTTGAAAATTGTACATGAACTCCCTCAGAGTGAAATTTTTTTATATGCACTCAGTGTAATTCACTAAGCATGCTTTCAATATTTTGTAAGTGATATCATAATCATAGCAAAGCATCTAAAAAACCTAAAGAAGAGGTATGATATGAATGCTAGGTAAATTGTATGTAAATTATATGCAAATAAGTTGGTCTACATGACTAATTTTTGGAGAGCAGGTTTTTTTTTTGTTCGTGGCATTGGTATTATTTGCAATATGCCAAGTTTCCTTTACCTTACACTTTGCATCTTTTTTTCTAAGCACATGTCTGTCACTAATGTGGGTGTGAATGTGTGATCAAGCTGGTTTTCATGGTCCAGCATTATTTTTGGCTCTTTTATATAGATATTATTGTTGGGAGAGTCTGATTATCTGGCTGGTACTATCCAAAGTAAACCACATTGCAACTAGTTTGAATGTATGGAGAGTTTGTCCTTTGAATTGTTGGTTAATTGATTTAATGCAGGTGGGTACAAAACTAATTTTATAAGTATCAGAGCAAGCATTGTTTATACTTGTATAAATTTTGGAAATATAGAGTAGGAATATTTATGGCTTAGTATTGGCTGGGGTAGGGTAGAGTTGAGTTTTATATAAGCATTCAAGTGACATAAGTTCAATATAATCTTCAATGTTAAATTTGTGGTTGGATTCAAACTTGCAAAGATCAAAGTTTTTATGTAGAAATGCTTTCAGACCAGAAAATTTACCTACATTAGGGGCTATGGATTCTGAGCATATTATGCCTCTCTAACTTGGATAGGTTTTACTATCATTTCATAATTGAGTTAGCTGCAGTCTAAATATATAAGTTGAAGAATTTTATTCCCATAAATGGATATTCATGGTCGATTGTTCAGGTTAGCAAGCATGTTTGTACAAACTGATACTTTATACTATTAATTTGAGTCTGCAGGGTGCAAATAAGGGAGTTCGTATATTTTGGTTCTCCTCGATAAACAATTTTCAAGTTTTTCTTAAATCATGCCTCTAAGCACATATATCTAATAATAATTTTAACACTTGAATACATTTTATTAGGGTTTAAAATATTTAACTAATATTTCATTTCTCAATTTTAAATAGAAATTTACAATTGAATAGATTTTTTAAAAATATTTATTTACAATTGAGTAGATTTTAATAGAAATTAAAGTATATATTGAGAATTAAATTAAAATGTAAATGTTTTGTGTTTGTTGCTCTTTCATTCTTACATACTACACACACACACATATATAGTTTATACTTACATATAAAAACATTATTTTAATAATTTATTATTTATAAAATTATTGGCCTAGCTTACCCTAATTATAATGAACTTCTAAATCTCCTTCTATTATACATTATAACAATTTTAATTCTGATTTTTTTAATATATGTTTGGGTATTTATTGTCATGCTGCCATGAAATTACAATTTCTCTCTCTATATATAATTTAATAAATTTTAATGGATGTAATTAATAAAATATTTATAAATATGTGGAAATTTATGTTATATTTTATTGAGAAAAAACACAGCTGGATGTTAACAGAATAGTAATCAATGATAATAGTAAACTGTTAATGCTTTTTTTTGCATTTAAAAGAGAGTTCTTTAAATGTTGTCTGTAGTTCTTATATAGAGATAAAGCATTACATTAAATATATACATGTGAAAGAAAACTAAATATATATGTGTGTATATAATTGGCTGCAGAAAGGAGTGTGCTCTTAACTGAAGTTGAAGCTCTTTTATTCCTCTTTGAGACCTTAAGAGCAAATTCCTTATGTCCACTCCATGTTTTTGTCATTACAGAGGTTATTACTATATAATTAACTGTTCACCAAAATGTATCAGTCAGCATGATGAGTTAATTGGCTTTTTACCTCTGGGTAAAAGATCAAGAAACACTATGGCCTTTCTTCCCAGTTTCCTGATAAGTCTTACTGTATCTTATCTGTTAAGTTTCCTTGAAAGCAGAATGAATATATGTGTGTGAATAAAATTTTTTTATAAATACTTACGATCATAACAGACAAAACTAAAATATGAGCATGAGACTTAAAATCACCAACCAAGACAACAGTTAGCAGCCAAAGTGGAGGGTGCTAAGAATCTCCTACTTGTGTACCCATGTTATCATTTGATAATTACTTTTTATTTAGGTACTTATAACTATAGATTACTTTTAAATGATGAAAGATTGCATAAATTAAAAGAACAATCTAATATTAAGTGGGACATTGTTGGACTTTATGAAGTCACAAAGAAAAACTGAATACATAATTGATTTAAAAAGTGTATGTGTACTTTACAATAAAGGCAGAAATATTGGAAGCACAAGTATAGAATTTGTTATAAGAATTTCATTTTTTATTACAAAAAAATATATATATAATATATTTAGAATGATGAACTCTCAAATGCCTTATATAAATAACATTTAAAATCTCACAGTATTAACATCTAACTTAACAACAGATAAAGTGAATACATTTTTGTTGGCAGTCCAAGATAACTGCCACAACAAACTATTCTTTGTGAATATACACTACCATAGTTAATATAGTTCTGGATCATTATTCTTTTAGCTTGAACTATGTACAAAATACATATTACATATCATTGTCAAACTAAAAAAAATTATTTACTGATTGATAAGTCAATTATTTCCATTTTTTCTATTGAAAATAAAAACATTAAATAGTCCTAAAATATTAGGCAATCCAGGATGAATCTCTTTTTGCATGATGAGAAGATTGCACTTAGAATACAAGGGGAAGAACTTGAACTAAATCAAACCTGATTTATTTCTCTAGTACTGATTGCAATAATTGAATATTATTATTAAATATTTTACATATAACATGGTAATTAAATTTAATTACAACAATTTAATAAACACTGTAATTAATTTACAATATAACATTTCATTTGTTTAATCTATAACAAATATTTATATATCTGCAAAAGTTACATTTCTTGAGTTGCAGAAAATATTTGCTGTAAATTTTGTTGAGTAATTTTTATTCAAAAATTTATCTTAAATATCTGCAATTATATAAATGTTTTAATAAGTTTTTATTATTATAATTAATTTATACATTTTTAGATTTTACCTTTTTGTTTTTTTAATGTATATTATTCTTTGTATCACATGTTTAAAATTTTAACTTTTTTATTAATGAATTTTATACTTATATATGATTTTTTTTATATGTTTGTACATAAGTATGTAAAGAATGTGTTATTAATATTTTAAGTTGTTTTCAACAACATAAAATTTATATTTAATTTTTTTTTTTTGTAGTTTTTTTGACATTGCTGTTTTTAATAATAAAAATAAATTTATTTATACATAAAATCTTAATCGCATTTCGTATATTGTGTACAAAACATAAATTTCAATATAATAACTAAATTTATAATTTTTATAATGCATTCTAATAAAATACAAAACAACATTCTTTACAATGAAATCATTACATGGAATAATAAAGAAAATTGTTCAAAAAGGCACACAAAATAAATAAGACACTTATGTTTGTTAACTTAGAGCCTATTGACATTTAGGTATATATTTTCAGAATTTCCTGATGTCAATTTTTTTTAATCATTAACCACTAGATATAAGTAAGCAAAATATAATTGGAATATTAACTTCTACTTATTATTTATTTTTGTTATATAATAAATATATCAGTTTATATAAAAGTCATAAATAAATGAAAAGAATAGCACAGCAATAACAAGAAAAAAGTATAGACCCTCTTTATAAATGATTGTTAGAAGAGGCTGTAGATTTCAGTATAAAATAAGAAATAGAGTCATTATTGAAACTTAGAAAATAAAATTATTATGCTCACCGTATTATATTCATGGAATTATGTGTTTTGTATTACCACATTTTCATCCATTAAATACATACATAAGCATTATGACTACAATCTTAAATTATTCTTTAGGTTTTTTAACTATTTTTTTGTTATTTTTCTGTTTTTTCCTTTAGAAGTTACAATGACCAACGACACTTGTTCAAAAATGATTGCTAATGATGATGATGATAAATTTATTTGAGATTATGCAAAAATATATAATAGAAGAATGTTACGAATAAAAAGCATTTTTTATTTTTTACAGTAAGAAAAAATTTCCACTTTGTTGGCAGATAAAATGTTTATGTATTTACTTATTCTCGAATTGAACATGAATTTATAATTATCAGTTGTAATTTAAGACTGATATTAAGTACTTGAGTTATTAGTAGAGAGTATAGCTATAGGCAATATAATTAGTGATTAACCATCAATTGCATTCTATTACTTTTACAAAGATTATAATGATTTCCAAATAAAATATATTTTGGGCTTGTTACATTTTTTGGTTTCTTTAGAGAAGAATTTAATGTTCACCTAAAATTAATGACGTTAATAGGTATAGAAATTTGATGAGGACTGGATTTTTAAAAAATATAACTTGGTATTTGCAGTGCCATATGAAGACTAACAAAATGAGAGCAGTTCTAATTTTTTTTTTTATCTTTGATACTCAATAAATAATCTTTCCAGTAGTCTTTTATGAAAAGGCAATGCTAATAAGATATTAATTACTTTTCAAACTTTACAGTTTCTGCTAGTGGGAGTTTGAAATGTTTTAAATTTTTATTTAAAGAATTTCTAGATATCTTTTTATTGGTTCACTGTCTAAAAGAAAAAATGTAAACCTGGTTTACATGATTGAAAAGTATACTTTTTACATAAAAAGTCATTTCATAATTGAATGAGGGTAAATGTATATGTGATATTTTCATATATATACAATGGACTCTGCTATTGGAATTCATTCTAGCATATATTTAAATATATGTTGGTTAATCCATTTCAGACTACGGGTAATCCATTTCAGATCCACAGAAAAGTTATGTAAAACTAATTTATTTAACTTTTACACTATAAATATAATAATTTTGAAAAGGATAAACAATCTTTCTATATTAAAAACTGTAATCAAATGTTCTATAATAAAGGCATTACATTTTTATTTATTCATAAACAGTGTTCTTTAATAATGTGAACAAATTGAAATGATATAAGTCGCATTACAGAAATGGAAATATTTTTTGTTTGGCTGATAATGTACTTTATAAAAATTGTCTAATATAATAAATTGTTGTACTCTTCATTTTTATATATTTTATACATAAATTTGAAAACCACAAACAATTTTATCTAGTGGAAACTTTAATTGAACTTTTAAAAGCGGAAACAAAATTACCTAGTAAAAATAATAAAAAATCATATTTTGCTGAGTAATTTTAAAACTTTACTACATTTTTACTGCTAAGATTACAAATAAATAATAAACTAAATTAGTAATCAAGCCTTCCAAAACTTGACAACAGAGACTTGGCATTCTAGTTAAAGTAGGCACAATCTGAGACATCTTAACATGCATACCTACACATACAATGCTATGTTATTTAGCAGCATTCATTGCAACAGATGCATTCATTGTTCAAATCATTATTTAGTATGAAAATGAAAAAAGTTCATCGTACATGTTTATTATAAAAACATATGCTAGACTACTGTGTTTATATATATGTACATATATTAAGTGTGTGTGTATATATATATATATCAAGTGTAATAATGCTCAAGGATAAATGGGTTTGTAAATAATCACTAAAAGCCAGTTGACATTTAGAACAGTGGTCTTAAATCTTTTCACACCTGCGGATCGGCAAAAATAAGGATAAGATTTCACAGACTGGCAGAAGTTTACAAATAAATTTTCTTAAAGATGTAACCTGCTTATGGTGTTGCTTACCTTCACATGCTGAACACTCTCAAGTTGCACAGTTATACTGCTACAGAAAACAGTACTATAACAATCATTCTCACTAGTGTGCTTGCATTTCTACATTTATTATTTCATTGTTAAAACATGCAAGAATAAAATGTTATTTATCTGAATGTTGGAAAATATCACAGCTAGTGTAATTACATGACAATGATTATAATAAATGTAATATCTGTATTTAATGTTAAATATACAAAATGAAGTTATATATATATGGAGGTTGTCTTTTGATAGTAGTAAGGGCAAAATAGAATTCGCATAATTAAAATCACCGTACAGCCAAAAAAAAGTCACCATATTTTAAATCTCAAAAATAAAACGAAACATGTAAAAGTCTGAAGTTTTGATGTTATTGTAATTTCTTTGTGCTTGTGTGTTGAAAGGATCAAAAAATGTAATTAATAGGAAAAGTTTTTTTTTTAATGAAAAAATAGACATCGTGTAATAGAAATACCCCCCCCCCCCAAATCACCATATATTCACCGTCTTTTAAAAAGACAAATTTTTGGGTTGTTTTTCTTTTTTAAAAAGGTAATAAAAATTGATTTCAAAAATAAAAGTTAAAGCCAAAAAAGATCTTATTTTAATTTTTTTTTTTTGGGGGGGGGGGGGAGTGGGTTGAGAAATACTTTGTCTTCACTGAGACAAAAGTTATTTTTGGTTTGTTTTTATTTTTTAAAAAAGGTAATAAAAATTGGTTTTAAAAATAAAAGTTTTAGTATATCACAGGTATACAAATAAAGGCAAAAAAGATAATGCCTTATAAGCCAAAAAAAAAAGTGGTCATATTTTTAAACAAAAAAAGAAAATGAAACTTCAAAAAGTCAAAAGTTTTGATCTTTTATTTGGGGGGGGGGGGTGTATTGAGAAATACTTTGTAAAAGTTAGAGACAGAAGTTACTTTTTAGTTTTTATTTTTTAAAAAAGGTAATAAAAATTGATTTCAAAAATAAAAGTAAACGCCCCAAAAAAAAAATCATGTATAGCCAAACAAAAACCACTAAAAATGAAATATTAAAAGAGGGAGTAGAAAAAATTTAAGAGATCAAAAAAAGTCACATTACATTTTATTGTTTTAACAAATAAACAATGCCAACAAGCGGCCATGATTGGCTATCAAAAGACAACCGGAGTTTGTGTAATAAAAAAACTTTTTTTTTTTAAATTTTGAAGTTTTTTAGAAAAATAATAAAAAATTTAATTCTACCCACCTTCCCATAAACACTTGTGATAAATAGAAAAACAAATTAATTTATGTATGATTGATTAGATTTTGTTTTTGTTCTGTTTCTTTTTTTTTAATCAGGTAAAAATGCGATGAAAAAATAAATAAAAATTGTTTATATTAATTAAAAGTTTAAAATCTTATTTTGTTATTACAAACTCTCTTGCCAATCTAGCGCAGACTGACAGAAAACTTCTGTGGACTGGTAGTTGAAGACCACTGATTTAGACAATCCCAATATCAATAACAATCTCAATATGTTGTCAAGGCAACCTCCTTTTAACAATAAAGGTGGGATGGGCTTTTAATGATATATATAGATATATGTAACATGTTGAATTAAATATTTCCATGGATTTTTATCATAATAAGAAATAGAAATGAGGAAATAATACAAGGGCTATTATAGGTTAATGAGAAAACTTGTTTAGCCTCAGGGATTGTCATTTAGTAATAATTGATAATGTCTTGGATCATTTCTATTCCTTATATATGCATCATATTCAATATATTTGATATCAAAATTTTTGAGAATGAAATGGATGAGAGTATTTAAGTATTCTAATTCTAATTTAGCTAAATGGACTACATGGAAGAGATGTCTACATTAACATTATTATTTTATAAACTCTTTTAAAGGATTTTGCTTTTATATATTTGAACAAATGATTTAATATTGAAGATATTTATTATCTAAGTATGCGCAACCTCAAGCAACAAATAACATTTGTGCTTAATAAAAAAGAAAGATTGATTGTGTTTGAGGCTGCAGACATGAGGTCTTTTCCACTTTATCTGGAAAATAACATTGTAGATGTTCTTAAGCCTTGGAAAGTCTTTTGCAATTCCTTTAATTCTTTAACAGCAGACAGAGGATTGAATAAAGAGAATAATAATAAACTAGATGGAGATATTATTATTCAGACAAACTAATTATAATTGTGACCACCATGACTACTTCATTTCTTAAGATTGTGAAATCTATGACTAAGCCATGTGATTTTACCACTACAATGAATTGCCCTTTAGGTATCATTCTACAAGAGGAATCTACCTCCCTGGATTTTTATTGGGATTAATTTATACATTTTAAATAAAACTCAGTTAAAAATAGTGGCAAAGGTAGTAGCATATCTGAAGATGCTGATACCTCAACTTACCACCAATGTTATTCCATCTATCAGATATCTCTGAAGGTGTTCAAGCTAAACACAAAAGCATGATTGAAAACACTGACTGCCCTCATTTTTCACCACACAGTTATACTGAGAGAGATTTTCATCATTTGAAATGCAGAAAAATTAACAAGTCTTCATCTGTTAATATACTATGAAGACAAACTTATTTTATCAATCTTCACAAAAACTAGTACAGAACAAAGCATCACAGGTATTTCAGTGATTCAGAAAAGAGTATAACACATTTTAGCAAAATTCCTCATCTTTATGGTCTACATAAAATCCATAAAGATCATGTTCCATTAAGACCTATTGATAGTTTTAGAAATTTATCTTGCCAAAATTGGTCATGATTTTTATCTCAAAATTCTGTCTTCTTTAGCATACAAGACCCAGTCTTTTGTAAGATATTATAGACACTTTGTAGAGTTAATGAAGAACATGAAAATTGAAAGAACTGACTTATTAGTAAGTTTTGATATGAAAAGTTTATTCATAACTGTACCAGGTGAACAAGCATTATCTATTGTAAGGAAAATATTATATGGTGATAGCAGCTTACAAAACAGAACAAATCTTCCTATTGATAGTATAATAGAACTATTAATATTCAGGATAACAGCAACCTGCTTACAATACAACACAGAATTATTTCAACAAAATCAAGGGATAGCTATGACCTCATTGTTTGCACCCTTGATTAGCAATATTTACATAAAAGAATTTGAAATCACAGCCACAAAGACTACTCCATTTCCCATGCTGATGATGCATTATGATGGAGCACTATTACAAACTTTCTGGAAAACATCAACAACATATGTCCTTTAGTTAAATTCACAATAGAGTGAAAAAAAACAAAAATTGGTATTTTTGACAGGACTCTTTCATGGAAAAATTAAAATTACAGTTTACAGAAAATACACATGTATATAAAAAAACTTAGCATATACATACAATCATACCAGAAACCCAAAACATGGAATTATATAACTACTATGAAACAGAGCAAAAGAAATTTGATCATAAACCAACAATTTGGAAAAAGAAAACTCTATATAGAACAAACTCTTATGAAAAATAATTATCCATCAGCTGTCATTAAAAAAACTTTAAAAAGACTACAAAAAGAAGAATAAAAAAACAATTATTGGTACTCTAGTGCATCTATACATTCCAAAAATAGCAGACAAATTAAGGAAAGTCTGCATTGGGTATAATATCAAAACAACTTTTTAGAGCCATACTACAATACAAAAAATTCTAACATCTACAAAGCTTAAACTTGAAATGCTGAAAAACAAAAACTGCATCTATGAAATACCATGTGAATGTGGAAGAATGTATATTGGTGACACCAGTCACCCCATTGAGTAATGATTCCAAGAGCATAAACTGATGGTTAGAAGAGAAAATAAATATGTTCAAGATAGCAAACAATGTGTTCAATTGGGAAAATACAAAAATATTGGATAGAAAGAAAAAGGTACTAAGAAGAAAATTTAAAGAAGCTGCTCACATGACAATTGTAAATGACCCCATAAGTCAGCTTAGTGTGTCTATAAATAATCTATGGAAATCACTAATCACCTTTGCTCTTAGGAAAAAGTGGAGAAATAAAGAGAAACTTCATTGATAAGTATATGAAATTTCTACTGAATGTTGCATTTGAAATGATGGCTCAGTTGGTTAGAGTGTTATCTTAAAATTCAATATTCAAGGATCTAGGTTAGATTCTCATTATAGTACTGTCACTAGTCAGGCAAGCAACATCTGAAAAAGAGAGGACAGTAATACCACTGGAAATATTATGCATATACTGACTTGTGTGTGATTGGAAAATTTAAATAAAGTTATATTTTTAAAGACATTCAATACTTAATATTAGATTATGGAAATAATCTGCTATATAAATACAACTAAAATGCCATCATCACAAACATTCAGGAAAATGCTGTATTATTAACTCTATTAAAAAGTATGAATTTTTTTAGGATGCCTTCATCTTTGTAATTAATGAGATTAGGTAAATTCTGTTGTTACCTATATTATTTTCTCTTTATGCTAAACTCTCTCCTGACAATTATTCCATATATAAGAAAAGCATTTCTGCAATGGCTTAGGTATTATTATTATTATTATTATTATTATCATCATCATCATCATCATCATCATCATCATTATTATTAGTAGTAGTAGTAGTAGTAATAATAATAATAATAATAATAATAATAATAATAATAATTACTACTACTATTATTACCACTACTATTATTATTATTATTACTATTACTCTTTTTTCAAACATAATTACTATTTTACTGATCAACAAAATAATAATAATTTCTCTATAAATATAAGCTCCCACTTTTTACTAAGAAATTCTCCATGGCAAACAAATCATTTGTAAATTTTATTCATTAAATTTCATGGCTATATTTATTCATTGTTTACTAATACCAATAGGTCTTCTTTTCACTTAGACCACCATTGGAGATTGGTAAAAAGATTTACCGGAAAGTACCATTTAGCTTCAAAATAATTAATCTCTACAAATTTTGCTTCTAGATTGAAAGTAGCAAGAACTATAGTCAATAGTCTCTTCATTTTCTATAGTATATAATATAGCACAATCAACTATAAAGTTAATGGCATCAACTAAAAAATTTGTGTGAAACAAATACGTATGGGTAGATCATTAATTGTCTTATTAAAGACCAAAATAGCACTAAATTAAAAACTGTTGGTATACATAGGCTCACGGGCATTTTAAGGATAGATTTCTTTAAGAGTTTTGAGAGAATTTGTAATAATTTTTCATAATGATATAAAAAAATAATATATATTTTATTATTGTTTTCAATAATCTGTCTGTGATTAGTTGTAAACAAATTACAGCCATAAATACTTTTACATGTAGCAGAATACAAAATCAATATTGTTCATCAGACCCTATTTTCCAATGCAATTAATCAAAATAGATTTCATAAATAGAAATTCTCTAATTATCAGACAGTGGTAGATTGACAGGGTAGGTTGTCAGACTTGTGTGCTTAAGGTTTCTGGATCAAAGTATGACATCACATGACTTATGAAACAACAAACCAATCAATTATTTTTAATATAATACAATTGAATAGCTAGATAATGGTCATTTATTTAGATAACTTAATCAAATAATTATGGAGTATATTTAAGAAAAAATTTAATGAGAAACTTATGATAATAATAGAGGGCTATACTTTATTAATTTCCAGATTGTAGTGGAGATCTATTTGAAATGACATTGTTAGAAGGAAACTTATTTCCCCTTTTTTTAACTGTTTGAAAAAAATTAGCTTCCATTTAAGAGATGTCTGCTAATCTTTTTAATATTAGAGTTACAAATTTTTTTCTAGATATAATTTTTTTTAGCATTTTCATATACAGTTCATAAGAGTGTTTATATTTACACTATTAATGTTTCTAAAAATTTCAATATTGATCGTAATACTTTACTATATTTTATTGTTTACACTTTGAAGGTGGGGTGTTATTAAATAGAAATTTGAAGTATTTACATTATTTATTGAGACAATTTGTAGGCATTTTTTTATTACAGTTATTATTACAAAGATTCATTAAAACAAAATAGAATAACACTGCCATCTAGGGTCCAATAATTATTTAGATTACAGTGGATGGCTTAGGAGTCAGTAGAAGAGATCTGTTCTTGTAAAATTCATTAAAATTATTAAGCCTTGACCTGTTTACAATAGAGAATTTTTTCCATCAATACTTGATGTATCACAATATTCAAGCCAATAAACACCACTTAATCACCATTTCTTATGTTTACTCTTAACTGTTATTAAAACAGGCAAAACTCTCTATACATATTGCCACCCAGTGCAAGCCAGAGTAATCAATGGATGCCAGAAGGCTTGTGCGTAAAATCCCCATCTAGTGCCTACTCATCCAATATTCCCAGACTAGTTTCTGGCTTGTGCTCTCAGATCCAAGGCTCCTCACTGACGAAGGCCACACGCCAGAAACTAATCTGGGGATATTGGATGAGTAGGCACTAGATGGGGATTTTATGCACAAGTCTTCTAGAATCACTGGGTGGCAATACATATAGAGAGTTTTGTCTGTTTTATCACAGTATTATATGTGGGAATCAAACAGTTCAACATTTTTTTTAAAAATAACAGGTTTAGAATTGACTTTGTGGTCGTATGAATCTCTTAGCGCTTAAAAATGTCACAAAAAATAATTATTTATTTACAATCTCCTAAAAAAATGAAAACTATCAGTTTGGGCTAAAAAATAACAACAGTATGATCAATAATTGGTTGTTTTATTTTTAATTTGTTGCCTTAAATATTGCATTATGGGTGTAATATCTATACTTAAAAATGTATACTATTCCTTACTATTCTTGTTTATTATGTTAGCTAAATATGATTTTCAATTTTTTAAATATATTTATAAATTTTGTTTATATAGTGTTATTTTTATTATATTTTATCAGAATTTTCAAATCTAAAACATATCCGTAGTATAACCTCTGCTTCAGTTCAAGAAGAGGCAGTAAGAAATTTAATACAACGATTGCTTAAAGACCGGGCAGAAGAATTCGTTGTCAAAATAGATACAAACTTAAATTCAACAAACAAAGATATTTTTCAGGTTGGTTAATATATTTTATAATAAATTCAATTATTAACGTTTTTATATCAAATAATTGATTGTGTATAATAAAATACTTTTAGAAGTTTATTTTACTTTTTTTAATTTTTTTTTACAGAAAATGTACTGAGCATTATAATTATTTTTAATATATATTATCAACTATATTTATAATGTAGTAGATAAAATGAAAAATTAAATTTATAATTGGATTAAAAGATACATTTGTTAATTGATCATGGTTGATTTAATTTTTTTTTTGATGCTATGAAAGTAACATATGGACCAGAAAAATTATATCACAGTTCTATACATTAGTTGATGGTTCTATTTTATGATAATGGTCATAATTTCAAGTATATTGAATTTGACAATGTTAGTCAGCATGCTCTCACTCAAAGGAAATCATCATTATCATCGATCCACTGTTGAATGAAGGTCTTTCCAAGTTCAATTCATCTTCTCTAGTTTCACTTCTTCACAAAATCCAGCATACTTCCTTATTTCATCCATTCATCTCACACGTGGTCTTTTTCTTTTTCTAGACCATCAGTTAGAATCCAGATTAAGATTTCATCTATCCATCTATTATCATTTCTTCTAACAATATATCCATCCCAATTCCATTTCCATCTTTTAATTCCTTTCAGGAATGTCAGTAACACCTAAACATATAATATTTTATACTTAATAATAATATATAAAGCCAAAAGACATCAAATAACTCTAGTAGATGCATGGAATATTTTTTTTGTTTTATATCTATCCTGCCAAGAGATAAATGTGCTTACAGTTATTAAAAAACTGAAAACAACAAAATATATAGCTACAGAACTGGTGTCATAGTTATATAACTGGCAGCATTCACAACCTTAATATGTTTTTGAATTTTAAGCCGGTAGCTTAATAATATAAAAAGCAGTAAAATGTGATTGCTGGATGAAAAATTTATTGGATCCCAATTAGATCTTGGTCCAAATTTTAAGCAAAAACTAGTTTTGAGGATCTATATGTAAGGCAACCCTAAACAGGAATTTAATATACATTATATCTAGCATCTATTGATTCACTCACGTTTACAATAGATGACAGAGTTTCAACATCTTAACAATTTTTTAAAATCTAATTTAGGTTTTGTAAACATACTTTAATAGGTTATAATATTTTTGTGTCTTTAAGCACATTGTATGTTTTTTTTTTTTGAAGAAAAAAAAAATGGATCTACAAAATATGAAATGGTCTTGATAATTAAAGATTTACTATATGTGCATTTATATGTGTAAGTGTACACACACTTTGAGTGTATTTAGGTTTTTTATTTCTCCAGAAGAAATACGTGATTAAGAAAGATTTTTCAAAATAGGAGCAATAAAAAAAAAGAAAGAAAAAGATTTCATACATATTAGTGCCAGAATAAATCAGTCTAATGGATAACTTAGCTTAATAATTCTAAATTTATTTACATTATATCTTTTAAAACATTTACATTTGAAAAAAGTCGTTAAAATGTCAAAAATAAATCTTTATTTATTTTGGAATAGTATTTTATTTTATTCATTTGCGTATATTTATCTTAATGTATGATCTTAAACATTGTATTACTTTGTAAAATATTAATAAATAAAAAAGCAATACAGATGTCTACATTTGTGTTATATATGATATTAATAAATCAATGCGTTTACATCTGTGCTTAATACATAGGTAAGACTCTGGTTATATAAAACATCTGTAATATATTTCAAAAATAAAAATTTCATGAATATAGTTTTCAGAATCATCCATATGGGTGGCTGATACATTTATAGCACCTAATGTTTGGGTTGGCTCTTATTTGTCATTGTCTGTATAGTAGGAATAAATCTGAAATCCACTTTTTAATAACAATAACTTTTGGAATGAATACTAACCCACTTACAGTATTCAAATCACCAAATCAACTTAGGTTATAGTTGTTATAATGAATAGCCCCACACTTAGATGAACCTGAAAACTGTATTCACATATGTATATGCACACATAGAAACATCATTATATGTATAATAATTTATAAGTTGGTACTTCATTTTTGTTTGTATTACCACAATAGTTATGAATTGTTCTTTTTTAAAAAGCTTTCATTTGTAGATTTTAAATTACATATCATTGCCACAAGTGGAGTTGCAGCAGCATGGGGACTCCATTATTATTTGAAGTATTTTTGCTTCTGCCATATCGCTTGGAGTGGAAATCAACTCAATGTTCCAAAACCTCTACCAGTCATTGCTCAACCTATTACTATAACTTCTATGGATAGGTTAGTTTTTAAATTTAACATAAATATTTTAAGATTAGTTTTCTGTTGTCAAATTGAAATCAGTTTTAGAAGCTTTACAATAAACACTATAAATAAAGCTCATACATTATTGGCAGGAATTTACTATTGCTTGATTTTTTTTTTTAATAACTTATTTTAACATTTGCATTTTACATTGTTAAATTTTATGACTTCTAATATTTAGAGTTACATTATAAAGTAGAATGTAACATAAGATGCTACATTCAATAATAAATTATTATTGAATAAATGTAATTATTGATCTCAGTATAAGTTATTGTAATTAAGTTTGAAATATATATTTATACACATATATATACATACCATGTGCTCTAGAATTTGAGTATAAAATATGAAATATCTTGCATTTTTAACATGCTACTCAGTCACTGAATGATTTATTATTAAGTGGATTTGCTTATTAAACAATATGTCACATGACTTTTTGTTTATTATTAAAATCGATGTTAGAAGTAATAATCCACTATATTTAATCTACTCTTTGTAAAAATAAATAGCTCAGGAGTAAAGTAAGTGCAATAAAATGAAATAGTGAACCTAATGGACAGTTTCATTACTGTATTAACATTATATGGAAATAGACACTTGCATACATGTAAATATAGTGACACAACCAATTTTAAATCCATTCTAAACATTATCTCAGAATCTTTTCAGTCCTTGTCTTTTTTATTTTTCATGTAGTTACATATATTTTTTATAAGATTATCTTTCATAAGTCATCTTTTTTTCATACTATTTAAAACTTTCTTTTCTAATTAAATATGCAAAGCTTTCTTTTTATTTTTATTTTTTCAAATTCTGAATCAAAGAATTTAAAAATTCTTAATTCTATTTATAATAGCATACAATAGATTCATTATCTTTATTTAGTGGAGTAATTGTTAGCACATAACTACTATGCCTTTGATCTGCATTTGAGTCTTTTTTAAGTGAAATTTAAAAATTTTTCAGATCACAGGATTGGCCTATTCTATGATCTTGCTTTCCAATATTAGATAGACAATAAGTATCTGACTATTATAAGCTAAAGTGAAAAGATCCTAGATCAATGAGTTAAGCAGATGAATACTAGTGTGTTAATTATAAAAATAGATAATAACAGTTTTTATATAATGCCATTTTTATCACCAGGATTGATCTGAACTTATAGTTTATTTCTTTTTTTTTCTGCTCTTTAATTAGTCTTTGCCTTTTAATTTTATGCTTTATCACTATATTCTAAATGATTTAGCAAAATCTCTAAAAATTTAAAACAATAATCTTTTGTTTTCTCTTTTTACCCAAATAACTTTATATCTCACTTCACTGGCTTTAGTTTAGTTTTATTTTCATTTCAAACTTATGGTTTCACTACTTTTTTATACTGGTTTTAATTTTCCATTTAATCAACAGGTTTATGTAATTTGTTCTATTTTCTAAAACAGCATTTAACAGCTCTTCTAATATAACAATAACTTGTCAGAGATAAATGACACTCTTATATTACATCTTTGTCCAGTTCTTCTGTAAATAAAAAATATATTCTCTCTCATGTTTACATACAGTGGTATTTTTTATATATATTTCAATCTACCTTTTTCCTATTCAACAAGAACTATTTAATTTTCACTATGGAATGCATTTCAAGTTTGAGAAAAATATTATTTTTTTTTTAATTAAATTTTATTATTATTATTATTCAAGTTTTTTTAAAAAAAAAACATTCCATTTTATGTTAAACTTTTTCAGTTTAAAAAAACCATGATACTAGATATTTATTTCACAGCTAATCTAGTGATTTGTTGTTCAGGTTTTCACATGAAATTTGAACACAAAAGTGAAAGAGTTGAATTGTTATGAACTTTGATCCTTAGATTCTCTCACTTTATCATTATATTAATCAGTGCAGGTATAAGATAGTTTTTTTTTCCCATGTGTCATAGCATCAGCTGGGAAGCAAACCCGCTAATCCAGGACAACTGCTTGTAATGCTTGACAGGTATAAGATAGTTGCAGTTCAGAATAAATTATTGATCAAAGCAGACTTTTTCATTATAATAGACGCAAATATAACCATACTAATTCACGTTTTAATCTAATCTAATATAAAATACAAGAGAAATATATCTTTTCTTAAATATCTTTTCATATTAAAAGTAACTCACTCTTTTCAAGTCTATTATTAGTTTTCTTAATAGACTTGATTTTTACCTTCTGTCTTAATATACATTCATCACTTAATGTAGAATTCTTATATACTAATTGTGTGCCTTTATCTTGATAATCAAACTGAAGATTGTATTCACATTTTCCCATCAGTATTATATAAAATTAATTACTTTAGATTATATAAGATTAAACTACTAATCAATGTTTTTTTTGTTTGTTAAAATTAAAATTTATTCTTAAATATTCAGGCCTAAAAAGTTCTAAATATACAATAAATATTAAAGACACTAAAAAAAATGACACAGATTTAATACATTTTGATCCTAGAATAGAAAGTTCCTCTTATTTATCATGTATTGTTTGAGTTGTAGAGTGATGATTTGTTATTATTAACATTCCTACTTTTGAGGGGATAGAAGTAGGTATCTCTACAGTTATCAAAACTGAAGACACTAAATTGGACTATTTCCATCATCTAATTTTAAGTAACTCATAAATCAATTTTGCACTTAGAAAAAAGTGGAGAAATCAGGAGGAGTTTCATAGATAGGTATATGAAATTTCTAATAACTGTTGCCTTTAGCATGATGATTCAGTTAGTTAGGGTGTTACCTTAAAATCCAATATTCAAAAATCTAAGGGTCCAGGTTTGATTCCCATGCTGTCACTGTTCAGGTCAGCAGCACCCGAAGAAGAAAAGAGAATAATATCTCTTAAAATATTGTGCATATACTAACTAACCTGCATGATATTACTAACAGCTAAATGTAATTGGAAAATGTAAATAAAGTTAAATTTTTTAAAAAATATTTAATATTTAATATTAGATGATAGAAACTGTTTAATATATAAATACAACTAAAATACCATCATCACAAACCTTTGGGAAAACATGAAGGTACTAAAATTTGTAGTTACTGACCTGTAGTCAGATTGCTAAAAATTGTTCAGGCATAATTGGCATAAAACTTTAGAATGTTTTATATTTAATACTATACTGAACTTAATGTAATTTATAAGTAATTTGAACTCAGACTTTCAAGCTCCTTACAGCTCTCTACTCCATTCTATATAATCATTACAGTGACCACATACATGTGAAAAAGATAAATGATCTCCAATATATGTATTTCATGCTGAAACAGCACTCATCTGTTGGTCCAGATCATCATCTCTCTCTCACACACATATATAGTTTTATTGATAAAAACATTTATGTGGTTTTTAAAAATGATTTTTATAGAATAGATAATAGTTAGCCAATGGGTCTACCTACAGTTGCTCAAATATGCAATTTTGTAATTTCTACATAAGAGGAAAATATTTTGAAAAAGTTTTATCAAAAGGATATTACTGTATATTATCAATATATGGATGATGTATTTGTATGTGGCAGGTCAAATATTATTAAAGACTTGTTTAAGGAATTAAATAATTTAGATAGCTTAAAATTGATCAGAACAGATGAAAAGTTAATGTGTATTTAGTTTCTTGATCTTAAGATAACTAGAAATAGATGCAAGCTAGATTACTGCATGATGATTAAACTAATAACAAAAAGAGGTTACATTCCATATAAATAAAGGCAGGTTTGAAGTCATTTTTATTTAGAAATAAGTAAGGCAAAATATTGAAATGTATTCGAATGAATTGTTAAATGTTGACTATGATTATAATCATATATATAATACTATTAAAAATTTTAAAAGGAAATATAAAAATAAAAATAATAATAAGGTTGATTCTACTGCAAATAAAAAAAAGGATATCATTACTATATATTTCAAATGAACAAGTAAATTTTATAAAGGAAATTTATAAAGGTATATGTGGTATTGCATTTTATGCATCTCCTGCATTAAACAAATTAATAAATAATTCAAAAGATAAAACTTCATTTTTAAATAAAAATTGCATCATTTATAAATGGAGATGTAAGTGTGATAGTGGATGTATAGGGGAATCAAGATGTACATTAGAGAAAAGAACTAAAGAGCACATGCTGTTATTAAGAAAGATTCAAAAAACAAAACAAAATTGTAATGGAAATGATAATGGTCAGCATTGGTTTTTCATGACCATAATAGATTATGTATATATGTTTTTAATTTGAATTATAATAATGTAAAAATATTGCAAATTGAAAGAAACAATAATAAAAGGAAAATAAAGGCAGCCTTGTTAATATATAAATATAAGCAAGACTTAATAAACAGGCAGGCAGCAAATGTAAAGATCATGGAATTGTGGGAAGGTTAGCCATTGAAAGTGTTAGTTGACAAAGACTACGAAGATAGTTGAAAGCGCTTCTAAGTGGATAAAACTTTTTTAAAGTTGTACTTTACATATATTTAGTTACTGTATTTATTAATATTCAATTACAAGATTAAGTATATAACTTTGAAGAAATACAGACTTCAAATAAGAACATTGTTATATATATATAATCAATGCTCAGTTTTATATTAAGATTGTAATCTTCAAACTTTAATGATCAGACTATCAGCCATCCATATCATTGTTTGTTGATAAAACATTCATATCTCTTGTTGATGACAATGTTATGGTCATATCTATGTTGATTTTAAGTCATTCTGACCTCATATATATATGACTTTAACATGTCCATTTTAAATATACAGAAAAGGGATGGGAAGAATATAGCCTGAATATGTATTATTTACTACCAAGGATATTGTCTATACTGAACAATGTAATATTTAAGGGATTCAAACTCAGACTTTCCAACTTTATACAGCTAATCACTCCTTTCTATACAACCAATACACATGACCACATACATGTGAAAAAGATAAATGATCTCCAATATACATTATATAGGATGGAATGGATAGCTGTAGGGAGATTGAAAGCCTGGGTTCAAATCTCTTATAAATTACATTTAGTTCAGTATACATTCAGCCTATATTCTTCCCATCTCTTTTCTGGGTATTTAAAATGGACATATTGTAACAGTCAAAACATGTCTATCTCGCTAACACACTGCAGAATTTAAACCCGGGACATAGAACTCAACACTAGGAGGGTTGCCTCCCAGCAATCCCAAGTTCAAATCCCCAAGTCCGAACTCCACGATGCCCTCTACGTGATAACACATTTGATGCTACTAATAGTATAATTTCATGCCAGTGATCAGGGAGAAAACAAAAGACTGTAAATCTAAAATAGCCCTAGGTTCATTTAACAATAACTTATAGATGTGCCTGAGATAAACCCACTATGGTATGTTACTTAAATTGCACCCCGAATAAAAGAGAAAAGAAATAAATTTACAAATAATATTTTAATAATTAGATAATGGAAAATAGTTTAGTTATACAAATTGGATAGCTATATAATAAACAACAAGATGGCTGATACCTCGTACTTGGGTTCGTTTAGATAACGTGTCTAAAATATAGTGACACGGTAGGCATATGCGAGTCACGTAAAGTCTAACAGAGTTTGAATATTCTAAAATATTTATAATTGGAAACTTAAATGGAGATCGAGAGTCGCTCGCGAAGTGATTAACTAGATTATAAGATCAAGCTATAATGAACGGACTTGAAATTCATTTAACTAATAGAATTCTGTTAAATAATTAATAAGGGAAATGTACGGTGGTGCCAGTGAGTATATGCCGAGGAGGGGTGCAGTTTATGAGTATGCAACTTTAAAATATGACGACAGGTCTTGGCATAGATAGGCATTTCGCCTTTTATATGGGACATCTCTAGCCCACTCACAGCTCAAGCCTGGCCCGCACCTAGGAGCTTCGTAACTGTGGGGACGTACGTGAAATAATTCCCATGTGCCATTATAGCACTGTACTGGCAACCGTGGAGTAAAATAAGGGGAATGGATTTAACCGATGATGACCTTTGCCAATGATAAGATTCCAGCACCCAATCATATTTACTAGCATTACAGTTTAATTTTAAAAGACTTAGTAGAACAAAGGGCAATTTATTAAGGAACAGAAATAGCTCGCTCTCAAATTTCATATTTAAATGGCCAGCAGACTCTCAACAAAACTTAAGATAAATAAATATCTATTCTAACAAAGTTATATGCAAGAAATACTTTAAAATATATATAAGAGAAATAATTACTTATTTAACAAAATTGATGATATGTAAGCACTACTTTAAAATATATATAAACGATGGGAGGGGGGAAATGCGTGTTTGCGGTTTAAATAAACTAAGATGGGAACCACGCATTATTTAACTTCCCTATGCAACTCGCATTTGCCTAAAGAAATTAATTAGATATTTATTTCAATACATTTAAACAAGACATTTACAAATATATATAGAAAATCAACCCAAGCACAAGTTCAGCATGCATTAGAAAAAGACTTGAATTAAATACATATTAAGGAATATACAAAATTTATTTGCTATATAGCATGAAGGTTTTCCAAGATCTCGGGTTAATTTTAATTACCTTGTTCTTTCAAATCCGTCCGTGGGCATTTCCAAATTTGTAACAAAGTACTTAAGCAAATTATGATTCCTTCTGGTTTGTTGTTCCACAGCAGCAGTTAGTAGATTTCGGGAGCAGCATTTCTTTGGGCTGGTTCAGTTGGGCTTGATGATTGGTGACAGAACATCGGATAGAATGACGGATGGCCAAGGCACTGGATCCCGAGGGAAAAACAGCCTACTACCCTGTTACCCCGTCATTCTGACGTTAAAGATTTTAAAACTGGTTCTAAACTAACCAACAAGCCGGTCAGTCCAATAACGCAAATCAAAGCTAATAGCAAAATCAGTTTTAAAAAATGTAACTTCTAATATCAGGCAGATTAATTAATAACTCTCTCTAATCATTTAATACAATCAATCAGCCCTATTTATACGCTCTCTCTGATTACAATCTAACCCTGCGGTGATAAAATCCGTTCGTTAGGTTATTAATACATTTGAAAACACGGACTGCATTTTCTAATTAAAATCTGTTCGTAAACACTGTTTTAATCTTATCAAATCTACTAGTAAAATTGGTGCCAATATGGTTAAAATAAGCCACTAATGTTCTTTCCCTGCCCTCACTGATTTAAAAGAAGATGACATATTTTTGAAAACTAAATAACACTTTACATTTATACAACTCTCTTTTTGAATTTAATTTCCAGAAATATTTATCAGTGATATTATTTTATTAAAGGCAAATAATTATAGCGAAATAACATCACAAAATAAATCGATTCAAAACAACAACTTTTAAATAAAATATTTTCATAAATTTTAAATGTTATCACAGTATGTGTGTAGATGAGAATATGTGACCTACTTTACTGTACTAGCATATACGTAATATATACTCGACGGTTAGAAAATAAAACCGTTTAAAAACAATTTTAATTATTATAAAACTCCGGGCACCCCATTAGACATATAAATTTAGGCGGGATTTTGGTAAATATACCCAGTACACACACAATACGATAAAATTAGGGTTTTAAATAAGGCATGAGGGTAGGAAACAGGAAGGCAAGGTGAAACTAAGATTGGTAGGGCATATCTTACTGTTTCACAATTAAAGTTTGATACATGAGGGGTCAAAGTGACTTCAATTCAACATGAGTATGATCATAATATTGGCATTAGTAAAGGCTTTGAATATTCCATCATCAGATTTTCAATGATATGAATGGCTGAAGAGTTGGAGGATGGAGAAGATTTAAGCCTGACCATTAAAGTTTGATGTTTTGCTATTTTAATATGAAACTGAGCATTTATTATATATGTGTGTTGAAAATGATGATCTGGATCAACTGATGAGTGCTGGTGCAGCATGAAATATGTAATTGGAGATCATTTATCTTTTTCACACTATATGGTCATGTTTACTGGTTGCATAAGGTGGAGTGGATAGCCATAGAAGTTTGAAAGTCTGAGTTCAAATCCCTTATAAATAATTTTAGAATGCTTTAAATTTCAGATTTTTAGCTTGAATAATAAAATATGTAATTCAAATACGTATTTGATGCTTAACTGCATTACTCTCATCTTTGAAACCCAAATTTTATTGATAAAAGCAAGAGTTAAAACAATTGTGATAGTGGAAAGGGGGGACGGATTTACATGCACTAACATCTCATAATACTTAATTACTCAAGCCTATTATAGATAGCTTTAGTGCAAGAAACTGCTTTGGTTTTATTATATATTGCATGAGTTAAAGAAGTAACAATTTTTATTATTATTTATTTTAAAAAATTAATGAATTACAGCTTATATTAATTATAAACTTTAGACATTTTTTTTATTTATTTAATCACAATTTCGAATCACTAATTTTTATAGTATTCCAAATTAACTGAACTATGTAAAAAAGAAGTGAAAAAAAATTAAAGCAGCCTATTATCTTAGCTAAAATGAGAAATAATATATCCTTATGAAGTTATCTATAATTATAAAATTTTGAATCATTTGTAGGTATTTGTACAAATTTTGTAATATATTAAATCATCCAATAATCTTTAATATTGTTTCATAAGTAAGCATTTATATAGAATTTACACATTATCAAATTAGTTTTTTTGGAATACATTTTTTTACCTTCCCAATTTTTGTGAGTCATTTTAACTTCTGACATATGTTTTTTTATTATTATTATTATTATTATTATTATTATTATTATTATTATTATTATTATTATTATTATTATTATTATTATTATTATTATTATTATTATTATTATTATTATTATTATTATTATTATTATTATTATTATTATTATTATTATTATTATTATTATTATTAAAATAATATAGTAATCTCTTTCTACATCATCTGTTTTTATATTAACAACAACAAATGAATCAATTATTTTGATTACATAAAATAATAAAACAAGAGGAGCTCTCAATTCTAATATTATTATTATTATATATAGTAGGCTTGAGTAATCACTTAATATTCAAGCTTATTATAGATGACATTAGAGTAGAGAGGTGCTCTTATTTTATTTTTATACTATTCTTTACTTTAAAATATAGCATTTAACAACTTTACATAAGGGCACTTTAATTTATTAAAAAACAGAGGACATTTTATGGATGTTTGCTTATTCAAACTATCTAATTTTCCAAACATTCTCAGTTCCAATAAATATAAGTAATCAATTCCTACTACAGCTCTAAAAAGAGAAATGCTAGAGTAAATTGTATTAAAAGAATTAACAAGAAATTCCTGATTGCCACACATCAAACACTTACTTATAGAATCTTATTATGTAGATATCTCAGATTAATATACAACTTTAATGTAAAATTAAACAATATAGTAAAGTGAATGTAATTATCTTATTAGCAATTTTATTCATTATACTTCAGAGATAAACTTTAATACTTAATAAATATTAGATGATAGTGCTATTATATATATTTATCCTGAGATAGGCTATGTTTTATGGTCTTCTTTTATGAAGAATTTGGACCGCATGACCATACACATGTGAAAAAGATTAATGATCCTCAATATATGTCTTTCAGCTAGAACCAGTATTCATCAACTGGCCCAGATCATAATATCCCACATACATATCCAATCATCTTATATTAAATAGCATTTCCTTAAACTTTAATGGACATGCTTCAATCCTCTAACGCTTTCAACAATTCAACCATCCATTTCATTGAAAAATCAACGTTCAAAGCCCTTGGTGAATGTATGTGTGTGTGGTCAGTGTATCGGTTGTTTGAGATAGTGTGGAGGATGAATATAGACCAAAAATCCTAAGTTAAAATCCCTCTATTTAGTATAGTAAAACATTCACTATATCGAATGAATATTTGTTTGTTTTCTAACAATGTTTTTGCCTCGACAAATTGATATTTGCTACATTTAATTGGATTTCCACTCTCTCTATCTTCTTGTTTTGTGGGATTATTTTCTTTAGTTCAATAAATTGAGGTAATTTGATTCTTTTTATTTTGACAAAAAAATTATATATACTACATATATTTTTAATGCTTTCAATTTTTTAAAATTAAATTCAATTTTACTGTTAGGTTTCGATACTATTTAAATGTTTGCACTCCAAGTTATTCAATGGTATGGTGGAAATGGAGTCATTGGGAAAAACAAATTGATTGGATGGCTTTAAATGGTATTAATTTACCTTTAGCTATTGTTGGTCAGGAATTTATTTGGCGAAAGGTATGTATAAGTTTGTATGTTTTTTTAATTTTATTTTGGAAACACTAAAGAAGTTGTTAATCGTAATAAAAATAATTATACAACATTTATTTAGAAAAAGAAAAGTACGTAGTTTATGTTCTTTATTTACTCTTTTATGACATGCAAATAACTACTTCAGCTTTTTTTTTCCCAAATAAAAAAAATTATGTTGCAGCTGCTGACGATACTTAATCCCACTTATTTTTTCTTTTAATCATTTTAATTTTTATAAAGTTATCATTATAAAAAATATCCTACTTTATTAATAAAAGAATTTGATGTTGAATTTGATATTTAATTTGTTAATGGGTTATTTAATTACTATGTTGTTGTTTAATTAGGTAAAGTGATTTTGTTTTCTTATTAGTAAAATTTAATAAAAAAAAACATTTTTTATATTAATATAAATATCTATGGCAACTGGATTGATTTGTGCAATTCTGGAAAAAAGAATTACTTTATCTATTGGAAGGGGGGGGGCGGAATTTGGCGGTTTTGTAATACGGGTTGGAGGGAAATGGATTAGATAAAGTAAATGTTAAATTAAAGATGGATTTAATAAAATAACTTAATGAATATACTGAAAAGAATTTAAACGGTTGGATTGAGTGTACTGAAAAAAAAAAAAAGGTAAAAGTAAAAAAAAAAAAAGTGAAGAATAAAATTGATTAGTGTTTTTTTATATATATATAAAAAGAAGGGGGGGGGGGGAGATCCAACTATGTATAAATTATCCAAAAATAAAAAAATGGGAGAAATGATCTGCAATGACTTGCCAGAGTCCGTATCGGAAGATGTCTGATAATGATCAGTATAATTGCTTAAATTCTCAAAATAATTACAATGAAATTGATTAAATTTGTCTAATTATTTTTTATCTTTTTTTTTTATTCTTAAAATTATTTCATTATTTTACATATACTAAAAATAGTTACAATTTCACGTGTAAATTACATTTGATACAAGCTGTCTGTACCATTCTATGTTTATCTTGATATGATATAGATGTTAATCATATTTCCTGTTTATGGCAACTATGTAAAATTAGGTGTCCTCCCCCTGATATTTGTCTTCTCTTATACTGTGAATGATGTGCATGTTATAAATCTTTTTTCTAGTATTGTCATTAGTATATATTTGCAACTTTATATAGATTTTGGTAAGATTGTTAACTTCTTACCGATGATGTTGACAATAATTAATTATACTGTCGATTCATGCTTAAATTTTTAAAAATTATTTTCTATTACATTTGCTTATGCAATTTTATATTATACACTAGTTATGTATTCTATTACAGAATCTGCCATGCAATTTTTTTGATGCTGTAATGTGTTTCTTGGAGGAAAGTTCTTTGCATAAAAATATTTGATTGTTTTTTTTATTCGGTATTGCCCATGCTAATATTTCTTGGTTTCTGTGTTTTGTTTTAACCTTTATTTGTTTCTTGGCTTTGTTGAATATATATCTATTCTTATCATGACATATTTTAGTGATTGAATGATATATTTGAAAGCTACAGATCTGTGAAATACAATTCAACTATGCCATTTTAAATGCTCAAATGTCACATGACTTACTATAAGCTTTTATGTGGAAAGTTTATTTACAAATGTGTCATGTGAAGAAGCATTGTTTAATGTAAGGAAAAGATTAAATGGTGATAATGGCTTACAAACCATAACAACTCTTTCTATTGATAGTATAATAGAATTATTAACATTCTGCATAAAAACTATCTCAATATATTACAGAATTCTACCAACAAAATCAAGGAATGGCTATGAGCTCACCATTGTTATACCTGATTAGCAATATTTACATGGAAGAACTTGAAATCACAACCATAAAAACTACTCCATATACACATAAAGTTTGGCTTTGCTATGTGGATAATATATTTGTTAATATGGCTACATGCTGAAGCACTATTACAAACTTTCTGGAAAAACATCAACAATATACTCCCTTCAATTAAATTCACAATAGAATCTGAACAAGTACAAAAATTGGCATTCTTAGATGTTCTTGTGGCAAGACTCCCTTGTGAGAAAATTAAAACTACAGTTTATTGGAAACCTACACATACAGGAAAATACTTAGCCTATACATCCAATCATACCAGTAACATAAAACATGGAGTTATATTATCACTGTGGAACAGAGCAAAAGAAGTTTATTCAGAAACTAGATATTTTGAAAAAGAAAAGATCTATATAGAACAAAGTCTTATGAAAAATGATTATCCATCAGCTGTTATTAAGAAAACATTGAATAGACAACAAAAAGAACTATCAAAAGAAAAAAAACAGTTATTTATACTGTAATGTACTCATACATACCAAAAATAGCAGATGAATTAAGGAAAATCTGCAATCAGTATAACACCAAAACAGTCTTCCACAGCCATCACACAACATGAGGAATTCTAACATATACAAAGCCTAAACTTGAAATGCTGAAAAGGAAAAACTGCTTTTATGAAATACCATGCGAATGCAGAAAATGAACATATGTTCAATTGGGAAACACAAAAATATTGGATAGAAAAGAAAAGGTACAAAGAAGAAAATTTAAAGAAGTTGCTCACATAAAAATAGCAAACAATCTCATAAGTCAATCTAATGTGACTATACATAATGTACGGGAAACCATTAATTAACTTTGCTCTTAAGAAAAAGTGGAGAAATCAGAAGAAACCTCATAGATAAGTATATGAAATTTCTACTGACTGTTGCCTTTAGCAGGATGGCTCAGTTGATTAGAGCATTACCTTGAAATTCAATACTCAAGAATCTAAGGGTCCAGGTTCAATTCCCATACCAGTACTATCACTGGTCAGGCCGGCAACAACTGAAAAAGAGGGGAGAATAATACCTCTTGGAACATTGTGCATAATTATACTAATCTATTTGATGAACATATTTTGAATATTTAAATAAAGTTAATTTTTTTTTAAAGACATTCAATACTCATATTAGATGATGGAAATAGTCTAAACAACAAATATATCTAAAACACCATTATCACACATCTTCAGAAAAATACCTAATAATACCTCAGGCTTTCTACTAAATGTAAATAAATTAATTTTATTTGTTTATTGTGGTTGCTTTCTGTGTACATCCTATATTTTATTTTTTAAAAAAAATAAATATATTTTCATTTCAAATTTGTTTTACATTTCATATCATTTCATTAATGATTTTTCTAAAAATCATTTATTTTATGAATGGATCCAGAATCATCAAAAGGATTGACTTATGGTATTACTCAGGTAAGAATCAAGCCTTATAGGGATAATCTTTATATCTGTCCAAACATTTTTTCAGTGGTGATGATGCCCTCATTCAAGATGATTTAAAAGTTTTTTTTGAAATCCTCAGGGGTCATTGTTTATTTCCTCACACTGGACTGGAATTTCTTGCTCTCTTTTTTGATCTTGATTTTTTTTTTTTTTTTTCCCCCCCCCCCGTGTCCCCCCCCCCCTCTCCCCCACAAAAAAAAAAAAAAAATCCCCCCCCAAAAGTTTTTTTTAAAAAAAATCCTTTTTTTTGGGAAAAAATTAAAGGGGGGGTAGAGCCCCCCCTACAACTACATTTGGGGGATTTTTTATTTGGTACATGTAGTTTTTTTTATCTTTTTTATTGCATTTGCCATTTCTTCTTGGTTTTCTATCACATTCTTTTAGATAACTGTCCAACACTGCTGCTCTTCTTCTTCTGACATTGAATTTTGAGCAAGTTTTTCTTTAAATTGAAATCTCTTGATTCTATTTATAACATTTTACTTTTCTATCAATCATGTTTTTAATTCTTATGCAAATCCATATATAATTTCTTTTTTATAACCTCTCCCTTCTTTTGCATTTATTCCTGCACTTATGATACCATTTCTTTCTTAAAAGTTTTCAAGTCTTTTTGTGTAACCTTTTTTTCTCCTTATTAAATGTCTAACTCTTGTTTGGATCCTCAAGTTTTCTAGTAACATTCTTTAGTTATTTCTATAGCCTTTTAACTTTTTCTCTCATTTTTATGCAATCTCTGCTATATATCTTGCATAATGTTATTATTTTATCATTGCATGTCCTGCATGCTTTATATATAGATATTTTTCTGACTACATTTTTTTTTGTCAAAAATGTCATCATCCATGACTAGAACTTTTCAAAGTTAAACATTACATTTGTTTGTTTGTTCATTATCTTTGCTGTGTTTTTTTTCTCTATAACTCTTGCTACTTAAACTCGTTTTGTTGGCTCTGTATTTATTTCTGGTCTTATAAATACTGAGTGCGTGTGCAACTGCTTACTTCATAATCATCTACTGTTTTATTTCTTGCTTCATTCATTTAGTTTTTGATCTGGTAATCACTTATATATCTTTCTAAATAACATTACCATGATATTTTTCATATATGCATTAATTGCTCTAATCCTGAAATGCAGCTTACCTTTTCACTTAGATGTTTCTGCAAAACTTTTATACTCAATACCTTCTGTCATTGACTTTCTTATTTCATTTTTTAATCATTAAGTTACTTGAACTAAGTTTTTTATTTTTATTTCCATCAGTCCCTTTTTTATTCTTCATTCTACGCTGGATATACATATATGAGTGTGATCTCTTGTATTCTTTAATCTCAGATACTTTGTATATTAAAAACACTTTTTTCAGGGTGTATTTCATTTTTTATCACTATTCCAGACATCATGTATGTAACAAAATAAAGATTAACTCTTTTATCAGACACTAGTAGGAACACTAAATGTAATACTATATAGCGATTTAAACATTGTCTCTCATAGTGAGTAGATAAATGCAGTTTCCCAAATATAATGACATGTACTGATGATTCAATAAGAAAACAAATAAATTAATTCATCTGTAACCAAAAGGATATTGAAATTGAAACCTGAGATGCATATGACTGATTTCTTTTCAAACCCTTCTGTAAGCCAACTTAAATAATGTGATCTAAATGATGTTATTATGCTTTCTATTCATTTTAACGATGTCCATATGCCAGGATGACAAAAACATCATCTCTAATAGTACATCCATCTCTCCATCAGTCATTCTAGAAATAATGTGATGATGATGGCTTGTATTTATGATTGTTGATACCAAATTGTTAACTACCTGTAACATTAGATTTTAGGGCCATTATCAATATATAACCAGTCTACATAATTTGGAAAACTATTTTCCATAATGTCATCTTTATTTATGATTATAACAAATTACCCCATGCCAATTTGAAACTTAAGATCCAATTATTACCCATATTGCACAGCAATGTGTAAAAATGAAAATAAAAAAATACTAAAACTTTGAACATTAGCAAAATAAATAATTTAATAAAAATAAGATCTAAATGAGTATATGTATTACATAGATTCAATAACAGACATTAAAAATGTATATGAAACTTTTTATATTCATTAAAAAGGATAATTTATACTGACATGTGGGTTTTTATTGTATATAAACAAATAACCTCCAATTTTCTCAGAGTACATCATGGAATTGAAATGCCATTTTCTTGTTAATTACAAATACTATATATAAAAGGTGAAGATGAGAACAAAACATTGCATTTAAATTGTAATAAACCCTAACTACATAACAATAAAATATGCAGTAAAATAATTAGGAATAATAAAATGTACAAATACAAATAAGATTAATAATAAAAAGATATAAACTTGACTAAAGAAATAAACATAAACCTTGGTCAATCTAGGTAGATTTTTTCAAGTCTGAATTCTAGTATATTTTTACAAATTTATATATGACTTTTTAAATCTAATAAGCCCATCTTAATCTGTTCTATTTCTTTCTAGTATGTATATATATATATATATATATATATATATATATATACTAGAAAGAAATAGAACATATATATATATATATATATATATATATATTTGGTAAGCTGCCCTTACATAAATTCCTTCTTTGAGCTGTCATTACAATTTTATTACATTTTCAGCATTACATGCAGAGAAAGCTGTCAATTGGCTATTTATATTTAGTAGTATATTTTTATTTTTCTCCTTTTACTTTCTTTGCATTTTTTCATATACTGTATTCATATATATTGCTTATAATAACTCCCCTCATATACACTTTAATGCAAAATCCTTTTAATGATTTCTTTATTTTCCTGACAGTTTCAACTGTCCTGCAATCTTCATCAGATGTAGTAATCTTTACCAGTTAAAATCTGATGAAGACTACAGGACAGGACAGTTGAAACTGTCATGAAAATAAAGAAGTCAATAAAAAAATATTTGCATTAAAGTGTATATGAGGGGAGTTATTATAAGCAATATATTTAGTAGTCATATCAAAGAAGAGCAGGCAGATAAGGCAGGTTCAAAAACTGTATACCATGCTTTAGAAATGTTAGGCAGGCTAAATCTGAACTACTTCATTACAATTAGTACAATTGGAGAATGGCAACATAGTAATGCTTCTCCGTGTTGTTTCAGCATCTACCTGGATTACTAAAATCTTCTTGCTTGCTATTCATTATTTTTTTAAATTATTAAATAAGAATTTTCTTACTCCTAAGCCTTTTTTGGAAAACATCCTTATAAATTTAATCTGCAACCACTAAATAATGGAGCAATAAATCTTTTTAATGTTTGAAATCCTATTTAAATTTTCAATTTATGAAATAAATAATATCAAGTATTAAAATCATTATTTCATAATTAAATGATTTTCTGATTATCAATAGTAACTTCACATTGTTGTTTAAATTGTTTACCAAATGCTTAAACATATTAATCCAAATTTAACCAATAATAAACATTTAAGTTTGACATCAAAAATCATTTACTTTTTAAACATTATAATTTTTTCATTTTACAGAATTATTTGTATATATAAAAATATCATTAAAGTTTTGAAGGTTAGCATTTATGCTAATGAAAAAAATGTAGTGAACATTAAAACATATTTTATATTTCAAATATTAATTTTCCTTCTTTTCATATATAATTTATTAATAAATCATAATTATTAATTCTAGACAATATTTTATATTTTATTATATTCAATTTAATAGTTTTTATATGGGATTGTTAGTTTTTTTAAAGATATTTCCATTTTTATCTTAACATAATTACCTTTGACCATGATTGGTGAAATAGTGGGTGAATATGATTTGATTATATGACAGATAGTTTAGCTATTGGCATCTTTGGTTTATATTTTAGGTTATATTTATATATTGTAGGTTTTTTTTGACTTGGGACTAACTTATGAAGAAACGTCCAACTACTTTACAGGACCTGCATTTTTGGCTTGGTAATTAATATTAAATAATTTTTAATATATTTTTGTAACATTACTTAAAAATAATGAACAATTACATTATTTTAATTATATTAATTAGAAGTAGTGGTTTTCAATTTTGAAAGTTGTTATTAAATTTTATAACACTTTTAAAAATTATATTTGATCACTTTAATAGAAATACGGAATAACTGAGAAAGAAAAACAATTTGATATTTATAACATAAACTATACATTATTATAATGTCATATCAAATAACAAAATCTTCAAACGCATTTAAGAAACGCAAGAAAAATATCAAGCTAAAATGATATTTATCTAGGATTTTTATTAATTGTCAAAGCATTGGACTCAATTAATTGAGAACGTTTATGGAAATGTTTGGCAGCAGCTGATTGCTAACCAGAATGTATTCATATTATACATCAGCCATATGATATATAGAAGACAGAATTACTTACCTATGCCAACTTTATTTTCCATTTTTATGACTGCAGTTTTTGAAACACTGCTTAACATCATTTCATATAGGAACTGAGACAGAGAAAACAGTACTTAGCTGGCTTGTCAAATGTTGAGTGATGAGAATTTGAATATTTTTTCTTTTTTGTTTTAATCATTAATTAACCTTTATTGTTTGATTGAATTGACTTGATATCTGAAAAAAAATTCTAATCTTATTTTTAAAAACTTCAAGTTTAACTCAATTTAGATTTAAATCCAGATTATATTTTTGGATTCTTTATTTATAATATGTTGAAGATTGAGTTATTTTTTAAACTAAAATAATGGTCTTAAAATTTTGAATGTGAACAATTGAAAAATTATTATTCAAAATCTTGATATGCTTTATCAGTTAATGATTGGATTGGGGGGGGGGGGTCACTAACTTTTGGCTTGATGTATTATCAGTTTTAGAATATGAGCCAATTTAAACATTTTTATTTGGAAAAGTTTTGAAATGTGTACAGACCTCTTAGTTATATTACTGTGATAAAATATGATATTTCATCATGGTGATATGATAATTGCTTCATCTAAATTTGTTCTAGACTTGATTAATAATATGATAAATTTATTGTATGGATTTTCTACTCCTAATAATGTAATAAAAATACTAGAACTTTTTATTTAAAAGATACATTGCAATATTCTGAAATTATTATGGCAAAGTCATAAATGAATCAATATCTTTTTTTATCTTACTGGTTGTGATGATATTAAATTTATGATCGTAAGAGAATAACTTCATTAAATTGGATATAAGAAACAGATTTAATATTTTAAAAAGTAATTTATGGATAGTGTTTTTGTAGGCACAACTTATTTTTATTATGAAGATTTTTTCAAAAACACTCAAAAAATAGAGCAATATCAATTGCTTTCATTGGAAAAATATGACATTGAAATTTTTCTGAAAGAAATATTTGTGCAAAGGAATTTATGGTATTAAAAAACACAAAGAATTGAAACAATGATTGTATAGATTGCAAAAAAAAACAGGATAACTCTAAGAGTAAAATTTTCTTAAATGTATCCCAGAAGATAAATAATCCAGAAAGTTTAATATGGGCAGATAACATTTAAATATTTTCTTTATTGTATTTAATTTAGGCAAAAAATGATTTATATGTTTTCAATACTATAAACTATCTGCTTTAATCTTTTCTGACCTTGCATTTTTGCATGTTCTTCAATGATAATTATTTCTTTATTCTTCAATGGATTGATCATAAATGATGAAATGCATGCACATATTTAGGCCTCATGAATTAAATTAGAAACCAAGCTCATTATTAGTACATTGATGATTCTCTTATAGAACTTGAAAATTTTAAAATACTTGTGAAAATCTGTAAATTTAATGAAAAAATATTTAAAAAACATAATAATAAAAAATTTCATTACACTTATATTAAAATAGTAGCAAACTCTTCACACAGTAGTGCCACCCAGTGGAAACCATGATAATCAATAGATGCAAGAAGGTTTGTGCATAAAATTTCTATCTAGTGCCTACTCATTCCATATCCCCAGATTACTTCTAGATTGTACCTTTCATCAATGAAGAGCCTTCAATCTGAGAGTATTGCACCTAGATTTTAGGATGTAATGCAACCCTCTAGGGGTCTTTTATCTTTTTAATTAATTATAAAGCTACAAGTCCAAAATGAAATCACAATAATGTTTTTAATCCAAGCTCATACACTTATATAGTCATACAGATCTGAACACAGGTCTGTATTTATACATTTTAGCATTCTTGCAACCATAGTCACCCTCATCCCATGGGCATGATTGGTATTAATCCACTAATATCACATGATTATCATTTCCCATGCTTTCAGAAGTTGTTAAAACAATAGAAAACTCTCCATACAGTAGTACAACCCAGTGCAAGCCATAATAATCAAATATTAATCTATAACAAAATTGCCTAGTTACTTAATAAATTGAATAAACATAAAATAATTTACTTCATAAATGCCTTATGAGTTATTCATCACATGAAGCTTGTTATAATTTCTGAATCATCAAATTTACTAAAATATCATTATGGGTAAGTAATTGTGCCAATCTATTCAATATGCCCACTTAAAAATTTGATGTCTGTTCTTTTTACCCAATGATGTAGTAATGTGAAGTAAAAATTCAAATATAAAATAAAAATTATTTTAAGAAACTTTAGTTCTCTCTAAACAAGAAACCAGAACCAAATAATCTAGTTTGCCTATTCTCTATGTATACATATCCAATTGTATTTTTTTCTTCACAATCTTTACCAGTGTTTCTCTGTTAAAATGTTATTTCTAGAAGTGGTTAGCAATTATCATAACAAAAACTTTAGACATTTTAAAAATTAATAAAAAAATGAAAACATTAATAAATTAAATTTGTCAGATTATTTTAATGAAATTTTTTTTAAAATTTTTATAAAACATAACTAAAATTTTTAAAAGACAATATGTTTCAACAAATCAAATTCGTTTTAAATAGATAGTTTTATTTCCTATAAAAAAAAAAATATTGTAGTTTATATAAAAAAATAGTAATAACTGTAAAAATTGAGTTTATGTTGCTAAGAGAGAGAAAAAAATTATCACACTTTTTTTAAGGTGGCGTTTGGGAAATATTCAAGGTTGGGGAGGACCATTGCCTTCTGAGTGGATGGAAAGCCAGCGATTACTTCAGCATCAAATTTTAAAAAGAATGAGATCTTTTGGAATGATTCCAGTTTTACCTGGATTTTCTGGAAATATTCCCGCAGCACTTTTAAGGTTTTGTTTGATTTTTTTCATTAATCTGTATTATATTGAATAAATATATATATAATCAAATATATTTTACCTGAGTATATAGATAATTATAAACTGTTACAGCAATAAATTTGTGGTATAAAACAATATATTATTATTTTGCTGAGCCAGGCTTTTGATATAGCATATCTTTATCAAACTACTAGTTTAATATATGTTTATATCCATGTGGATATTCTAATGCATTTGCTATATTCATTATAGTTGTTCTGACAAAGATATGCTGCATTGAAAGTTTGGCTCAGCAAAGCAATAAATATTGTTTTATACCAAAAATTTATAACCGTTATAACCATAATAGTTGAAAATTATCTACATACTCTTGTAAAATATATTTTATTACATTTTATCTATGGTATATACATATGTTATATTTCATTTTTATATGTATAATCAAATATAATTTTATTCCACAGTAAGGTTTAATTTCAAATATAAAACTACTAAATAGGTTTTCAACATTTTTATGCCATACAATTAATATTGAAATATGAAGAAAATATTCTAAAAAAGAAATGTTATCAAAAAATATTACTGTATATTATTGATATATTGATGATGTTTTTGTATGTAGAAAGTCAAATACAATTAAAGAGTTGTTCAAAGAATTAAATAATTTAAATGGTTAAAATGGATAAAAACAGATGAAAATTTAATGTGTGTATGCTGGATTACTGTATGACCATTAAACCAATAGTAAAAAGAGGTTATATTCCATATAAATCAAGAGTGCCAATGTCACCTAAAATGGCAGGTTTGAAGTCTTTCTTATTTAGAAATAACAGTCTTTGCAAATATTCATCAGATAAAGGCAAAAATATTGAAATATATTCTAATGAATTGTTAAACATTGCTTACAATTATAATCATGTATATAATATTATTAGGGATTGTAATATGAGATATAAGAATAAAATTTTTAATAATAATATTGATTTTCCTGCTAACAAAAACTATAGATATCAATACCATATATTTTGAATGATCAAGTAAATTTTATAAGAAAGATTTATAAAGGTATATGTGATATTGCATTTTACACACCTCCTACATTAAACACAATTAATAAATAATTCTAAAGATAAAACTTCATTTATAAATAAAAATTGTATCATTTATAAATGGATATGTAGTGTGGCAGTGAATATATAGGTAAATTGAGATGTACATTGGAAAAAAGAACTAAAGAGCACTTGCTGTTGTTAAAAAGAGTTCAGAAATCGAATCAAAATTGTCAAGTAGATAATAATGTTTCAGCATCCATTTTTCACAACTATAATAATTCATGTATTTATAGTTTTAACTTCAATTACAATGATGTTAAAATATTGCAAATTGAAAAAAATAACAACAAAAGAAAAATAAAAGAAGCTATGCTAATATACAAATACAAACATGACTTAATTAACAGGCAGGCAGCAAACATTAAGATCACAGAATTGTGAAACGGTTAGCCTTTCAAAATGTTAGTTGACCAGACTACGAGGATAGTCTAAAGCGCTCCTAAGTGGATAAAATTTTTAAAATATATCTGATTACTGTATTTATAAATATTCAACTATATAAATACATATATTGCTTTGAAGAAATACAGACATCGAATTATAATATTATTACACACATATATATGTAAATGTAAAATAATACTCATACAGAGTTTAAATATAAAATTTTAACATGTTCATGAATATGATGTGAAAATATCGAAAGTATACTTGGTACAATAAACATTGTTAAAATTCTATGTTTAAACTCTGTATGAATATTGTTTTAAACCACTAAACATCACATGATGGCTTCATGATGGCACTACTATATGGAGAGTGTTGTTTTATTTTGAACTCTGTATGAATATTGTTTTACATTAATGTTTAGAATGGCAGAGTATGGAAAAGTTATATATAAATCATTAAAATCAATCAATACTTAGGCAACCACAATAATAATCTCAATCTATTGTCAAGGCAATCTCCTTTTAACAATAAAGCTGAAATCCTCGATTAAAGATTGCAATTTTACCACAAAGACTGAAATTATTGATACAAAGAAATTTAATCTAAATCTCCTTAGACAGGTAAATACAACTTTTTCTGAATGCAGACTAATAAATAATCAATTATAACATTCAAACTACATTTCTAATTTTCAAATAATAAGTGTAATAATAATATGTAATTTGATCATTCACTACACTCATCAACGGATATATTTATTATATAATTTAGATGGACGAAAACTATGTTTCCGCTCATGTGGTATGAATAGAAAGCATTCCATGTCAATCAGAATTGGATGAGGAATCTAAAAATTGAATACGGCTGATAAAAATTCTCCTTATTCCATTTTTATTACAAATCATTCTATTATGGTCAACTTTTAAATATAAATGATTTTTTAAAAAATTATATTTTATTAGTTACTTACCATTATGTTTTAAAAATACTTATTCTTTTATAAACAATCTATGTGAATAACAAAATTTATACTTGTTCGCCCACCCTTGCATATTTCTATAATTGTTTATATTTTATTTTAGTTTTTTTTTTTAATATTTTATGTTATAAAACAAATATTTCAATTTTAACTTATAAATTTAAACGTTTGTTGCTTGCAATTAGGAAAAAATATATACAATGTATATTTTTTTAATGTTAAACTAAGACCTTTACCTCTTAGATAACGTTCTTTGAACCCCAAAATTTACTAATCAGCTGACTACCTCAAATAAAATTTTAAGCTAATATTTAGCATTACAAATAGATGAGCTATTCATTACTTTAAATAATTACCAGTAACTAGTTACTGGATGCATATTTAGGAAGAAAATAAAAAGTGTATAAATGAAAGCTTTAGGCTATATTTAAATTTTTATTTAAAAAATGTAAAAATTATTTTAAAAAGATTAAATTTTGTATGAATTAATATTAACCTGCATTTATAAGAAAATAAAAAAGCAACTGAACCATACCTTGTTATGTCAGAAATGTTATTTATGTAAACAACATTTAGTATTATTTGATTTTTAAATACAAGTATATTATGTATATTTGTATTTAAATATTACAGATTCAGCCTGTATTCTGTCCATCCCTCTTCTGTATATTTAAATAGTCTTAAGATTCTACATATGAGCAATCAGAGTGACTTACAATCAACATGGGTATGACAAAAAAAATGGCAAACAATGATATAGATGGCTGAAAAGTAAGAGAGTGGAGAAGATTGGGTCAGAGTGACTTACAATCAACATGGGTATGACAACAAAATTGGCAAACAATGATATAGATGGCTGAAAAGTAGACGAGTGGAAAAGATTGAAGTCTGTTCATTAAAATTTGAAGATTTACTATCTTAATATAAATCGAGCACTGATTATATATGTGTGTATGTGAGATAATAATTTGGACCAACTGATGAGTGCTGGTTCATCACAATATATATATTGAAGATCATTTATCTTTTTTACATGTATGTGGTCATGTGTATAAGTTGTATAAGATGGAGTGGAGGATCTGGGTTCAAATTTCCACTAATTATTATTTGACTCATATGAGTAAAAATATACATCTAAATCTTTATTGCTATGATGTATTACAATCCCTCTTTTTAATGAACTTAATTTTTAAGAGATGTTATTTTATTAAAGCAGTAAATTAATAAAAAATAGAAAGGCAAAGGACAATGAATAATATAAAGTGAAAATTAATAAGGAAAAGGAATAACAATTGCAAAATAGTAAAAAGGAAAAAAAATGGAGAGCAATGATTAAATCAAGATGACAAACAAATCCTAAAGTAAATATTATTGACCAATAGAAAAACAATTGAATCTGAAAACGATCATTAAATGTCATAAAAAAATTATCAAAAAGAATTTTAAATCTTTAATTTGAATTATAAATAAAATCTAAAATATATTACTTATTTTATTAATATAAAATATTTTATTAATATAAAATATTAAATTAATTATCTTCTTTTCATCTAATTTTTGCAATTTTAACTTTTTAAAAAAATACCAACATTTCAATTATTTGACAGTCCTCTTCAAACATGTAAATAGAAAAATTATATAATGTGTTACTATCAAAATATTATTTAATTTTATACTTTTTATAAATCCAATTATATATTTTAACATGTCTCAATAGCAACAGATTGAGATGGTTGGTTGTTATTGATATTGGTATTGTTTAAGTGTTGATGGTTTTCATGTATTTAGATTAATACTCATATAGCCTTGAACAGTATTAGTTTATTGCCTAAGTAATACATAGTTAGAGTGCAGGTTGACAGTTATAATTGCAATTGGAAAGTTACAATTGACTGTTTGTTATCCTGTTATCAGAACAGATTATATTTACCTGTTTAATGAGGTTTATTTAAAAAAATTTGTATTAATATATACAGATGCTTTAATACGCTGGGTGAAAAAGCTATTAGTGGTAGCAAAAACAATTAAAGTAAATTAATTAGGCCTAGTACTTTCAAGGTTTTGTCCCTCATATTCATGGCCAAAATAAATTTTCAAATCATTGCTGTGATATTGAAAAATGATAATGTATGTAAATGCATATATAAATCAACTTGTCCATTTTCTTGAAATAGCAAAACACATGTCGTGTCTATTGATCACATTGGTATCATTGATAATAAAATATGCCTCTTTAATCTTCCTTATACAATTGTTAGCCTCGGTGCACATCACTTTAGGATTGAAGGGCTTGAACACATGACCAGCCTGCTTCTCATGTTCAAAAAATATTGAGATATTGTTATTCTTTTTGCTCTTCTGTATGTATACATGTGATGAGCAGCTCTATTATGTATAGTGACCTTGGTCTCCCCATAATATGTGGCACTGCATCCATCCTGAGGATATGAAATGCTATATATGACCTGGGGTGTTTGGGATGGATCGATTCTGTCCTTCACATTGTTAATAAGTCTTTTAGTATTAGGGCGAGTGCAGAAGCCAATCTTAAATTCATTAGCTAAAGTTTTTATAAGCTGTTTAGATACTTTGGGGATAGATGGGAGGGTGATTTGAGGTTTATCTTTAATAGGGTTGTTAGCTATTGATTTTTTATAAAATTGATCAATTTTCTTAGTAATTAATCTGTAGCTGAAACCGATGCTTAATAAATCCCTTATATAGCTTGTAATATTAGTCTTCCTATCAGCCTCAAATTTACACAAATTTTGATTCCTAAATAAAAATGCATTTAAACCTGCGAATTTATGTGATATAGGCAAATTGGCGTTCAGGTGGGTGAACCTTCTGACCTCAAGAGGTTTAATAATCATGCAATAATGCAGAGCTCTGTCTTCTCTATGGATCAGTTAAATCTAAATATTTTAGTTTCTGCCATTCTTTCTTCCAAATGGTGTTCATGATTAATTTAGTTTGCAGCTGTAATTCATTTTTAATGTTCATGATTATATCTCTTGGAGCTGCAATGAACACATCATCAACATAACGTGAGTATATTAATCCAGAAGTGTTAGCATGGTATTTAGAAATGACTTGCTTTTCAAAGATGTGTAAAAATATGCTAGAAATTACCCCACTTAAGGGAAGACCCATCGGCCAACCATCTTTATCATATACCATTTACCCTCAAAAGTTGTAAAAATGTTATTGTCTAACCAATTAAAGAAGGCTAAAATAAAGTTCATGCACTTTCTGTAGTCAAGTTGCAGTCTTTCAGTATAAACCTAAAGAAGTTGCTTTTACCACAGATTGAGATTGTTGATTGTTAATGATATTGGTATTGTTTAAATATTGATTACTTACATGTATTTACATAGAATACCTATCTAGCCTTGAGAAGTATTCGGTTTATTATCTTAGTAATGCATGAATGGAGTGCAAATAAAAAGTTACAATTGCAATTTAAAAAATTATAATTGACTATTTGTTAGTCTGCTTTCAGAACAGATTACATTTACCTTTTTAAAGTAATAATGTCATTTTTTGTAGTAAAGTTGCAATCTTTATTGTCTATATGAACATATTAGACCATATTATAATAGAATGGGTCCTATCCTTGAATAACAGTAGACTTGATAGGCTATCAGCGTGAATGAGAAAGCATATTAAACATCTACATTCATAATCACTCTGATCTCACTCCTAGGAGATGATGTGTTAGTATGCAAACATACATCAAATATCTCCATGTATGCTTATCTCTTTTATCCATTCTTAAATTCCATTTATTCCAGAATTCAAGCTTAGTAATTACTATCTTTATTTTGCAATCATGTGATAAATTGATAAATGAATAAAGAAAAATGCAAACAACCGATTTTAATTTGAAATCATATGTTTATCAAATTTATTTACAATTATTACAATGTATTCAATGAGAGATTATAACAAAGACAATTAATTTATTTAGATTCCTATGACTACAGTTTGATCAATACAGTTGATTTACTAATCCAATCCCTCTTTTCCCCTCAATACTAACAAAAATTTTAAAGTTTATTATTAATATATATACTTGCTTGCTAATTTAAAATTTAGTAAAATCATAATTCTTTGTCTCCAACATATTTATTGATTGATTCATATTAAACAACATGGTGATGGTCTGGGATCTCCCCTTTCTATTATAATTTGTTTCTACAATAATAGAAAAGATCTTTCATACTAGAAATTTTTAATCATATATATTGAAAAAATTATTAAATGGTAAAATGATTAGTATCAACAAACAAACAACGAATAACAGTGTACAAGTGTTGGTATTTAATGTTGGAAAGTTTAAAATCTTATCTCTAACCCTGGTGGTAATCAAATTTATTCCCAAGCAAGTTCACACCTGACCCTATACTTTATTTCAATTTAAAATTAAGGTAATAATATTTTCCCCATTTGTTGTTTATCAACAATTTATACCCTCCATCAATCTATGGTAAAGGAAAGAAATAAAAAACTTAGGTACATAAAATTAATCTTATGATGTCAACCTAAAACAAATCAAGAGTACATAAAGGAAAATGTCTTAAAAGGATTGTATTGTGTTTTTATTTCTACAGTTCATGATCCAATTAGTTAAGTTTGAATGATGGTGATATGAACTTCTCTCTTCTGTATAGCCTGCCTTGAATTGTTAAGTTTACAGCTTCACATCCAGGTAGTAAAGTTGGACAGATGGAGAACTAGTATGAAGGGTAAAAAGAGTTTAAATATATATAGAAGTAAACGGAATATTGGATGTGAGTTAATTTATGATAATAGTAAGGAAAGTAGTTTATTGTTTAAGGCTCGAATGGGATCTTTAGCAACAAGGGAATCTACACATAAATGGAAAAATATGAGTGATTTAGTCTGCAAGCTGTGTAAGGAAGGCATAGAAAATATTAGGCATCTGTTATTTCGATGTAAATGCTTGGAAGCAGAAAGAGTACAAATAATAAAGTTATAGATGATTAAATATGAACAAAGTGATTATACAGAAAGTGAGTTATTGGTTTTTATGCTAGGTTTGGGGAAAGATAAGGAGGATTTAGATATGAAGGTCATGGAATTGACAAAGATTATTTTGTGGAAATGGGATGGAGCAGATTATGGGAAAACTTAGGGTGGACAATGGAAAAGGAAGTTAAAGTGGCTAACAGGTTTCTCTGAGCATAGATGCTGAGAGATTCCTGACTCTGTTTAAGGAGAAGTCACAGTGCATAACATCACATCACATGAAAATTTATAGAGTAGACAGATATGCGCTGTTAAAGATCCAACTTCTACATAGATATTTTTCACGACCTCCAGCCCTAGTCACTAGCCCATGGAGTAGCATAGGTTTTAAAACTATATTTATTAAAATATATTTTTAATAAAGAATATAAAAAAAATTAGATCACTGTCAGTACTAATAACAAACATATATAGACGATAACACACAAACTTGAAAAATAATTATTATAAAAAAAATTATGTTTTATGTTTCATTATTATTATCTTTTTTTAACTTTAATTTTTAATCTTAGAATGTTGAGCATGGATAGGCCACCTAGACAATGCACTTAAAAGATTTTCAAAACATTTGACTCCAGGCTAAAAATCTGCAGCCACACCAATGCTCACTATGCGATATATAGCCGCAACCAATGCAATGTGAACATGTTAGCACAGAACCACACTGTCAGGAATGTGCATCTGACAGTGTGATATTATTTGAAGAACATGATCTTCATCCAGTACAGTAATGTACGTCTGTCTGGCAAAGGAAACATGCATATAAAATAATAAACGAGAAAATGCTACATATGGATGGGAGAGCGGTCTATCTTGCCGACTTATTGTTCCTATCCATAGTGCTAAAAAGGGGGTCAATGTTGTGGGAAATATTCCACATCCATTTCAATGCCATGACTACTCCTTTCGGTGTCATGCATTCAGTTGGGCATGTTGCCCTAACTGCTAACACACTTCACATTACATTGATATAAACATCCATATATCCCTCCACCAACATTGACACAATTACAAAACAAATAGTTCGAAATCACATCCTCTTTAAACTAACATATACTTAAATGAGTCAAAGTAGCTACCCATACTCAACTTAAATTTAAGTCAATTTAATAATTTAATTCTTTTAAAAATATATATTTAGTTTATAGTATTTAACTTATTTTAAAATTACATTGTATTCAACTTATTTTTTCTCTTTTACACAAATATTTTTGACCTATTTTTAAAATCCAGTAATGCACAAATAGTGATGCGTATATCTTTCAATTTTATGTTTGCAATCACAAACCCCTACCCTATTACAAACAGACCTTATACTAAGCATAAATAAATAAATAAAAAAACCAATACATTTAAAAAAAAAAAAAAAAAATTACGTTTAAACTTTAGATAAGAATTTAAAATTGCAAAGTTTATAAAAAAATAAAGTTCTGGTTTGATCTGGAAAAAAAGTCTATAGTTCATATTTAAAGAAAATTAAAGTTCGGAGATTTTAAATTGAAGAGTTTATATTTCATATTTATAATTTATACTTTCCTTTCTCCATGCTCATTCTTTCGTGATGAAGATCTGAGTTTACACAAGGGCCATTTCTTGTGGACGATGATGATTTTATGAAGATTACCTAAGACATTACTAGTGGTTTGATGCTGGGATCCATGGAGATGAAAGCTGCCTTTGGCCGGCCGAACTGAAGGAAGCACGATGAAGCGGATTACATTCTTAGTGACGGCGACAATATTTTTTTTAATTATTTTACTTTCAGCAAAAACAATGGAATTCAAGCTTTAATTTTCTAATTCTCTAATTAATTATTTCTTTTGAATTCTTCCTTTTATAGTCCTGAGGCATCTTATCTCTGGAATGCACGGATCCATCAAACATATTCCATATCTGTATTTCATTGGTTCATTGAGTTTGTGGCTAAGTAGATTTTTCCACTGAGGTCTGTGTCTATATCTTTGGGCAGGAAAAGCAAATCTTTTGTTTCTATTTCTCGACTCTTATCTATTTCGTAATCATCTTTTTAATTGTCATTTTGCCCTAAGGATCTGTTTGTAATTTTTATTTCTTTTTTTTTTTTTTTTGATATTAAAAACTCTCTTCATTATTTTTAAAATTAAAAGGATTTTATTATATTTTATCTAAAGATTAGAATCTTTGCTTCGATTTCTATAATTTTGTAAAGCTTATTTTATTTCAATATTTGAATTAAACTTATTACTAAATTAATAATTCATTATCTGTGCATTTTGAGCGTTTGTGCTTTTATTTCAGTATTAGATATTTACAAAAAAATTAACTATTAAAATTTAAATGTAACGCATATATGTATATCTCATTACAATATATAATCGTTAAAACTAGGCAATACTTAGACAATCTCAATATAGATAACAATCAACAATCTCAAACTGCTGTCAAGGTAACCTTATTTAGCAATAAAAATGGAATCGATCTTTATTTGTGGTCAAATATACTTAAATAAACACTAAAACTTGCAACTTATCCACAAAGATTGAAATTATTGATACAAATAAGTTTAAGTAAACCTCCTTAATCTGGTAAATATGACCTGTTCTAAATGCAGAGTAATAAATAGTCAATTATAATATTACAAATTGCAATTATAATTTTCAAATTGCACCCAAAGTATTACTTAAAAAATAAGGTAATAATGTTCAAGGTTAAATGGGTTCATAATATATATATATATATATGCAAAACCATAAAACAATACAGTACTAGATTAAATTCAAAATTTTACCAAAATCCTTACACAACCATGGTTTCATCTACTACAAATAGACCTTCTCAAGTGAAAATCAACCTAAAGAAAAACATATATATATATATATACAAACAAACAAACCTTCCCATAATTCATTTCAAACTCCACCTTCCCTTAATATCAAAAGAAGTCTTCATAAGATTGATAGCCTCAGAATCAAGGAGTTTTATCATCAAAGTCTCCTTTATTCTTCTTTTTAACTCATTCTTTTCATAAAACTTCTTGATTCTGAGGCTATCAATCTTATGAAGACTTCTTTTGATATTAAGGGAAGGTGGAGTTTGAAATGAATTATGGGAAGGTTTGTTTGTTTGTATATATATATGTTTTTCTTTAGGTTGATTTTCACTTGAGAAGGTCTATTTGTAGTAGATGAAACCATGGTTGTGTAAGGATTTTGGTAAAATTTTGAATTTAATCTAGTACTGTATTGTTTTATGGTTTTGCATTTTTATTTTTTGCTAGTATAGTGTTAGACAGTTTTGGTTTGATATATATATATATATATATTGTAACTGGACCGCCATACAACCCTTTTATTACATCAGTTGTAACAATTTTCTGATGAGCATGCTGTAGGAAGGAACTATCAATTGAGATTCCTAATGCAGATGTTAATGGCACCTACAACAATATTTCCTGCTCATCAGAGGATGTAGTACAATAGAGACTGGGAACATCTAAACATTTATATGTTTGGTTTTCCAAACAGCGCCATTAGAGTTCCGTCTTACTACAACCTGACTGGCCTAGGTCTAGTTATGTCAGACGTAGCTCAGAAGGCATGAGATTCTCATGAACCAGTGCTATAACTGATGAGTGATGCAATAAAACAAAACAAAACTGGACAACTGGATAACCAATTTAATTTTTAGTAACAAAAAAAATTTATTAAATAACAATTAATTAGCAATTTCTAACGAAGTTCATTTCTATCCACATGATTACTCTCTTTCATTTTACTTATGAAAGAGCTAGAAGCAGTTCTTTATTCTTTATCAATAGTTCATTTACACGTTCATTATGAGAAGACATTTGGAAACAGTGTAATTCAACAATAGTTCATTTTGAATTCCTTTATGAGAAGAAGTTTGGAAATATTCCAATCCAACAATAGTTCATTTTGAATTCATTTATGAGAAGAAACTTGGAAACATCCTAATTCAACAATAGTTCATTTTTGTATTCCTTTATGAGAAGAAGCTTGGAAATGTTCCAATTCAACAATAGTTTATTTTTGTATTCCTTTAAGAGAAGAAGCTTGGAAATATTCCAATTCAACAATAGTTTATTTTTGTATTCCTTTATGAGAAGAAGCTTGAAAATATTCCAATTCAACAATAGTTTATTTTTGTATTCCTTTATGAGAAGAAGTTTGGTAGCAGTTAAGCATTTATGATTTATATAACATTTCGTTATCTTATGAATTATTACTGATTGGTAAACATTTAAATTCAGCAATTCTTGGTTTGTGGAGCATTCATCATTTGGTAATTAAAGCATTTATAATTTAGTCAAATATAAAAGTATATTCTTATACATAAATTCTGTTTGGCTTGTGGAGCATTTATCATTTAGTAATTAAAGCATTTATAATTTAGTCAAATATAAAAGTATATTCATCTGCATAAATTCTGTTTGGCTTGTGGAGCACTTATCATTTAGTAATTAAAGCATTTATAATTTAGTCAAATATAAAGGTATATTCATATACATAAATTCTGTTTGGCTTGTGGAGCACTTATCATTTAGTAATTAAAGCAATTCTAATTTAGTCAAATATAAAAGTATATTCATCTACATAAATTCTGTTTGGCTTGTGGAGCACTTATCATTTAGTAATTAAAGCATTTCTAATCCATATAGTAAATACGTTCAAATATTTTTATAAATAAATTTGCGTATAACTGTTTCATAACTTCATTTTATAACGTATGATAAACATGTTTTAATATTTTACAAAACAAATTCTATGTAATTATTTCATAATTCCACTTTATAATGTATGATAAATATGTTTTAGTATTTTATAAAAATTACCTTCCAGTTTTGTAGTCCATTTTATTCAAAAGAAGGCGGGTTATTTCATCGATGGAAAGTCATGGCACAGCGTGGAGAGATTGAAGCCACTAAATTAGCCCATTGACATTATAATTCCTCTATGAATACTTTCTTTTTCCATTTTAATGAGTCAAAAGAATTAAGTAATACACCTTCTTTTTTAAAAAAAAAAAAAAAATTCAATATGTTCTGCTTCTTTGTGTAAGACGAAAGTTCTTTTTTTCCGATAACGTTCCTAATTTGAATACTGCCTCAGTTTAACTCAAGTATCTTTTTTCTTTCTTTTTAATGATTGGATAATTAATTTCTTTCTTTTTTATTGAGACAGATAATAAAAAAAAAAATAAGACGATATAACATTTTATTTAAATCCATCAATACTAAAAATCAAAAATATGATTTTATTTTCCATTTTTAACGAATCACAACTTTATTGCGTTTCCAATTAGACTGAATCACGCTAGACATTTTTGAATGGGGGGGATCTTATGAATATTTATATGAGGAACAGAATATCTGTTTCATTACCCCTCACCAAATTTTGGGATGAAATCGCCTGGAAATACGATTTTATTCCATATACTATACACATTATTTCTCAGTACTGCCTGGTTTTAGATATGCTGATGAATAGGTAAGATGAGCTGGAGAAGCGAATACATGAACCATAGCCTCCAATGCCAGGATAAGTAGACGGCCAAGCACAAACTACCAGTACACACCACCTCATGACGTCACGAGAAAATATCTCATTTTAAGCACTACCTCTCTTGTACCTAGAAGTATCATCCAACCAAGAATAGGAGCCAGAGAAAAAAAATCAATTTGGCATTCAGCCAACCCTGCTCAGCTCCAGTGAGTCTTAGGGGCTATCATTTGGCCTATCCATGAGACCTATATATACGCACTGCTGGACTACTCTTGAAGCACAACATCCAGGTCTGGATAGTGCCGAGCATATACTTCGGAGCATCATAACACAATGCATCCAAGCAGCTCTGCTCAATCATCCACCATCTCAACATGAAAAACACAAGTTCATGCATCACCACATCACACTCACAAACCCTTTTCCATCAGCTATCTCTATTTTATTCTGAATCATAACTGCAACCTGGTTTGGGGAACTGAGGATCATGATCAGTTCTCCTATAGTCCTCTTTTATATTATGAGGTGACATACTTCTGGATCGTCTCTTTGTGGAAAATCTATCATATTTAACATTACTGTGGTGTCTTGCTTCTTGTTCTTTTCTCTGCGGTTCAGTAGTTGTACCCACACTTTTTTGCAGGTTATCATCACTGTTTGATCTTCTTATAATACGCGTCCGATATGGACCATGAACACCATCTGTGAATTTTCTCCTGTTCCTCTTCCATGGTGGTACTTCATTTTTACATAAAAGTTTATTTTTAAATGGTTCTTCTGCCATAATAATTATTTTTTTAGTATTTATAAAAGTTTCTTGTTGCTTAACTCTTTTCACACTTATAAATCCTGAGTTTTCAGATTCCCTTTTGGTGTCTTTTCCTGCATAAGCAACTATATTTTTAATAACTGTCTTTATTTTTTTTTTTTCTGTACTCAATTTTTGATTTGAGTTTATTAAGCTTTTGTTTATAATTTTTATATATGGTTGAGGACTAACACACTTTTCTCTCCATTTTATGGTTTCTTTCTCTATCTCTGTTACTATTTCATAGCATATATCAGACAATTTTTCTGAAACATTTTCTTCTATATTGGACAGTTCCTTTGTTATATTTTGATTATGTTCATTTTCACGTTTTTCATCTTCTTGAAGATCAGAAGATTTTAATTTTGCTTTATTAGATTCATTTTCATCCATTTGAAACTCTTTTACTGTATTTGATACAATTTCATTCTCAGCTTCTGCATATACTGTTTCTTTATTTTCAATTTTAGAGGTATATTCCACAATCAGAAATTTTCCTGAAGGTAGACTGACAATTTCAAGATCACTCTTTGTAATTTCAATTTCTTCCTTTTTAACAATCTCAAATTTTGCTTCATCAGTAATAGGATATTCAATTTGTGATTCCTTTAAAATATCTTTGGTTGGAAATTTCAAAGTCTCTTCCTCATCCAATTTTTTAGACTGAGTTATTTTTTTCATTAACTGATTGAACTTTTCATTCTGTTTTTCCACTGCTTCTTTAATTTGTTTTTCTATTCTTTGGTTTGCTTCTATTGCTTGCTTGTTATATTCTTCTCTTTTCTTATCTCTTTTTTGGTTATCTTCTTCTCTCTGTTTGATATCTTCTTCTCTTTGTTTGTCTCTTTTCTTTTTATCTTCTTCTCTCTGTTTGATATCTTCTTCTCTTTGTTTATCCCATTTTTGGTTATCTTCTTCTCTTTGTTTATCCCATTTTTGGTTATATTCTTCTCTTTGTTTATCCCATTTTTGGTTATATTCTTCTCTTTGTTTGATATCTTCTTCTCTTTGTTTATCCCATTTTTGGTTATCTTCTTCTCTTTGTTTGATATCTTCTTCTCTTTGCTTATCCCATTTTTGGTTATCTTCTTCTCTTTGTTTATCCCATTTTTGGTTATCTTCTTTTCATTGCTTATCTCTTTTCTTTTGGTCTGCTTTTATAATTTCTATTATCTGAGCTATCATAGCTATCTTTTCTGTTTTCTGAGCTTCTATGTTTACCATTTTTCCTTTGTTTTCTAAATCAGTAAGCTTCTCTCTCCATCCACACCATGACTCTACTCCATCTTCTTTGAAATGCCTGTTTCATTCTTTATGCCATTCATTTTTGTTTTGTTTTTCTTTTAAACTTTTATTTTTTTAACCTTCCTGAACAAATTACATCACTACATCATATGCACTGTTCATATCACAGAATCGTGATCTGCTTATGCCTATGAGTAGGCTAGCTAGATCGGACTTCACAATAGGGTGGCAAATTAATAGGTGCCTATGGTTAGGCTAGCTGGATAAAGCCTAAAGAAAGAAAAAAGATACTTGAGTTAAACTGAGGCAGTATTCAAATTAGGAACGTTATCGGAAAAAAAGAACTTTCGTCTTACACAAAGAAGCAGAACATATTGAATTTTTTTTTTTTTTTAAAAAAGAAGGTGTATTACTTAATTCTTTTGACTCATTAAAATGGAAAAAGAAAGTATTCATAGAGAAATTATAATGTCAATGGGCTAATTTAGTGGCTTCAATCTCTCCACGCTGTGCCATGACTTTCCATCGATGAAATAACCCGCCTTCTTTTGAATAAAATGGACTACAAAACTGGAAGGTAATTTTTATAAAATACTAAAACATATTTATCATACATTATAAAGTGGAATTATGAAATAATTACATAGAATTTGTTTTGTAAAATATTAAAACATGTTTATCATACGTTATAAAATGAAGTTATGAAACAGTTATACGCAAATTTATTTATAAAAATATTTGAACGTATTTACTATATGGATTAGAAATGCTTTAATTACTAAATGATAAGTGCTCCACAAGCCAAACCGAATTTATGTAGATGAATATACTTTTATATTTGACTAAATTAGAATTGCTTTAATTACTAAATGATAAGTGCTCCACAAGCCAAACAGAATTTATGTATATGAATATACCTTTATATTTGACTAAATTATAAATGCTTTAATTACTAAATGATAAGTGCTCCACAAGCCAAACAGAATTTATGTAGATGAATATACTTTTATATTTGACTAAATTATAAATGCTTTAATTACTAAATGATAAGTGCTCCACAAGCCAAACAGAATTTATGCAGATGAATATACTTTTATATTTGACTAAATTAGAAATGCTTTAATTACTAAATGATAAATGCTCCACAAGCCAAACAGAATTTATGTATAAGAATATACTTTTATATTTGACTAAATTATAAATGCTTTAATTACCAAATGATGAATGCTCCACAAACCAAGAATTGCTGAATTTAAATGTTTACCAATCAGTAATAATTCATAAGATAACGAAATGTTATATAAATCATAAATGCTTAACTGCTACCAAACTTCTTCTCATAAAGGAATACAAAAATAAACTATTGTTGAATTGGAATATTTTCAAGCTTCTTCTCATAAAGGAATACAAAAATAAACTATTGTTGAATTGGAATATTTCCAAGCTTCTTCTCATAAAGGAATACAAAAATAAACTATTGTTGAATTGGAATATTTCCAAGCTTCTTCTCATAAAGGAATACAAAAATGAACTATTGTTGAATTAGGATGTTTCCAAGTTTCTTCTCATAAATGAATTCAAAATGAACTATTGTTGGATTGGAATATTTCCAAACTTCTTCTCATAAAGGAATTCAAAATGAACTATTGTTGAATTACACTGTTTCCAAATGTCTTCTCATAATGAACATGTAAATGAACTATTGATAAAGAATAAAGAACTGCTTCTAGCTCTTTCATAAGTAAAATGAAAGAGAGTAATCATGTGGATAGAAATGAACTTCGTTAGAAATTGCTAATTAATTGTTATTTAATAAATTTTTTTTGTTACTAAAAATTAAATTGGTTATCCAGTTGTCCAGTTTTGTTTTGTTTTATTGCATCACTCATCAGTTATAGCACTGGTTCATGAGAATCTCATGCCTTCTGAGCTACGTCTGACATAACTAGACCTAGGCCAGTCAGGTTGTAGTAAGACGGAACTCTAATGGCGCTGTTTGGAAAACCAAACATATAAATGTTTAGATGTTCCCAGTCTCTATTGTACTACATCCTCTGATGAGCAGGAAATATTGTTGTAGGTGCCATTAACATCTGCATTAGGAATCTCAATTGATAGTTCCTTCCTACAGCATGCTCATCAGAAAATTGTTACAACTGATGTAATAAAAGGGTTGTATGGCGGTCCGGTTACAATATATATATATATATAAGAAAATTAGCAGCCATATTTATATGAATTTATTAATTTTGCACTAAGCAGAAGCACAACCATTGTACCATGAGGGCTATATATTATTATGCATTTAAATATTTTCAAGTTTTAATTTATTTCTAACTTAATATTACTGTTTTCTTGTTGTTGTTATGATTAAATTAGTAGGATTTACTAATAAAATAAAAGTATGTTTCATATTTATCTATTTGATTAATCTTTTTTATAGCACTTATCTTTTTACTGAAGTATTTTTTTATTTCCAGACTAGTAAATCTTTTCATTAATTATTATATTAATTATATAATTATTCATTATGATAAAACCATCTCCATCAGTTTTTTCACATTGTATCATTTATTGAATTCAGTTCAACTTTTGAATTCAGTATTAGTCTTTGATTCTAATTAATATTTTAATAAAAATCAAAAAATTTTCTAAATTTGGAAAGATCGTTTTGATTTTAATTATTGTATTAAGAACTTACAAATAGAATATTTATAGATGGTAATAATGTAATAATAACTTTTATTTATTCATCTAATAAATAAACTATATATATATATTATAAATCGATGTCTGTATTTCTTCGAAAATATTAGTAAATACAGTAATTAAATTTTTTTGAAAAGAACAAAAAATATATAAATATAATTGCTACTTCGAGCGCTTTTGACTATCCTCATAGTCTTTGACAACTAGTACTTTGAAAGGTCAACTTTCCCATAATTCTGTGATTTTAATGTTAGCTGCCTGTCTATTGATTAAGTTTTGCCTGTATTTATATATTAGCATAACTTCCTTTATTTTTGTTTATTGTTATTTCTTTCAGTTTGCAATATTTTTACATTATTATAATTGAAATTAAAACCATATCATCATCAACATCCAACATTATCAATCCACTGCAGGATAAAGGTCTTTCCAAGTTCAAAACATGTCCAAGTACTGGTAAAACACATTTATTAAAAACCTTTCTTTTCAAACACATAGGCATATTTCCTTTTAGTATCAAGTTAAATTTCTACCAAATGCCTACCAACCAGGTTCAATTCTATGATTAATTTTATCCATTATGTTTCCATCAGTATTAATAATCTGACCAAGATATTTGTAGCTATTAACTTCTTTTAACTCATCATAACCAATCTTTAGTTTCATATTTTGAGAAAATCCATTAAACATTACTTTAGTCTTTTTTAACATTTATCTTTAGTCCTACTTTCCTACTTTCATCTGATAACTCCTGCAACATTTCCTGAAGCAGTAAAGCATTATTTGCAAAAACAACTACATCATCTGCAAAATCTAAATGACTTAAATAATCTCCATTTACTTTCACTCCTTTAGCTTCCCATTTTAATTCACAAAATACTTCTTGCAGTACTGCTGTAAAAAGTTTTGGAGATATTGAGTCACCCTGTTTTACACCCTTCTCAATGTTGACTTTCCTAGTATCATTATGTAATCTAATTGTTGCTGTTGCATGTCTATAAATATTTTTTAAAATAGAACAATATCCTGGATTTATACTTTGATGATCCAATGCTTTAATCACTAAAGAAATGTTTATAGAATCAAATGCCTTTTCATAATCTACAAATCCAAAGCTTAATGGCAACTCATATTCATTTGTCCTTTCTATAACTTTTCTCAGTACCTTGATATTATCTATTGTATTAAAACCACTTTTAAATAATTTATTATGGTCATAGAAAATGGAAGCTGATAGGTTATTATTATCTTTGCAATTTTGTTTTGTATTTTGGACTCTTTTTAACAACAACAAGTGTTCTTTAATTTTTTTCTCCAATGTACACCTCGTTTCCCCTATATATACACTACCACAACTACATATCCATTTATAAATGATACAATTTTTATTTGTAAATATTAGGATTTATCTTTGGAGTTATTTATTAATTTATTTAATGTAGGAGGTGCATAAAATGCAATGTCACATATACGACTGTAATGTGACATTGCAATTTATACACCTCCTACATTAAATAAATTAATAAATAACTCCAAAGATAAAACCTCATTTACAAATAAAAATTGTATCATTAATAAATGGATGTGTAAGTATGGTAGCAGATATATATGGGAATTGAGGTGTACATTGGAGAAAAGAAGTAAAGAACTCCTATTGTTATTAAAAAGTATCCAAAATACAAAACAAAATTGTAAAGATAATAATAACCTACCAGCTTCCATTTTCTATGACCATAATAAATCATGTATATATGGTTTTAATTTCAATTATAAAAATGTAAAAATATTGCAAACTGAAAGAAATAACAATAAAAGAAAAGTAAGGAAGTTATGCTAATATATAAATACAGGCAAAACTTAATCGATAGGCAGGCAGTTAATGTTAAAATCATGGAATTATGGGAAAGTTTACACTTCAAAGTACTAGTTGACAAAGACTATGCATGATAGTCATAGTCGAAAGTGCTCTTAAGTGACAATTATATATTTTTTGTCCTTTTCAAAAAAATGTAATTATTGTATTTACTAATATTTAATTATAAGCTAATACACACACACACACATATATATATGTAATCAAAAATCACAACTCAATCAGATTAGCCCAAGAAAATAAACTCTAAAACACAACCAATGCTTTCACTGCTATAAGCAGATTTCTCAAGTGTAAAGGACTACAAAATAACAACAAATTTATACTAATCACAATTCATTTATATCCTGCACAGCTTTAATATTAAAAGAACTTTTAAATTAAGTTAATTGCTCTAGAATCATAAATTTTTAATAATAAAGATTCTTTAATTCTTTTTATTATTGTTATCTTATAACCCTTTTACACTTGATAAGTCTGCTTATAGCAGTGAAACCATTGATTGTGTTTTAGAATTTACTTTCTTTGGCTAGTCTGGTTGAGTTGTGAATTTGAGGTAATTTTGATTATTTTATTGGCTAGTTTAGCTTCAGGTTTTTAGAGTTTATATATATAAATTAATGAAATATTTCCATTTCATAAAAATAAAATTCCTTTAAAGTGTCATGGTGAATATGAAATTCCATGTGGAGTTTGTTTACATTCATACATTGGATAGACAAATCATAGAATAAATATAAGAAAGGAAGAACACATTTTGTTTAGGTAGAGAAAAATCTAATTTATCAGCATTTTTTTCATACATTAAATTAACTAACTACGACATCAATTTTAATAAAACACATTCTTGCAAAAATTGAACACTATGACCAGAGATTGCTAAGGGAAGCTATAGAAATTTTTAAAAGACATAAGAGCACAAATGAAAAGTGTAAATTAAAAAAAATTAACAATATTTGGAAAAAGCTATTGGAGGATAAAATATTTTTTAAAACTTCTCAACCAATAGAATTTGAGAATGAGGAGAAAATAACAAAGGAAAAAAAAAATTTTTTTAAATCTCACCGCACATATGATTTGAGAAAGAAGAAGCTCTGATGAGAGTACTTGTTATTGTATTGAAATGGCAGATATTTAGTTATTATATTTCTATTACATGAAAGCTCTCAGAAATAATACTATAATTTTTTTTATCCATGAGAATATTAGAATATATATATATAAACAAACTAAATAGAATAATTCCAAACAAGCAGAACTTGGGTGTGGAGTTATTCATAAGAATCATTATATTCCAAAATAATTACAAAAAAAAGATAATAAAGACACTAAATTATAAATCTAGCAAATAAATATAAAAAGTAATTATACAAAAAATAGAATATATATATACATTAATTATGTACAATACATACAAATGTTAAAACAACAACAGCAATAATAATAATATCATTACAAATAATACAATAAGTAAAGTTTCAAACATTCTTAAATATAAAAAATGATATATATTCAACATTTATTGAATTAGCAATAAAAGAATTAAATAATCTAATACGATTATAGATTATAACTAAATTGACTATAACTACTTTCCAGTTTAAAATCTGACAATGTCAAATGAAAATTCTCTGTTAAACAAATATTTTCAATGTACACTTTATGATATGAAGAACGATAATATATATAAATAATCATTCTATAATTATAAGGCATAATAACAGATAGTATACAAGAATTATCATAAATATCATACACAGAAGTCAATCTAAGCTTGCCAAAAATAATATACATGATATAATTTTTTAAGTACATAATGAGAATAGTAAACAAACTTACAACGATCCCAAACACAGATATTACAACACAATATATTTTTTATAATAAGAAACATAAACAATCATCAAAGTAGACTTAAATAAGCAATATGACTTAACTAGGCTAACCTCAAATCAATTAAAACATCTAAATAACAATAGATTTCAATGAAAATGATATTATTATAAATACAAATACTGATATTAAGTGAATAGCATTTATAATACAATAGAATATCTCTCATTTAATTATGATTGACAATCAGACAGTTTAGTATAAGCCAATTTCTAATTAATGTCATCCTATTAATCACCTGTTCAAGAATATTATATGAAACAGCATCATAAGACACAACAATATCAGCAAAAACATGAATCACTGAATACAAAAATAAACTAAAAATGTCATTTATATATATTAAGAATAATATAGGTCCAAGTATCTTGTGGAATTCCAAGATTAACCAATTTAAAATCACTGATAATATAATGTATTTTAATAGCATGTTTTCTATCTTTAGATAATTTTTTAACCAGGAAACAAAATAATGTTGAAAACCATGTGAATATAATAAATCTACAATAATTGCATGATAAACATAGTCAAATTAGATAAATCCAAAGAAACAGTCTCTGTCTTGAGATCATTGTCTAATAATAGCATTAAATTGTGTACATCACATGACCACCACTTCTTATGCTTGCGTATAGTGAGTTTTGCCTGTTTTAAAATTGTGTACATAATTATAAAAAGAATAACATGCTCTTTAATAATCATCATCATTTAAATAAAATTAAATAATACTATATCATATTTTTAGATAACATTACAGAATAGCTATACAGTGTTACAATTAAAACAAAAATATTAGAGCCATATTTCATTAAAATAAAAGATAAAACACTTTTTTAATTATCCATTGCATAGTAAGACCATTATAACAACTCTCCAAACAACAGTGAAAGCAAAAGTACTAGTTGTGAGGATAGCTAACTGCCAGATCATGAAATATTAATTAGTTTTTTTTTTTGGTAGGGCGGGGGTGTTACTCTCTAGATAAATACATAGATATTCATTTATTGACTAATAATTGAATAGCTAAATAGTCTGTCTCCTGAAATAAAACCTCAAACTGACTCAAAATCCTAAAAAAATGTAAAATTGTACCAACATAAATATGATAAACAGTTATACTAGCAACTATAAGATTATTATTCATTTATATATTAAATAATAAATTACTTTAGTTGAATTAGAAATTGCATTACCTTAAAGAATAATGTGTACATATTTTGAAATTAACATGAGCTAAAAAACAACAACATTGTATTATTCAAATAGCTGAAGAAATAATCATATTGCAGCAGTCAATATCTTGTTTGAATGTCATGATAACATGGTGTAGTTTCGCACATGATATGAGATAGAGTGATAAAAATCTTTATTGATAGCCTGAATCAGGGATGAAGAATCTTTGCATGCTGAAATATTGCATTAAATTAGCTTTAAATTAAAAAAGATGCATTCAAGAAATTTTAGTTGCTGCCCTTCAAAATGTACATTATTTTGTAAAATTCTAATTTTATAATTTCCAAAAATAGGAAAAATTTAAATGTGATATAATTGAGTTTATGATAAATAAATACACTAAACAGTTTATTACTTATGATTCAATGTTTCATTTTTGTATTTATTTATTTTTATGTAACAAAAATATATAATAAAGAAATTTTGTTAATTCTTAAGTTTTATACATAAGGTTGGAGTTATTTCACAGGATCTTTTTTTAATCTTTGATATTTTACAAATTTCCATTTTAATATTAAAATAAAAATAGTAAAAGATGAACAAAAACATATTAATAAAAATAAAAGGATTTGTTTGCAAAATTTAAATTCATTCAAAAAGTTGAGCTAATGGTCCATAAGATTACAGGTTCTCCACCCTAGCTTGAACTATGATAACCATTTACAGTTTTTTGGTAATTCTCAAAGAGATTCTTGCATTCATTATTCAGTAAGGCCCAGAGATCATGAAACAAGTTGATAAAACGCACATCTAAATATTTATTAGTCTTTATAAAGTATCCATTTAGTTTCTAAGAGATATTATCATTGCGCAGTCATTAATTAAAGCTTTATTATTCAAGAAATGTAATAAAAGAAATCATAAAATTTAAGAACAAGTCAAAAAAATTATAACCTTTATTGCTATGATATATTAAGGTCTATCTACTTTTAATGATTGGGTTTATAGAATAATCCTGCATTAAAAATGTTTTTATAATCTTATATTAGTGGAAGCATTATGTTTATAAAATTATTTAAAGTAATAGATACCTTTTAATTAATAATTATGACAATAGTATAGGCATCAACAAGGGCTTCTTTAAGCGTTCCATCAACAGATTTTCAATGATATAGATGACTGAAGAGTTGGAGAGTGAAGAACATTGAAGTATGTCCATTAAAATTTGATTTACTATCTTAATATTAACTAAGCACTGATTATATATATATATGGGGAGGGATGATGATAATCTGGACCAAATGATGAGTGCTGGTTCAGTACGAAATGTGCGTATTAGAAATCATTTATCTTTTTCACAAGTGCGTGGTCATGTTTATCAGTTATGTAAGATAGAGTAGATAACTGTAGGAAGTTTGAAAATCCGAGTTCAAATACCTTCTAACTTATAATTAATAAAGTTTATTTACTGTTAATAAATGATAATAGAAAGACCATCTTTTATTTTTCAAATTTAAATAATGTAAAGAAAATAAAAAAATAGTTTATTGCCAATAAATAAAAGAAATATATCCTTTTCTTTATTTTTTGAACCATTAATTTGAATTACAGTCTCCTTTGATGCCTAGCAGAGATTAATCAAGTTGTTGCGATAGTATGATAATATAAAGTAATAATAATTAATCATCGCCATCAAATAATATGTTCAAAACTCAAGTAAAGCAAAAGTGTAAAAATATAAGAATTAAAAAGTATTTTTTATAAAGAGAAAAACAAACTTTTAAAAGTGAAAATATATAAATTAAATTCCATTTTTTTGAAAACAAAGAAAATACCCAAATCAGAAAATAAAGAAACTAGATTCACTATGTGGCAAATTTAACAGATAACATTGCGAAAATAGGTAAAAATATAATTTGAGGAGTTTGGCTGTTTATACTAAAGGCTAGTACTGAAAACAAAAAAATAAAATACTAAAAGGCAAAATAAAAAATTAAGTCAATCAAATAAGTCAGATATTAAAAATGAATCAAATAAAAAAATAAGCTAATAATAGCATCCTGAAGAAAACAAAAAAAATTAAACATATGCCCAAAACTTGTAATAAATTAAGTGATTACTGGAAAAAAAGTTTTTCATCATGTCTTAAATCCTTTATTTTCAATTTAATAATATAAACAGATGAAAATATTATCGTTATATATAAGCAAAAACAGATCTATCATTTTACTTCTCTAAACTTAATGATTATAATTTAATAGAGGTAAGTAAATTTATTATAACTTCCTTTGCATAAGATTATATTTCTAGTACCAATACTATAATAAAATCCTTTAGGAATTACCAAAAAATTTACTTAAAAAAAGGGGGGGGGAATAAATAAATATGTACCTAAAGAATTTAATAATCTTGATTTATAATAGACTTTTACATATCTAACATCACATGGTCACATTCTTTATGCTTACAAAGCTGTTTTTCACAGAAGCAAAAACTCTCCTACAGTAGCGCCACTCAGTGCAAACCATAGTGAAAAACAGCTTGTGTAAAATAGCTTGTGAAAAATAGCCTGTGTAATGATCATGTGATGTTTAATGATTTAATAACAATCCTGAACCAATAGAATTATGGTGACTGTGGTTATTAAAGAACCAAAGATACCAAAAAGTATGGATGCTGAACTGAGTTCAGATCTATACATCAATACAAGCTAATGAGTTTAGCTTGTAAATCTTATTGTGCTTTCATTTTGGACTCAAAGCTTTATAGTTAGCTAAAAAAGTAAGAGGTGGCTGCTGGAGGGTTGCATTAGATCCTAAGATCTAGGTGCAGTGCTCTTAGATCCAAGGCTTCTCACTAGTGAAAGTCACAAACTAAAAACTAGTCTGAGGATATTGAATGAGTAGGCACTAGATAGGAATTTTATGCACAAACTTTCTTGCATCCATTGATTACTCTGGCTTGCACTGAGTGGCGCTTCTGCATGGAGAGTTTTGCCTCCTTGTATCTTTTACATATCTCAAAGAAAAAAACATTTCAAACAAAAATGGCAAGTATATACAGAAATAATAAAAGAAAAAGAAATGATGCATAATATCCTATACTAAATTCTAACCAATTCATGGAAAGTAATAATAAAACTTTAAAAAGGTATAATATAAGATCAAATATTACATAGACTTAAAAAACCAAATGTCATTAATACTCATATCAAACAAATTCACTCCCTTTTTTTTTCTTAGATATAATGGAATAGTAAATTGTGAGATATAAACAAACATTCACAAAATGCAAAAAAGTGACAGATTACACCAAATATGTAACATAAATTAAACACTGGAAAAATGTTGTAATAAACTTAATAGAAAAAACAAAAACCAAGAATTACGAAAATAGATATAAAAACACTAAATATTGAATAGAGGAATAAAACAATAAAGAAAAATATTAATACCTTAAACCCACTAATCATCAAGCAATAATATCCAATTGTTCTGGAATTCAATACAAAAGAGGTTAATTTCATCACTAAACTTAATGAAAAACAAAATAAATTACAAAGACAAAACTAGACAATTTTTATGAAAAGAAAGTGAAGAAGAAAATATAATTTAAAAACTTATAGAGGAATATTTCACTGATGATATTATGAAGACCAGATTAATGGAAAAAGTTAATCCTATAATGATATTAAAGAAGATAAAAAGACAAGTAATAATCAAAATGTAATGAAAATGTAAAATAGTGAATAAAAAATAATTCAAATAAAATATTATTTATATAAAAATAAAGACTCACCAGGATAAATCTATTTATTTAAAAAAACCTATATTGATATTTTATTTAAATAGCATTGATCAATCCCCAATATAAAACAATAATAAAATTCTGATGTAATCCTTACACATAATTTATAGTCTTTTTTTTCCCACTCTCATAAACACTATGCATTATATGATAACAACTTATTCAATAATCAAAGGCAAAAACATAATACCAGTATTGGATAGTTTGCAAAATAAATTAGTCCAAAAAACAAGGGATGGTTATATTAGAAGATAATTTGAACAATACCATAAAAATATGCCATTAGCATTAAATAACAAAATGAAAAATTAGCATTGTATTCACTATAAATAGGATATCCATTCAAGCCTTATATTTTTTTGTAATATTAAAAGAAAATTACTGGAAAATTTATTTTTTTATTTAGAGCAAAGAATAATTAATATAAAATTAAAATGTAAATTATTACATTACTAGTAATTTTCATGGATCAATTTTGTACATAATTACTCATAGATGAATACAGAAGGGCAGAACAACAATATAAGCATTGCTTAAGAAAAAATATACAATTCAACATTTTACTTGCAACTGATCAAATATTGTGATAGGAATAGATTATTCCATCATGGCATAAAATTAAGAAAAGCAAATATTTTATATGAACAACAAGCTATAAACCTTTTTATTACAAAATCAAATAAAGTGCAAAATATAATATGTACAGATTATATGATAATATATTGGACTATTTTCATTATCTATCATTAAATGTTGAATATCTAGAAAAATTTAAACTTTATTCAATCTTTTCAAATACAAACAACAATTAGTGATAATACATAATAGACAGCACAAATTAGTAAATTACACAATGTTTCAAGTGGTATTCCTCTCTATTCTTCAGATATTGCTCTGATCAATGACAATGTTAACTTAAGAGTCAAACTTACACTCTTAAATTCTTGAATATCGAATTTTAAGGCAACACTCGAACCAACTGAGCTATTCTATCAGAGGCAACAGTATAAGAAAATTTATATACTCATCTATGAGAGTTTATGTACTAAAAAAATTGTAGGAATCATGAGGATTTGAACCAATCCTCCTAGGTAAGCATAAGAAATTTCTACTGACTGTTGCCTTTGATAGAATAACTCAGTTGGTTAGAGTGTTGCCTTAAAATTCAATATTCAAAAATTATAAGTTTAACTCCTATGCTGATATTATCACTGGTCAGGCCACCAACATCAGAAGCAGAGCAGAGAATAATATCACTTGAAATGTGTAATTTACTAACCTATTTGTGTGTTATTATTAAGAGTTGTTTGTATTTGAAAAGTTTAAATAAACTAAAACTTTCTAGACATTCAACATTTAATGAGAGATGATGAAAATAACCCAATGTATTATCACATCTAATATACCATCGTCACAAACCTTCAGGCTAATATTATTATACAGATTATTTTTAAAGCTTAATTTAATTTAATCCTAAACAGAAGCTAATATAAAATCTGCAAAAAGAGGAAGTCCATTTACATCATCAAATGCATGAAAAAAAATTAGACAAGAAAAGTAAAAAAACAAAAAACAAACTAATACTCTCATTGGACAATTTGTCAAAAATTATTAATTAAGTATGAACGGCTTATATATCATACACTAAGATATTCCCACAATTTTAAACAGAAGGATAAAATCAGATCTACATATTGATGCATATGTTTTTTAAAAGGTAAATAAATTTATAAATGTACTAGGTGGCATAATGCAGTGCAAGTAACAGGGGGGGGGGATATATAACAGAAAATATAAATAAAAAGAAAGTTTTATGCAATTAGCTTTAGAAACATAAGTGATATGAAAATATAATTGGCCATTTATTTATGAAAAAGCATTTCAGCAGCATTCAACATTAGAGAATATAATATTTATTGAAGATAGGGATCCCAAAATACACACTACAATTCTATTAAAAATTTTCATTAATAAATACAAAACTATCAATGTCTTATTATATAATAAGAAACAAAAAAGTAGTGTTATGACCATGAGAATATGAGATTATCTATACAAAAGAAATGGACATATTATTATATAATGCAAATAGTCTATACTAATTTAGTAATATGGACAATTGAACCTATATATTAGAAGTTATAAATCAAATAGATTCCAGATATATTTAATAGATAAAATCAACAAATCATTTTTAAAAAATTACTGAGACTCTCAGATTCTTTCAGACTACAAAGAGCTATGCAACAAGGATGACTATTTTTAGATTTATTTATTTCCTTTCTATTGATTCAGTTATTAAGAAAATAGAACTCAAAGTATTAGGTCTTTATTTAGATTAAGTAATAACAATATTTTAAAATATGGATAATCTTTAGACTATCATGGATATACTAAATGAATTTTGACAATTACAGAATCTTACTGAGAATAAAAGAAAGATACTATCCTTTATCGATCCATACTAAAAGAATTCCTATATATATTCCAAAATTTATTAACATCTTAATAATATGATAAATTAAGGTATTTATATCAACAAGTCTTTATCAAATTATCCGTATAAAATTTTTTAATGTAATGAGAATTTTGGCTATTATGTACATTGGCTTGATCTATTTAATGTCAGAATAAATAAAAAATTAGTCACATATTTGGAAGAAAACTTTGCATTTATTATCTCTTCCAATGACATAACTTTCCTTTAATCAAGGCAAGTTAAATTTAGTTGTGTTGAAATTGTACATTATAAAAGCACACTTTTGCATAAGTAAAAAAAATCAATATGGAAAGTCAGTCTTCTGTGATATTTTTTGTCAAGTTAAATGATTCAATTTTGATTGTATAAAAATAAACTATGGTTAGTTTGGCTAATGAATAAAATAACGATATTTTCCTGCACTTTTGTATCATTAAACTAAATTATTGTTTAATTTTGTCTATGTTTGCTAATTTTTATGTACATCGATTTTATATATGATGGAAGTCATCTGTATTATTAACCATTAACATATTACTAATATATACCAAAGATGATAAGTTAGGAAAAATAAGAGCTTATAAAGTGTAATTTTTATTAATAATTTTTGTTTTGTTTATAAACGGTTTCTTAAGATATATTGTTTGTCTTACCATATATTTTTTTTTGTAAAAAAACAAAAAGTAAAAATTAAAAATAATATTTTTTAATATTTCAAATATGTATTTTTTTATTCGTCAATTTATTAATAATGCAATAAAATTTATGAATATGTATAACGATTATTATTATAAAACAAAATTCAGTTCTAACATATGGTCGTGGGATTAGCATATTGTAAATGTCTAAGAAGAAATCACATAAATTATTAATTACAGCAGAAAAAAAAAAATGTTTCCAAATAAACTTGAAGTATGAAGAAATGAATTATCATAAATGAATGCATTTCTTTCGGAATTTTCGTTTTTGAAACATTTTATTTTTTAAAAAAGATCTTGAAGAACGCGTGGCATTTTATTTCTTAATTAAACTTTTTATTTTTTTACTACTATAATATTCAAAATTAGTTTAAACGATTTGCTTTATTAAAGATAAATGTTTTTTCTATTCATAAATATAAGAGAAAAACAAAAAGAGAAGTAAAAAAAACTGAATTCAATTTCTTAAAACAATTTATTATAATAACATTGCCTTTATTTTTTATTTAATGTAACTCAGATTTTTCTTTATTTTCTATTCCTCGCTAATCTTTTTATTTATACATTTTATATTTTTTAGTTTATTTCCAAATGCTACTGTAACTCAGTTAGGAAGGTGGGGTCATTTCAATCCACCTTTTTGCTGGTAAGTAATATTTGAACTATTTATCATTTTAAATATATTCACCATTTGTACAATATATATACTATTTTGTCTTATAACTAATTTTATATAATATATAGTGTTATAATTTGTTGTTTAAACTTTTTTTTTAATTTTCTACATCAAGTACACTTTTAATAAATAGAATGTTCACTAATTGTTTGAGAGTGTATGTATTTTTTTAATCCATTGATGCAATATAGACAAGCTCTTATTAATGAGTACGGTAAGAGAAAACATTTAAAATCTCTATCTGGAATATTCTTATCCCCAGACCAATTGGTTTCAAGCTTATGGCTCACCTCAGTGAGGAGCTAGAACATTCAGATACTAGATTAATAAGAGCTTGTTTGAGCTATTGATATGCTCTATGTATTGCATTTTTGTAAATACAGGCTTTTTAAAAAGGAATGTCATGATATATATGACTTGCTTTATTTTATTTTTTTTATATGTCAGTGTTGACTGGGAAGCGAACCCGGGCCAACTGCCTGGAAGATAGATATGCTAACCACTAGGCCACCAACGTATTGACTGACTTGCTTTGTTGAATATTAATCCATTGATATAATGCATGATTTTTAAATGTTTCCTTTATTATCTCACTAAATAAATATCTAAAATAAACATAAATAATTTGATCTATTTGATTAGTTCATAAAATTCATTCCAAGTATTATTTTTAATAGTTTCATATTTATACTGTTATGTATGATGTCTATACAGACAAACACAGATAACAAATACTTTTGACATATTTATTAATAATTACAAAATAACAGGTTAGACAATGAGTCATCTCGGAAAACAAGCACTTCTATGATTCTAAATTGTGAGTCGATATTAATTAATGTTCAATGATCTTTATTATTTATCATAGTAGTAATATTTAAGTACAAGTATGTCATATATACTTTTAAGTTGACCCTTAAAGTTTGAAGATTTGCTATCTTAATATGAACTGAGCACTGGTTCTATATATAAGTGGGGGAAATAATGATCTGGACCAACTGATGAGTGCTGGTTCAGTGCAGAATACAAATATAGGAGATGGATTTATCTTTTTTTGGATGTATGTGGCCATGTGTTTGGTTTTATAAGATGGAGTGGATGGTTGAAGATGGCTTGAAAGTATGGGTTCAAATCCCCTCTAATTACATAGTAGTAATAGTAGCCCAGAAGAAAAGAAATGTTAGACATAATACTAAATCTATTTTTATCAGTGTTATATTCTGGATGGTTTACTTATTCTGAATTTGTTATCAGAAAGCTTTTTCAGTTATCTCCTTTGATTGTTTATATAGTGTCATTTTTTCTGCTTGGTGCAATTGTGGTTTGAATGATTTCAGCTTTTATTTCCATTCAGTGGGTAGTAATAATTCATTAATAAAGTATATTATTCACCTTTTCTATTTATATTTTCTGGATGTTTTTACCTTACTTTTATATTTATAAAGTAGCATTTCAAATCCATTTTTTAAGATAGACTAATGCACTATTTGCAAGAATGTTGATTTATTAAATCATATTTTATTAATCTTCTTAATGAAATATATTACTTTTAGTAAATATCTTATACTAATCTTTATAATAAAGGTAATTCATTGTTCAAAAATCTGTGTAACTTTACTTTAGTTGACAACATATATACATTCATATAGGAAGTGATAATAAAATTCTTTATTGATCTTCATCCCTTGAAAAAATAGTGGTAATAATATTGTACTCATTAAAGTTTTAAAATTTCATATTTCATATTCAATAAAAAAGGTCATTTAAAATAAATAATTGAGAGATAATATTTAAGGCATGATAGAAACCCTTTATTGATTTAGAATTTGAACTCATTTATGGTTTCCAAATTAGATTAGTCTCTTAATTAGATCATCATTTTAAATGAAATATTGGCATCCGGCATGGTTTATGCAATAGTAGAGTTACAGAGTATAAAGTTCAGGATTGTATTCAATCTGCACTTCCATTACTCAAACTTTTTATGAACTCTTAGACAATAAAGACCTTTGATTACTTTTTAAAAATAACTAATAGTTACAGTGTACATCTTTTATGAGTTGGTGTTTTATGACTAATAATTATTTACAATCTTTGTTTATTTGTTTTTGAATGTAACCATATTTACAAATGATTTTGAATGAATCATTCATGGCCCCACATCTTAATAAATTGATTTTAAATTATATTAAAAGATACGTTTAAAAGTTATTTTGTCATTCATCCCTGTTAGATTTATTCATAGAACATTAACTGCATATTGGGCTCACTAAAAAAAAGCAAAACATTATGTATGTGTGCATGCACATGTGTGTTAAAATGATTTTCATGGACTAAATGACATATTACCTGGAATCATCTGTTCATGATGAATACTACTATAATACCAACATTTTGGCTTGGTTATACAAGCTATCAATTGAATAATAAATGTTATTATAAAGAATTATTATAGAGGCAATGTTTAACATTGGCATATAGCAAGATTAAAGGTTCAATACATTTTGGCTTGGTTATACAAGCTATCAATTGAATAATAAATGTTATTATAAAGAATTATTATAGAGGCAATGTTTAACATTGGCATATAGCAAGATTAAAGGTTCAATTAATAGAAAACAAACACAGAATAAATTAAAATATTAAAATGAAAGCGGAATGATAACAGAAAAAAAAAACATTGTAAAAATGAACAACAGCTATTGAGTTTAATAGATTTTAAATTTTTTAAATTTCTGATGTGACACTCTCTATCAAAGAAAAATCAAAGAAATCATTGAGATCCTTAAGAAACCAAATTGTATCAACAAACATGCAGTGCTCTCAGATCCAAGGCTCCTCACTGACGAAGGCCATAAGCCAGAAACTAGTCTGGGGATATTGGATGAGTAGGCACTAGATGGGGATTTTATGCACAAATATTCTTGCATTCATTGATTACTCTAGCTTGCTGCGTGTGGCAATATATATAGTAAGTTTTGCCTGTTTAAACACAATGATGCATGTAAACTATCTTTCATTTGGAAATTTTTTATTACTCATTAAGCCCAATTGCAATTGAGTTTTATATTGTTTTTCTTTCCTATCTTTATTCCATCCCACTTTTATATTTTGAATTTCTACTGTTTTTGTTTTCTATTGGTTAAGATTTTAATCTTGTTGTACGTCAATACTTTCAGCATCTCTTTAGTGATTTTTTTATAATAACTTCATTACCTTAGACCATTGTTTAATACAACAAAAACATTGGTACAATAGTACTATGAATCATACACTAATGAGCTTAAATAACATATCATTTATTTATAAATATTTACTATAATCTTTACTTAGTTACAATAATTTGGAATTGAAAATTTTACATTTTAAAACACATTTTTATTTCCTGCAAATTTGTTGTAGCCAATTAAATTCTTCCAAAATGGTTTTTATTTGCAGAACTACTATACTGTATTATATAAATGAAAATCACTTATAATTTGTGTTGGCAATTTAGTGCATGGATAAAATGATAAATTTGAGAGTTAAAAGTTCATAAGTTAAACTCAGTTTCATTCCTGGTTCTTAAATACCACATGATCACTCAACAAACTAGTGCAGTAGTAGAGTATCAAACTCAAGAGTAGAAGTTCCTGAATTGAAGTTCACTTAAGTCACTTTCAGTTCTCAAACATCATATAATCTTCCAAATGAAGAACAATTTGATTATTTGTAATTATGATTTAACAAATAGAGATCCATTCTATTCCATTATTTTTCAATAAATTAATTACTATTAAATCTTATTTTATCTATTGTTAAATTGTTTTTTAGCCTTTCATCAATTAATGTCATTAAATTGAAATTTTATTTTATCTTGGCATTGTTATTTGTAACAGAACTATTATCTTTCTACATTTTTGATATAGTTTTATATTGTAAATGACCTGCAAAATAATATACATTAATGCATGCACAATAGCTTGAAAAGGCTGATTTTTAATGTATTAAATACTTTTTTATATTCTTCCTTTGTGAACTTAGTTCTTCAAAAAACTTAATGGATATATATTTTTTAAAAATAGGATTAAACTTTATTGGTATAAAATGTTTTACAATGTAAACATTGATTTACATAATATAATATGAAGATCTAAAATGATATTGTATTTTTTGTCCATAGCATTTCCAAAAATTGATCAACTTGTGAAAATTCTAAGCTTTAGTCCATGAGATGATTAATTATTAAAAGTAAACCTCAGTTACAATTAGGAATTATTTGTTAAGCCTAGCATTCGAATATGAATAGCATTTTAGGAGTACAATATTAAAAAATCCAATTTACAGTCGATAAGTTGAGAAATAGGAAAACACTTGAGATAATATAGAATAAGGGCTCTTCAGTTCTCCAAAATGGCCTCGAGTATCTCCAGAAGAGCACAATCCAGTATACTTTGGAAGACTTATGGAGAACAAGGAAAAAAACTAACCTTTAAATTGTCTCTGCTGAAAACCATTCTAATCCACACAAAAAACCATATGAACAACAAAGGGCCAACCCTATCCATAAAAACATTGGAAATAATAAAAACAAATAAGGCAAATTCCTTACATCCATTAGGCCAAACTACAGCTTACTTTGCAATAATACATGGATGAAATCATTTGTAGAAACAATGCTAAAAAAATCTGCTAAATATAATGTTATTTCTCTTTTCCTATGATTGAGAAAATCAACATCGAAAACGATCCCCACAGCACCCTCATTCCAGCTCCCATACTCAACAGAATTAGGATTTAGGCTCCTGGGGCCCCTCCTGACAATCAAACCTTCTCAAGCAGTCAGCAAAACTGAGTGAAATGAAGAATTTTTATTAAAAGCAAAATCACTGTAAAAATCTTTTGAAATTTCAATGGCTATCATATAATTTGCACAGCATTTTTATAAAGGTTGAAATTATTCTTACTTGTGATAATGTGTTGGCATAACTTGTATATGAAAAGAGAGGTAAGAAACTCCTCTTTTAAATAAGAATAGTTTTTGAGAAAATTAATTCCTCAAACTAAGAGAAAAGGAACTGAAATGGGGAGCCAGAAACAGGATCAACTGGAGTCCTTGATGGACTCAATGGATATTTTTAATATAAATTATCTAAGTAATTCATTATTATCCACATCTTACATAACATTTGAATTTGTGTATACTTAAATTGTGTCAGACTACAATTTATTGTCTATGGAAAAGGTACTGCACTAGTAATGATGACAGTGCATTGTATTACAATAGTATTTTTTCTTTGACAGTACATTGACATACATTTGACCAAATTAACATAAGATCTCTATTTTTCAGCTTAATAAAGGTAATGTTTTATGGACTGATTGCTAGAATAATCACATTCTTCTTTAACACTTAGCATGCAAAATTTTTGAAAATTCAAAAGCCAGATCACATGAGATAGTTCAAGATAACTAACTATTGCTGTCCATTTCAATATATTTTATTATATTTATGTTCTCTCTCTTATTACTTTACTATTTTTCTCTGAGAGATAGTTGTAGGGACTTTTGCCATGAAATAGACAAAGTAAATATGTGTTAGCTCTATGATCTGTGATTATGGGGAATTCCAAATAGGCTTAGGATCTTGCTCTCCAGTATCTAACCCATAAACAATCTAGCTAATCATATAAAATTTGTCGGTAAATAGATATCTTAGTTAGAAGGTAAAATATAAATGGAAGAATTATAAAAACTTTACTATCCAACATTTGAAATATGAATTTTTTTCTACAGTACAGCCACCCATGCTATCTCATATCACTGCTACATTTGATCACACACATGTCGAAAAGATAAATAATCACCAATATGTGCTAAACCAGCACTCATCAGTTGGTCCAAATTATCATCTTCACACATATACACAATCAAAGCTCAGCTTATATTAAGATAGCCAATCTTCATACTTTAATGGACAGGCTTCAAACCACTCCACCCCACAACTCTTCAGTCGTCCATTTCATTGGTAACTCTTGTATTCTTTTCTAGAATGATATAAGAGAGATTATTTTCCTATAGTGGATTATTTGATGTCTATTTTACCATTAGCATATAAACCCAATATTGCATTCTACATTTTTAAGCCTTTATAAATGCATAATAGTGAAAAATATACATCTGCTTCCTTTTCTTTCTTTTTAAATAATAATTTTAACTTTTATATAATTTTTGCAGAAAAATAAATACTGTTGGCATTATATTATGGTTAGCTGAGAAATGAGAAATAAAAAATATTGCTGAAAGCATTTTATTTCATTTATATTTTTGTCATACATTCGTAGTAATTTTTTTTTTTTTGCAGAGTTGTTTTCTGACGTATTAAATATTTATTATTTTGCCCTAAAACAAACTATTATTTTTTTAAAAAATCTTTTTGCACTTAAAAAAAGAAAGTATTGTAAATATAATAATTTAAATTTCATTTTTGCTTGTCTTTAATTACATAATTCGAAAATTAGTCATTGTGATTTCAAAAATTATGATTAAAAAGTTTTTGTAAAATATGATATAATTTAAAATAAATTATTTCAGTAGTTAAATATAATTTTAAATTAAAGAATAATTATATAAAGTATTTAATTTATTGAAAATTCAAAAATGATAATTTATGATTGAACATAACACTAACGTTTATGTTATAAATAACCATTTAATAAATTATTTTCTTCAAATCATTGCCACGCAGTTATAAACATGAGTGTGTGCGGTATAATTGCAGTGAGTATGTAAATATAAACTTACTTTCGAAAATTTAATACACATGATCTATTAGGGTATTTTTTTTCTGAAGATGATAAATTTGAAACGCTTTCAGCATTTACCTTGGTGATTTACTCTATTTACTACATTAATCTTATTGTATTGCATTAAATTTGTTTTATTATGTTTATCTATTTATTTATTTTTATCTCCAAAATAACTTATATTTTGCATTTGCAATTGTTGTGTGTTTTGTGTTTCTAAATAATTTATTTTATTTTTTGATTTATGTCATTTAACAGTTTATGACCTTTTCTCATTCTAGCTCAGTACTGTTTTATTATAAAAATGATACAGCATACATTGATGTTACTGCTTTAAAATAGATAGTTAAAATTTAAATAATTCCTAAGATGTATTTTGACATAAACCATGTTTCATTAGTTCATCCAAATCATCACACATTCTCATTATTGTGAGGCATGTGACAACTGAGAAGATATGGTTCATATTGAAATATATTTTGAAGTTTTTTACATATTTTTTTTTGTTCATAGTCATATGTTCTAAAAAATATTTGAACATGATAAAAAAAGGAGTGAAATATAGTTTATTAATATATGTAAACCTACTATTATTAAGTGCTTAAAAATCTGTAATTATGCAGAAGGAAATTAACCTCCGATCGTACATTGTTTTTATAACTGTTATGAATCTCTTTTTAATAATAGTAGATGTACATTTATTCATAATTAATATGTCTAATTGCAGGTGGTTAACATAACACTCTTCTCTCTTATGATAGATTAACTAAATTTGTTTAATTTAATTGTCAATTATAATATCAGGCATGCAATAGATCAAGCCATTATATGACCATAGTCAATAAAGTGGTTGGTGTATATATGAGTATGCTATAAGCTTAAATGATTCACTTAATCTTTCAAAACTCTTACTAATGGGTGAGTGCATGGAGATTTATAACAATTATGAAAACAGTGTGTGATTAGAGGTTAATTTCTTCTGCGTAATTATTCATTAATAAATATTATTTGTTTAATCTTTAATATAGCATTAAATTATATATCTGGGTTTAAAAGTGTAATAATTTTTAACATTAAGAATAAATATCAATGATTAGTAGTGAAGACTAATCATACATGAAAATATGCTAGTAAAATTGCTTGATAATTAAATCATTATTTTGTCACTCTCTGTTAATTCAAAATATTTTAAATAATATTCTATAATTTCATATTTTAAATATCTTTAGCTTGTTAACTGTTCTTTTTTATTTTCCATTTCTTTTCATTGTAAAAAAGAATGAATCAGATTTATATAAGGGATCTTTTTTCAGATAAGTCTACTTCTAAGTAAGTGCTATAAAAATAATTTTAAACTAAAAATATTTCAACTGTTTCTCTTATTCTCATTTTACTGATGTTTTTATTATTTATTTATGACTTCAGACTTTTAATTTTTTATAATTTGTTGACATTTTTTTCAAAAAATAGGTAATTTTTAGACCAAATTCATAATTTTCATTGTATAGTTAATTAAGGTTACCTGCAAATTTTGTAAGGCAGTTTGCTATTTGTTATTATTTAGCATATGATTTTGTTAAACAACAGCTTAACTATTACTATTAACAAGATATCATTAAAAAATCTCCAGAGATTCCAACCAGGAAATAGATTTACCAGTGACTTTATTAAATCTTTCAATTCTCCCATTGTAACCATAAATCAATGGCTATAAATTCCATTTATGAAGCAGATGAGCATACGACCTTTGGATTGTCCTGAATCTGTTGGCAAGACTTCAGTTGCATTTAGGAAGATCAAATCCAGCTGGTATTATTGTTAGATCTGGAAAAAAATATATATTTGTAACATCATAATAGTTTCATTTTTTATGCCATAACTTCTTTGATTGTAGATTTTTGTTTGAATTCCAAAAAGAGGATCTAAATTTGAAATGAGTCTTGGATATTAAAAGTATTTCTTTAGTTATTAAGAAATTTGATTTGCTTAGCAGCTTCTTAATCAATTTTCATGAAGCAATTTTTCATTTACTATCTGGAGCAAAAATATGCAAAAGAACAGGAGGATACTGCAAAGAAGTAGACTTAAATCATAATAATATTTAATTGAGTATCCAAAAGTTTAGTATGGGAACTTTTTCTTCAAATAGAGATGCAACAGAGTGTGATAATGCTTAGAAATCTGTTCATAAAGTATTTGCACCACAATCCCAAATAATAACTAGCTATCCATTTTTTAACCCTATATTATACTACAATCCAAGATTACCCTTAAATAGCATGAGTTTAGGATTGTGTTTCAAACTTAAGATTATGAAATTATTCTCTCTTTTTTAGATAAAAACTTGAGCATATTGTCCTCATTGGATTAGAAATAATCCCAGTCTAAAATTTTTTTCAATCTTTTCATATATTAAGAGACTTTTCTAAGAACTTTAGGAAAGAATCTTTTTTATGAAATTCAAAGCAATATCATGCACATAAATGAATTTCATGCACTCCATTTCATGAAGAACCCAATGAATATATTAAATCAAATAGGTGAGAGAAATGAATCTATGGAAGACCATTCTGTAAAATTTTGTATCTACTATGATTATCATTCTGGGTCACTTAAGTCTTTTTTACAGAGAGCATTTTGTTAAGTAAATAGTTTTCCTATATTTAAGAATTTTAGAAGACTATTTTTCCAAACAGAATTATAAGCTGAAGTTAGATCTATCAGGATAGTACCAATTTTTAATTTATTTTCAAATCGTTTTTCAATATAAGTTGTTAGGAATAAAACTTGTTTGCAACAGCTTTTTTTGGCTAAAATTCAGATTGTTCAATAAGTAACTGATCCTTAAATATTGGCAAAAAATTTTATTAATATGATTCTTTCAAAAAACTTGTAAAGAATGCATAACAATGATATCAAGTAATAATTTTTTGGATTATTACTATGTTTATTTGATTTTAAGACTGCTACTGTGTTTCTTATATGCCAAATTTTTGGAATTATTTCTATAGGAATAATATTACTGAATAGTTTTTCCAACTATGCTTTAGCTTTAGCTCATAAATTTTTTAGAAACTTTGAAAGTATAATATCTTCTCCTAGAATCTTCTCCTAGTTTAAGACAATCAAGCATACATTCAAGTTCATGAATATTGACAGATTTTACCAAAATAATATTTGTAATTATAAATTTATTAAACGCACATTGATTACGTAAGTAATATACGCATATTGCCGAGGTTATAGCCTCAGTAAATATTATTTACAAAATAATATTTATACTATAATACACCATATACTCCTTAATTTACACTTTACAATGCAGTTAACATAAGATTTATTTTATTTCCTTTCTTACAGTTTCAACTGTCCAGCAGTCATCATCAGAGCTACAACATTTAAACATATACAATTAATATAAATTTAATATCTATTCATACATATATCAATATATATACACACATACATATACATACATAAATATACACATAAATATAAAAATAAAAACAACATTCCAAATATTCCTACTATTGTAAAATTGTAAAGATATTATGTTAATATTATTTGTTATTGATTAATGAGTAATATATAAAAAATAGAAGAAATAAATAAAATTAAAAAGTAAATTTAAAATTTAAATGATATTAATATGGAAAAATAAACGTTAAAAAATACATAGAAAATTTTTTTAAATTTTTTAAATTAAAGAAGTTAATTAAGTATAAGGGTGGATAAAGAAGTTTAGATTATAGAGATATTAAGGATCCATATTTAAGACAATAGTAGGAATATTTTGGAATGTTGTTTTTATTTTTATATTTATGTGTATATTTATGTATGTATGTGTATGTGTGTATATATATATATATGTTGATATATGTATGAATAGATATTAAATTTATATTAATTGTATATGTTTAAATGTTGTAGCTCTGATGATGACTGCTGGACAGTTGAAACTGTAAGGAAGGAAATAAAATAAATCTTATGTTAACTGCATTGTAAAGTGTAAGTTAAGGAGTATATGGTGTATTATAGTATATATAATTAAGCAATGCAAATAAGAAATGGAATAAAATTTAAAATAATATTTGTGGAGCATTGTGAAAAAGAATATTGTAGTTCTGCTCTAATGATGATTTTTCTCATTCTATCAATCTTGAGATTAAAAGTTTGACATAAAATTATCAACCTCATTAATAGTGACAATAATAGTTCTTTTAGTGATTATTTTATCTCTATCAAGATTTTGTAAAAGTGACCAAGACTTACAACTAGATCTTACAAGATTTTGACATGAGCTCTTTGCATATTTCTCTTCTGGCATCATCCACTGATTTAAGTTTCTCAGAAATTTGCACATCATTAGTAAACAAAATTGTGTATAAAGATCCTTACTGGTTTTCTTTCAACCAATAGATAATTGCTTTTGATGTCCTTAATGGATGGATTCTCTGGTAGCTGTTATTATATGTCTATTATAACAATAGAGAATTGGAGAGATTCTCTTAATATTTTTTCTTAGATATCCAGTATAACAACTACAATTCTTTTTTTTTTTAATTTTATTTTGAGATAGGATAACTTTTGATTTTAGGAATATAGATTCCAAAAGTAATTAGACTTGGTTTATACTGACTATGAAGAAAATGATCCAAATTTCAATAGTTCAGCAGCAAAGAATAAACCCTTTTTTTTTTGTCAAAACATAAATCAGAAGTTGTCTCTGTTCCTGGAAAATATATTTCTTCTTGTTTAGCATCATAAAGTAAATGCATATTATTTAAATCCATCCATATTAAAAGTTGGCAATCTGCTTGATTTTCATTTGAATATCCCAAAGATTACTATAAATACAGAAGAAATTAAAAAATCTAGAAAAAGAAAGTAAAACCAATTTATATAAGGAGGTTTGTAAATATTACATGCATAAAAATTATTTAACCAAATTGGAATTGTAACATTGTTTTAACTATCTTCAATGGAAAGTATTTGCTTTACAAGATAGTTTGAAACAGATGTGGTTATAGCATGTTTGTAATGTATCCTATCAATAATCAATGTAAGTCCATACATTTTAAAAAGATATGCATTATTTAAAGAATGAGAAGTCTCCTGAACTACGGTTACAGCCATGATATGCTGAACAATTTATTTGTAGAGGATCTTTATTATATATATATATATATATATATATATATATATATATATATATATATATATATATATATATATATATATATATATATATATATATATATATATCCTGGGTCAACTTAAGCAATTTTATTGTGTTTCATAAATGAAGAGAAGATTTCTCTGTGAAGAATATAACTGGTATTTGAGGTGTTCCATTATTGCCAATACTATGCAGTCACTTTTTATTCTAAGAGACAGGATTCCAATCTTGTAGTTTCTAATGAATCATTGTCTAATTTTATTATTTGATGTTTTTAATCAGGAGTTTATCAAGATGAAGTCTTTCCATGAGGAGATTAATTGTTTCATGTGCTAATGTATATTGATCACAGAATGGGCCTTGAGATGAATGTCATCTATTCATTTCAGTTTTCTTATAAGATTATGTTGCCCAAATAGCATACTTAACAATAATGTCACTAACAATTTCTATAATGTTTAGGCCTGAGTAATATTAAATCTTAGTGAGGTAGTTTTGCTTAAGTTTGATCAGAATTTGTAAAAATAAATAAAGACATATAGCTGTACCATATGAATGATATTGTTATTGATTAAAGTAAAACTATAACAAATGGGAATCAAAAACTTCTTTATAAAAATATGAAGAATATTTGCCATTAGAAAACAGCTGAAAAGAAAGTATTATCTAAAATCCTCAGTACCCAGGCATTCAATTTTTTTTTGTATTGGCTGGGTGAATGTTGTTATTTTGATATTCACTATTAATCCAGAATATTTTAAGTATTGTATTATAACACATTTTATTAAGATTTTTTTGACAGTTTGACTCTCTAGCAATCTTGTTAATTTATTTACACAATAATTTTGTTTTGGTGTTTTTAATACTTTATACCAGAAATGTACCCGATCTATGGAAAGACCATTGTTTTTGTAAGAATTTTTTTTAACTGGTTGCTTTAACAAATTTCAATCATGCGTGATATTAAAGTACATGACTTCAAGACTTCAATTATGTGCTAACCAAAACTAAAATGTAAATATGATACTATAGCTTCTATTTTTTTCCCTCATTATATGTCTCATTTGCTTCATGATTTACTATACCTATTCAGTTCTGTATTGTAGTTAAAAGTACATGTACTGATTTTTTCCCCCAAGCATTTTTTTCTTCACAAAGTTTTATTCCATATGTCTTTTGTAAAATATCATAAAATTTTTTAGAATCCAGAAATGTACCCAGCCTATGAAAAGGCCTTTGTTTTTATAATAGTTTTTTTAATTAGTTGCTTCAACAATTTTTTCTTTGCTTTGTGTAATTACTTGCTGGCAAATCTACCCAGCCTATGGAAGAAAGGGATTACTTCCTTTGTGTAAAATGCTTCATAAAAAAAATTACCATTTATTAATGGTGGATCAAATTATTTTTTTTCCTTGAAAAATATATTCTGTAATAAAGAAATTTACATGACCACTTTACAGACAAACATTTAGGGATTTGTATAGGCCCACACATATTTATCTTTTCTATAATTTTTTTTATTTTCTACTTAATATTAATGTAATGTAAACAAGCTATTCCAACAAATGCCACAAGAGAAAGCATTTAAAAATCTCTATCTAGAACTATTCCTATCCCCAAACTGGTTTCAAGCTACTGGCTATCTTCAGTGAAGCTCTAAGATATTCAGACACTAGATCTAAACCACCAATTCAAGACCAGCATTTATCTAATACTTAACTATTAAGTAGAAAATCTGAATTTTTCAGACACCTATATGTCTTCAAATCCAGCTATTTAACTGAAATAGCTATTTGGGTCTGAATAATATTCATCTTCGCCATATATTAATAGCATTAACAAGATAACATCACCAATAGCTTTAAAGCAAAAACTGTAATAGTAAAGAAATAATAAATTAAGTCATATATCATGTGACTTAATTTTAAAAGCTTGTATAACAAATCTAATACAATAAGCATGCTAATAGCTCTAAACAAGCTTTTTCAACAAATGCCATAAGAGAAAGCATTTCAAAATTTCTATCAAGAATTATTCCTATCCCCAAACTGGTTTCAAGCTACATCATATATTAATAGCATTAGCAGTATAACTTCACCAATAACCTTTAAAGCAAAAATTATAATAGTAAAAAAAAATTTTTAAGTCATATATCACTTTGACTTAATTTTAAAAACTTGTTTAGAGCTATTAGCATGCTCATTGTATTAGATTTGTAATACAAGCTTTTAAAATTAAATCACATGCCATATGACTTAATTTATTATTTTTTTACTATTACAATTTTTGCTAATGCTATTAATATATGGTGAAGCTGAACATTATTCAGACCCATATAACTATTTAAGTTAGTTAACTGGATTTGAAGACATATAAGTATCTGAAAATTTCAGATTTTCTACTTAATAGTTAAGTATTAGACAAGGGCTGGTTTTGAGTTGGTATTTTAGATCCAGTGTCTGATTATCCTAGTGCCTCACTGAAGATAACCAGTAACTTGAGGCCAGTTTTGGGATAGAGATAGTTCTAGATAGAGATTTTTAAATGCTTTCTCTTGCAGCATTTGTTGGAAAAGCTTGTTTAGAGCTATTAACACACTCATTGTATTAGATTTGTAATACAAGCTTTTAAAATTAAGTCATGTGATATATGACTTAATTTATTATTTTTTAATATTAATGTATATCAATGTGCACACACATCTGTATTTCAAATATCTTTATTCTTTAAAATTTTCTATATATTTAGAGATATAGAAGATTTTAAAGAGTAAAAATATAAAGATATATATATTGTAACGGAAAAGAAAATGATCTAGTATCTAATATCCATTATTGCATCATTCCACATTGAGCAGCCATTTGTAATGAAAAATAAAATAATTTAAACCATTTGTAATGGAATGAATAATCTAGATAAAATCTTATTTCCATACCACTCCTTATTGAGGCAGTCATTTGCAATGGATCAATTGTTTTGGATCAATTACCAATGACCATGTAAGCAGTTTTAGATCCCAATTGGACAAATCTCTCTGCAATTAACTGTTTTACTCTTTATATTCCATTCTTTCCTATATATATATATCTGAGCACTACTAGGGTATCCAAACATCACATTTGATACCTATTTTTAATCGTATCTGGTTTGAACCTCAGTTGGTACATTATTTATAAATAGTATGTGGGATTTTCCATTATAGAATAGTATATCATTTGCACCTGTGTTAATGGTAAATCATTAACATTATCCCATAGCTATGCATATAAATTCTTGTGCAAACTCCAATATGGATCATATTTAATTATTTAATATCATAAAACCTTTTAAGAGCTCATATTTCATAATTTAATATTATAAATTTTTCAAGCTCATATTTACTAACATTACCAATTTTACTAACTCATATTTAATACTAGAGATCATTGATGGTAATCATATCCCTTATGATGGCTCAGAAATAACAAATAAAACAAAGCGAAAAACATAATTTATATGGCCATTTATTAATTAGTAAAATGATGATGATAATAATGATGACAATGATACTTTTAGCCACAGCTTTATAACTAACTCGCAACACGACTTGTATCTTTTATCAATCTATAATTATTTACCAAAATATTGATACATATTTAAACTATGTTTTATGATTGAAATCCACCAGTGATGATGATGACTAAATTAGTTTAGTCAAGACAATAATTAACTCTAAGAAATATATAAACTTCTTTTAATAAAAAAATTAAATTTTATTATTGGTTAGTCATCAATATACAAATAGAAAAAATTACATAATTTAGTTATATTCAAATAATAATAATAACCCAAAATCCCCCCCCCCCCCAATGTAATTTAAACTCAGTCTTTAATAGCAAAAAAATATACATGAATGTTAATGTATTTAGAAAACTTAAAGATATTAAGAATCACTGGCATTTTAGTTTTTAAAAATAAACACCCGATGCACGCACACACTCGCACATTGCATATAATATAAAATTTATACCTATAATCTTAAAAACAATAATCAAGAAATAGGTAGAGAAAATTTAATTAAAGTATAGAAAAATAGGAATATTTTTTAAAAAATTTGTTCTTAGTTATTTATTTCAATTTCCATTAATCTAGGTTGCTAATTACTTTAAAATCTATTTCTCATTATACTAAATTTCTACCACTATCCTCTCTCTGGATTTTTACATTCATACTCAACACATATTCATGTAGGCATATATATATATCACTAGGTGTGTATGTATATGTTAGTTCCCACTATTAATAAATCTTATATTTAGCCTTTATATATGATAAAAATAATACATTTTCAAGATACTTGAATTCATACACAATAAAAATAACATTTTATATAAAAAAAAATACATATATAAATGGTTACATGTAATGGTAATCAAATAACACATAATATATTGATAAAGTCAATATTCATCATTATTTAAAAAACCTGTTCTAATAATTGATTTTTATTTTAATAGTTTGTAGAGAGAGGGACAAATGGATTTATTTAAAAGAAAAATTGTTGAGTCATGGAGAAAATAAAAATAAATTTGATATTATCAGACTCTTCTTTTATTTCCAATGTAAAGACCATTTCAGTGGGTTTAATGAATTTCATTTTAAAGTCAGCTTGTTCAAGGTTAAAAATTTGAATTCAGCAACAAACCATTGTTTAAACACACATAAATATATCAATCACAGAGGTTTTACTGGAAAAGTTCCATTTTAAGCTTAGGTTTATAATTTTTTTTTTCTGTTTTACTGCGATAATAATGATATTATTGCAGAGACTGCATTTTTTTAAAGGACACTATTTAATATTGGGGTGGTTATTCATTTCTGTTTTCTTCTGCTCTGTGTATGGGCATGTTATGAGATAAGTAGATATTTTCTGCTTTTAATATATATATTTTCAGCATTTTACTTTGTGCTTTTATTTGAATTTAGCATGAGGTGACGCAATAGTAAGGTTCATCAGAGTTGCCTTTAGTCTGGAGAACAGGTACAGGATACTTTTTTTTAAATTTGCTTTTTAGATTTAGCTTCAGATATGCATAGAGTTCTTTGGATTGGTTGGTAGGACCATCCAAACAAATATTGTTTTTTAGCCCTCCATTTTGCTGTAGAATCCTTCAAGTTATATATAATAATCAAGTGTTGATTTCAAAAGGCAATCAGACTTATTAATTCTCTAAATATTTTTTTCCAGACTATATATATGTGCTGGTTTTTTATGACATCATAGGACACCTAGTTATCCATAAAATATACCTTATCAGTGCAGCTGCAATACGAATCTCTGATCTTTATATTTCTTCAAAATTTATTATTTAGTGTTGTCCAAAATGATCTGCAGTCTCTTTGATCTTTATCTTATTTTTTGGGTGATCTAAAGTAATCAACAGTTCTTTTTAATTTTAAACTGCTTACTAATGAGTATTTTTCTCACTCCCAATTTTCTCACACTGAAGTTATCTTAAAATTGACTTTATCTTTCTCAAATTTTTTAACACTACATTGAAACCTTTACAATTGACAATCTTTCTTAATGTTTTTAAAATTGACCATCTCTCTCTTTTTTAATACCTTTAAAAAAAGGTTGGATTTAAATAATATAAAAAGACAACCTTTTTACATAGAAAGTATGAAATTATTTTAAAAACTTTTCAAATATATCTGTAAATGTTTAGTGTTTGTACATACACATGCATATACTGTACCAGTCAGAATTGTATGTTCATTTAACAAGGTTTAGAATCTAAGCAAAAGTACCCTAAATCCACTCATGCCCGAGATACACAGATCAGAAGTAATCATGAATTCTGCCCTATTTACTCTTCTCTAAAACTATAACATTATAAACAACACTTCTGATGATAACATGAAATTTTATTCATTCTGGTCCCAGAGACCCAGCAGAGAAACACGAGATCTATAGGGTAATTAATGTAAATAAATAATATCAAATCTTGGCTCAATCAAAATCTTATGTGAAGGGACAATTTATAAATTTCAAAATGAATTACACACAGCTAGCATTGCAATAGAAACATGAATTATAAAATAGTATCCATCCAGAATGAGCAAGAACAGAATAACCCAGAGATAAATATCTATTTGAAGTAATCAGTTATAACTTCTAAATATTACTAACACTATTATAAATATTTAATGGAATTCAATGAGTGAGAGTCAGTAAGACACAACGCATGAGTAATTATTAAAACATTATAATTTAATAAATATAAACAATTTAATTTACATTAGAAAACATAGCACAGATTTAATGCGGTTATTACTTTGCATATAAGCAACTGATTTGGAATGCTAATGAGTTATAGATAATAATAAATTAATGTTATCAATACTGTGATCATTACTTTAAGTAATGATAAGGACATTTACAAATTCATCTCTTAAGAGAGGTTTACTCTCAATATGATAGTTAATAATTTATCATTTATGAGCATATTTGGGCCTGTACAAATGAGGAATGGGTTAGCCTAAATTAGCTTTACTGTGACAATCCTAAAATATTTGACTAATTATAAAATGAGTGGTTTACAAACATCACTGTACCATGTCTTATAAATAATATGAGAACTACCCATAAAAGAACTCGCAGTGCTAACTATAATGACAGCGTTTAAAATGGAGAAGATGTCCGCCTTTGGACTGAAAAACTTTATCACATATATGATTCCTCTTGTATTTATCACAAGGCAGTATTCAAAAATATGAGTGGTAAGGATTCCATGGTATGCCCTCTGACATCATATGCATAGCCTTAATACTCTAATGTTTATCCTGAGATCGGTTCTACCAAACCTCATTCCTAGACGAGTTACGTGAAGAAAATCCGGAGTTCGGATGATAAATATGATAAAGCAAAATATAAGTGCTTTAAAATGCTATCGTAAGTAAGCAACGCGAATATGGCTTAAGTCTTAAATGACTAATGAAATAATTTAAGCTTAAATAAAGCAATAATATCATGCATAATGCCATGATAAAATAATAACCCACTCAGCACCGTACATATAACTTTAATAAATTTAGGATGTCAAATATAGAAGAGGGAAAATATTATTTCCTATTTAACAAGTCCAAGTATTTTAAACGACAATATATTATAAGCAATTTAACTCTTAATGGCATATAAATAATAAATAGTTATTAAAATATATTAATAATCAAATTTATTTTAAGAAGATAAAATGCATTTAAATATCGATAGTGACAACAACAAAAGGTTTATCTTATCCCATAATATAATTTTTAAACAATCCGCCATTGAGCATATATTTCAAATATTTAACCGAGCAAACAGCGTTCAGTAAGAAATTTTACGTTTGACTATTGAAATAATATAAGTTCGCTAGATTAAAACATTAGCATACTAAAACTAATTTAATAAGATATATATTTAAAATAAGTTTTGCCACATGAATAAAATAATTAGAGTGTGAAACTTAAAAAGCTAATGATAGATTTAAAGTACATAATTCTGTGCTTAGCATTTCAAAGAACGAGTTTAAAAACTTAAGAGAGAAAATTACAAATTTAATGATAATTAAGTTTATAATCAGTTATAAAATAAATAAAGATTACATTCTGATTACAATTAAAATTTAGGAAAGAAATGAAGTGAGGAGAATAAGAGTTCATTCTTTGGCAAAACAGATTACCTTTAGTAGTTATGGTGGCCTCTTATAATAATGTATATGAAGTTTAGCAAGGCACAATATTAATAAAATAATGGTAGGCATCTTCCAATATTCTTTACAATTAAACATAACAGTTCTCAAGTAGCGATGACATAGCAGGGAGACAGAACAAAAGCGATTTAAGATCAGGGAGGCAAATTCCTTTTACTCACAGTCCATTTTGTTTCCACTCTCTACACAAAAACCAGAGAGAAGAGTGATTTGAACTCCTTCAGTGCGTTCCTAGAACTTCTGCTCCTCCTATACTTGAAATTTAGCAATATTGGAAGATGTAAACAATACGTTCCAGAAAGCATTATTTAAACGTATTTTTAAAATTGCAAATAACTTTAAAATATGATTTTTGGTTTGACTTGAAATAGTTAAAATGAGAATGACCTTTTTTAAATTGTAATAATACTTTTTAGAATTTTCTGACATTTGCTTTAGCTCTACATTAATTGTATTTATTTTTATATCTGTAATACATATACGCACATACACAATTATCTAAGTGAAGGGAATTTACAAGCTTGAAAATAAAATATACTTAAGCTAAAATAATAATTCAACTGGTTACACATAACCATTTCTTAAATAAACAGGGTGGAAGTTATACGTATATATGTGTGTGCTTAACATTCTTAGATGACCAAATAAACATATAAACTGGTTCAAAGCTACTTTGAAGGTATGTAATGTCATCAGGCAGTGAAGTTAAATATGTACTACAGATTTACCTCTTCAGTACACATATATCCATGTACATAAAACTTGCTTCCTAGTTAAAACACAGACACAGAAAAATATATGTATTGAATCAATATGTGATTGTTGAAAGCAATCCAAATGATTGTAAAAGCCAAAGATTATAAAGGGTATTAATCCTTTAGATGTGCACACCACTTGATGACATTGTTTTTTTGAAAAATGACATAAAATGTAACATTACCAAGCCATCTTTTTTTGGATTTCTTAATTTTATTATGTTTTTTAATTTTTTTTTTAACCGTATTTTTTTTTTAATTTCTTATTTTTATTATTTTTTATAATTGTTTTTGTCTTAATGTTATTTTATCTTTTTAAAACAGTATTTTTTCATAATCCAGACACACACAAACACAAAAACAGTAATGAAAAGTGGTTTTTTTTTTTTTTATTAATTAAAACAAAAAACAAATTGTTTTTGACACACACAAACACAAAAACAGTAATGAAAAGTGGTTTTTTTTTTAATTAATTAAAACAAAAAACAAATTGTTTTTGTTTTAACATTTTTTTACCTTTATAAAATACATTTTTTTATAGTACAGAAACACACACATATATATATAAATACAAAAACAGTTATAAAAAGTAGTTAATTTTTTTATTAATGAAAACATGAAACAAATTTCAAGTGACCTCAACAATCAAACTGGGCCCACCACATTTGACAGCAAAGTCTGGCTTCCAAGTTGTTATGGCAGAGCTCATGCAGCCTGTTGTGTCCAATACAATACAACATTCTTGGATATATCCAGATGTGAATGGACAACTTCTACTGTCAACTGTTTGTGGCTCCACTAATAGTGGCAAATCTTTCAAGTGGACAATGTGGTTTCTAAAAGGCTTTTTTTGGTCTCGGCTAGATTATTGTCAAGACATTACTTTACATGTGACTTCCTCCCAATTATGTTCCTCACCACCTTTGGACTATGTTTGTCACCTTCAGATTTGTCTCCAGGATGGTCTTAACTCTGGGACAATTTCATCTTAGTCAAATTGCATGATTTCCATTTTCAAAAAAAAAAAAATTCAAACTAAAAACTTTCAAACACTTAAAAGACACACACCCTCACATAAGATGGCAGCAAAATGTTATGTGTCAGAATTGGCATAAAGTGATTCGTGAAGCACAAAGTAATGCCTACAAGGCTGCAATGTATAATACAACATACTGGGTGTATTAGACATAACTACATGTCTGTGGCCACTTAAAAGGCATTTTTATGTGATTTTACATATAATCAATGCCATCAAGTGGTGCACACAGCTAAAGGATTAATACCTTATAAAGTACTAAAAAGTCCTAGAATAAATTAGCAATGACAAGTATACAAAAATATATTATTAAAGCCGAACAAAAATTATAATTTATTAGATATAAGTGAAATATAAAAAGGTATTGAGTAGACCTAGAAAAAATGATTTGCAGAGTTTATGGCCACAGACAAGTATTTATATATATTCAAAACTTTAATTCCTAAATATACATATTAAACTATTCAATATATATATATATTGTTCTCTTTCACTAATAAAAGTCAGTTGAGAAGAAGACAAAAATTATTTCTCCTTCTTTCCTTCTGAAATCTTTGGGGTTTGTAATGTAAGGTTTGAAATCAATACCCTACAATATATTATGTATCTATATATAAAAATCATTAAAATAAGATTATTCCATATTAAATATTTAAATAGCTTTATCAGTCAAAAAATTAGAAGAAAGTTGAGTGCTGGAATTTCCAGCCACTGAACTGATTCTAGGACTCCACATTTCAGAGTCTGACACTCTATCATTGCACTAAATTGTTTATATAGAAAACAAAAATAATTTCATACAATTGTATTTTACAGCTTTATATCAAACTGTTCGGAAATTTAAGTGTTATCAGAAAAATTCTTATACAGAACAATGTTAAAAATGCAATAAACAGAATATAGTTGTTATTTTATGAAAATATTCTTTCAGAAAGTCTTTATGAAACTAAAGTTCCTGGAAATAAATATAAAACTATAATTAATATTACATCATAAATAATAAAGATAGAAGACTATCAAGATTAAGAATTCTAGATGTAAAGGTAATAGTACAGCCTCTAATTAAATTGTTATAAATAAAAATACAAAATCTAATAACTATGTGATATATAATATAATATTTTTAATGGATGTTCCTAGATGGAAGTATTTAATGTGTGAAATTATCCATTTATAATTACTTAATTGGAAAACACTTTAACTTTTGGCCTGAGGTAGTCAGATTTCATTAACTTTTGTTCTAGGTAAAGTGCTTTTTAATTAAGTAATTATAAATAAATTACTTCACACATTACATATGTATTATTACCATTACATAAACGAATAAAATTACTGGTTCAATGAAAAAATAGAAATTAAACAATAACCATTTGTAAAATCTGTAGTCATGCCTTTTACAGCAATGTTGCATTCTTGATTGCAATTTTTTTTTATTCCTTATATACACAAAAATATATACAAAAATATATATTCTTCTGATGATGTTTTGCAAAAAAAAATGGAAGAAAACTTTATTTTTCTTAAACAATAATTAATAAGAAAACTAATTAATTTTTTTTTTCAATAATAAACACACAAAATCAAATTTAATTTGCAGTGCATAATTAAACAGGATCACTCTATTATGGTTTCATTACATATGAATTGTTACAAATGGATCTCAAATCTGTAGTGTTTTAAAAGAAGAGTGTACCCTCATTTTGTCCTATTACAAATGGCACTCTAACTTTAAGGGTATTAATGAGTTATTTTATCAGTATTTTTTTATGTCAGTAGTAAAATGTTGTCTAAAACTTGTAGGGCAACTTTTTATTTCATTACAATATATATGCTCATTTACTGATGAATATTAGATATTTAACAGAGTTACGATCTATCTTACTTGAAACAAAAATCCTAAGTGTAATTAGAATCTGAATTAAAATTCATACAGTAGTGCCACTCAGTGCAAGCCAGAGTTTTAATAATTGTTATAAGCAAGCATAAGAAATGGTGATCATGTGATGCTTAGTGGTTTAATTAAAATTCATGTTACCTGGCATGGATCTGAATTTATGTCATAAGTTATAACAGGTTAATGTGATACCATTGTATTCTATTGTGATCATTGATCTTGCTAAAAGACATATATAAACTACATAGTAGATAGATGCAGGTTATTGTATATTTCATTCTGTAGTTTAATATACTAAAGTCTCTATTGTTGATGTATATTTAGAGCAAACATACTAGAATACAACCTTAATGCATTTTTGTGCTGAACACCTTTGTCAAAAGGCAACAATTATATTCTTATTTTTTAAAAAAATTATTTTCAAAACACTATCAAACAGAAATATAAAGTTGTATATTTTTGTAAACTAAAACAAAAAAGAATTAATAATTATACAAAGTAAATATAATTGTGAATTAGCAAGGAAAACTATAGAAAAAAAATATGTCTCAAAAGTGTAAAACAACATCTTGGCATAGATAGAAAACTTATTTCTACTAAAAGAAGAAAAGATGGAACTATTATTAAAAAGAGAGATGACATCAGAAAGGTGTGGAATTCTATGCAAAAATTTTGCCAAGTTTATTACAACTTTACTGCAGGGAACATTGGATTTTAACTAACCAAAAAACAAGCTAAATTTAAAAATAATTTTACCACAGTGGATAACAAAAGTTATAGAAATACCAATGAATACAAGTGTCATTGTGCTTTGCAATTGTAGATTTTGAAAAGCCGTTTGATTCTACATTGATTAAAGAATTGGGTTATCAATATATAGACCCAGGATATTGTTGTATTCTGAAGAATATTTATTGGAATGCAACAGCAATGATTAAATTATATATTTATAATAACAACAATAACATTGTGAAGAATGTAAACAGGATAACTCCATATCTCCTAGACTTTTATAATGGTATTACAAGAACTATTTTGTAGATTAAAATGAAAAGCTAAAGGAGTTAAAATAAATGGAAATTAGGTAAACCATCTGGGTTGTATAGATGATGTGATCATTTTTGTAAATAATGCCTCAGAATTTCAGGAAATGTAAGATGTATCGGATGAAAAGTAAGAAAGTAGAACCAAAGATAAATACTAAAAAGACTAATGTAATGTTTGATGGATCACCCCCCTCCAAATAATGATTGTTAATGATGAATTAGATGAAGCTAATAATTATAAATACCTTAGTCAGATTATAAATATAGATGGAAAACATAATGGATGAAATTAACCATAGAATTAAATATGTATGGAATGCTTTTGGTAGATATAACTTAATATTAAAAGGAAATATGCCTATGAGGTTGAAAATTAAGGTTTTCAATAAATGTGTTCCACCAGTTCTTGCTTATGGATCTGAGACTTGAAATTAACAGAAGAGAATTTCAGACACTTCAAAGAAGGAATCAGAAATGAAGTATATAGTTGAGAGAAAAAAACAGATATTACTTACATCATTAAAAAAATTGAGATTAAAGTGGAGCTGGGTTGGACATATTGCTAAAAGAGATGATAATAGATGGTCAGTTGAAATCTTAAACTTGATTTTGAGAAATTGTAAAAAAACATAGAAAGAGATAACATGTGAGATGAATGGATGAGATAAAGAAGTCTGGTAGTATGAAATGTCAAAGAGAGGCTAAACATCAGAGACAATGGATTAAACTTGGAAAGACCTTCATTCTGCAACATATCAATAATGGTTGAAAAGGATGATGATGCTGACATATAAATGCATATGTTTCAAAATACGCTCAACTGATTATTATTACATTTTCTGCTCATCATTAGCTTTATATTATTAATGAATTGGACTCTAATTTTGTAATTTTTGTCATTATGTTTAGTGCAACCATCTGTATTTTATAGAATTAAAACAATGAGAAGATATTCTTTTGTGATCTAAAAATACTAATAATATTAAAACAGGCAAAACTCTCCATACAGTAGTGCCACTCAGAGCATGCCAGAATAATCAATAGATTAAAACAAGCAAAACTCTATATGTATTTCTATACATAAGAAATGGTGATCATGTAATAATCAATGGATATTAGAAGGCTTGTGCATAAAATCCCTATCTATTGCCTATTCATCCAATATCTCCAGACTAGTTTCTAGCTTGTGGCTTTCATCAGTGAGGAGCCTTGGATGAGTAGGCATTAGATAGGGATTTTATGCACAAGCCTTCTGGCATCCATTGATTACTCTGACTTGCACTGAGTGGCATTACTGTATGGAGAGTTTTGCCTGTTTTAATGACAGTTATGTGCAAGCATAAGAAATGGTGATCTTGTGATACTAATGGTATTACATAAACTATTTCACCTTTATTATGTATACTGCTTTAATTTATATTAATGGTTACTTCAGAGTCACCATAACAGATGTAAGAGCATTTTGATTTCTGACATTTAATTAAAGATATAATGTGAAGATGTTCTTTGGGATCAATATTTTTGTAATCTAGCTAGTGAATGAAAACTTACACTATATTCTTTTCCATATTTTTTTTTCTCATTTTTATTGCAACAGAGTATATTTAAGAAAGGGTTATCCAATGATTATTATCAGTGAGTATTTCTATTATATTTCAACATATAAAATTGCCTTACATGATTAAAGTAATATATATTAAGGCTGTAAGCTTAAGACCATGCCCCTGAAAATTGACAGTAGGGACCTCTACAAATCTTAACACAAGATTTATTTAAAAGACATTATTAAAATAATGAGTATTTATTATAGCTTTTATATTTGAAATCAGCAATACATTTATCAAGATTATCTTTTTTTTATCAGATTCAAACTTGCACAGATTATGATTTTGCTATAAAAAAGTTTTGAAACCTGCATATTCACAATGTGGATATAAAAATGATTTAAGATTGATTTCATCCTTAATGGTAATAAAGTGTAATTTTAATAAGATAATTTAATGTATGATTATTGAATTTTATTAAGAAATCAAAGTATATAAAGCATTTCTTATTTTCATATTCGATAAACCAATTTAAGTATGAATCAGTTTCAGAAACATCACCAAAAAATCTCAAACACGTAATGTTATTATATCATTCAATACTGATTTCATAATTTTGTCATTATTATTTACAGTCAAACTGCAAATTACACACAATTTATTGAAAATTCCACTAGCCACAGTTGTTTTATTTTATAATATTAATAATTGGGCAGTAAATATCCTGATTAATCCAGTTGATAACATTAGTAATAATTTTTTCCCCATATTCTTCTTAAATAGTAATTCTTGAAAGATTTTCATAGATGAATCATATTCTACTGTCTGCTTCATAAAATTCATTGATATCTAAAGATGCCATTTTAAAATAGTCATTGTTGATTTGAACAACCTTTAAAACACTAATCCATTCAAAGAATAATTGTAAATTTACCAAATTCAAGTTGATTTTATTACCATTTTGAAACCAGTTTTTAATTTCTTCATAATATAAACATGCAAAGTCAAACATTGATATCAAAGATTTTACAAAAGTTGTTTATTTAATGATTGATTTTGGAAGTTTGTATTATGAAGATGCTATAAAACTGTTTTCAAAATGTTATTAAATGAACAGGCTGGTTACGGTAGCATATATCTCTTATGTATGTTACTAGTTAGCTATGTATCATTGTTTACTAGAAGGTGGAGGCATTTCTATGTTATCAGAACTACTATAATAATGGTTTAGTAGTATTTTCAAAAACTTGTATATACACCCACATTAACATGTATTAAAAGGAGGATAAAAAGCCATCAACAGGAATCTAATATATTTACAATTAAATTATTTTTTGAATATGATAATGTTTCAAAAATATTTTAAATTAAGAACAACTATTTTAAAATATCATCTGTAGATATCAATCGATTGCAGTTTATCTATAAAAATTGTTCATGAATTATTATTTAAAAACAATTTTGAAGAAGAAAAGAAACATTTTATTATTAATATTCTCAATTGGATTAATCAAAACAATGCTTCATTTAATAGACAATAGTATAAAACAAAACAACTGTGAATGATAGGAATTTTAATAAGTGATGTAATCTGGAGTTTGACTTAAGTAATATTGAAAAAAAAGTTGTACAATTAGTATTGAATAACCAAAAATAGAATTATATGTGTGAAATATATTGATTATGTTTTTACTTGCAATCCATCAGAGTCAGATATTTTCAAAAAATTGAATGAAATTTCACATTTAAATTGCTTAATCAATCATGAAAATGGAAAATGCATTTAAATTACCTTGATTTGTTAAGAAAGCATAATAACACAATAGATTAATTATAAAGAATAAGCCCAATACCTTTATAAATTATATCAGCCCTAAATCACTTTTATATTCAGGATATAAATATGCAGATTTTAAGGCTTATTTATATCAAAACCATAGTTTATACAAGTTAGAATCTGATAAAAAATGATTATCTGGATAAATGTTTTACTGATTTAATAAATGAATGTTACACCCAATACACATTGTTTAAACATGTAAAACAATTTTAAGATATGTTAAAATGTAATAAAGTTACATATAATAAACCATTGATGACCCTTTTTTTATATATACCTTCTATTCATAAAAAAAAAAAAAAAATTATGTGAAAATGACTACAATGTTAGTTTTTATTTATGGTCTATCTTAAACCAATTTATCAATAATAGTAAAAATAGAACTGATCCATTTCCCTACATTGTTTATGTGATTAAATGATAGGGAAAAAATTGCTCTTACATCTACTGTACTAAAACTACAGTTGATATTAAAGTAAGGTTAAAACAACATATATACATTTATAATCAAATTAAAATAGATCATGCAATATCATCAGTATTTTTAGAATACACAATATTATTTGATTATGTTTTTAATCCTAAAGAAGTTACAGATGACCTGTACTGACTATAACATTAGGAAATACAAAATTAAAGGGACTTGGTTTGCACCAAAAAGTCAGTGAAGAACAGAAAATTTAATAGTGTTTAGTTGAATGAATTTTGGAGCATGTGCACTTAAAAGTAAAATTTATATATTTTTTGGCCTGAATATATATATATATATATTTTTTAAAAAATTATAATTATTATTTTTGATAAAAATGCATAGCACCAAAAATGCATTACAGTTGTATTTAATATTTTTCAACATTTTTTTCTTGAATATTTAGAATCAGTATAGTTATCAAAGTTATTCTATCTTTGATGGATAAAATGCCTACACTATATGTTGCAGCAGATATCCAATTCTAAAGAATCAGCAAATGCAAATAATAGTATGGATTGCATCTGGTTATATATTGATGCACTATTATGTATCAGACAGAAACTGGTCACAAGCTCTGCTAATAACTTCCTATTTAAACATAAAAACAAAATTTAATTCATCAATAGAATATTGCTCAATAACTAAATTATGTTCAAAATCATCCATCATCATCAATTTACATAGTTGTAAGTCTTTTTTTAATAACATTTTTAATTTCTAAAAATTAAAGTTTATAAAATTGACTCTTAATTTTCAAAACTACAAATTAATTATTAAAGAAAAATAATTTTTCTACTTTACAACCTACAAAAATTCATTTCATAATTCTCATTTTTGATTCTACATATTAATTTCAATATTTAATTGCATAAAACTACATTTGAAATACTAATAACTTGATAAACAAATACTATACTAATTCTCATTTTGGCTTTACACCATAATAAATATTAATTTTAATCGTTGTTGCTTTAAGATTATTCAATCACTTTTATTCAGTCTTAACTAAAGCAAAAAATTTGGTTTAAATCTTTGAAAGTATTAAAATTATTCAGAAATTTTGAGAAAGTTGTTTAAAGGTTGAAACATTTTTTTATACATTTGCATATATAAATAATTTTTCATATATCTACAATCATTTTTTAAAAAATACTATATACTAGTTAACATTATAACTTTAATTTTACAATTCATGACTTGGATTATTAAAAATAACTTCTAGTGTATACACATACAGAAAACCTTTTACTTTTTATATATTTTTTGTTTATTTTAGGAATGATTTTTAATTATTTGATCTTCATGCCTTTTCTTAATTCTTCTATATTTCTAAATTACTATTCATACAATGTTATATATGTATATATAATATAAAGAGCATTCCAATAGCTCTAAACTAGCTTTTTTATGATAAATGATACAAGAGAAAGTATTCAAATCATCTTTATCTATGATTTTCCCCATCTCCAGACCAGTTTTGAGCTATGTCTCTTTTCGGTGAGGAGCTAGGACATCAGATTTTAAAAAAATCACTCAAGATAAGCATTTATTTAAAAGTTAATAAGATTTTCTTAAGAATTAAAATAGCTTGAAACTGGTCTGAGGATGGGGACAATCCTAGATAAAAATTATTTGAATGCTTACTCTTGTAGCATTTATTATAAAAAAAAAGCTTGTTTAGAGATATTGTAATGCTTTTTATATTACATATTGGTAAATGTTAGCTATATAGATCATGTGACATATAACAATTTTATTACTATATATATATATTGTAACCTCCACAGCATAGTTTACATACATGACTTTTTGTAAATGCATATGCTTTTTTTATTTTTGTCTTCTAAAATATTTACTAAGGCTGTAACCTTATGAATAAGCATCTGAAAAATTCGAAGGTAGGGACCTCTACAGGTCTTAGCCACAAGCTTATGCTCAGAAGAAAAGAGGGAAACCCTTCTTTACTTCAACCTACTTTTATATATGAATAGGTGAAGCTGAAGTGGTTAGATCTAAGAGTATGAAGCTATTCATAAGGTTACAGCCTCAGTAAATATTACTTAATATAATAATGTGTGTTTAATAAAATTTATAATTACAACTTTAAATTATCGTAATAGATTTCTTACTATAAGATCTTTCCATTGACTCATTGTAAATCGTAAGATTTCACGAGTATTAATGTATAATAAGAATTGTGGACTTAATTAGTGAAGTATTGAATAGCTTCACACTCTTAGATCTAACCACTTCAGCTTCACCTATTCATATATAAAAGTAGGTTGAAGTAAAGAAGGGTTTCCCTCTTTTCTTCTGAGTGTAAGCTTGTGGCTAAGACCTGTAGAGGTCCCTACCTTCGGATTTTTAAGATGCTTATTCATAAGGTTACGGCCTTAGTAAATATTACTTAATATATTAATAGACAGGATATGAGCACAGACTTTCACATGACCCACCACTCTCCACACTATCTCATAAAACTGATACACCTGAACACACATATGTCGAAAAGATAAATAATCATCAATATACGTATTTCATGCTAAACCAGAAATCATCAGTTGGTCCAGATTACCATCTCTACACATATATGCTACAAGTGCTCAGATATATATTAAGATAGCAAATTCTCCTACTTTAATGGACAGGCTTCAATGTACTCCACACTCCAACTCTTCAACCATCCATCCAATTGAAAATCTGATGATGGAACGCTCAAAGGCCACCCTTAGGCTGAGATTGTTGGCACACCCATGTTGACCTAAAGGTCAATCTGACCCCTCATGTACAGGACATAATCCATTAAATACATATACAAGGGATAGGCAGACATCTCTAATAAGTAATAGGGTGGCCTTTGAGCGTTCCATCATCAGATTTTCAATTGGATGGATGGTTGAAGAGTTGGAGTGTGAAGTACATTGAAGCCTGTCCATTAAAGTAGGAGGATTGGCTATCTTAATATATATCTGAGCACTTGTAGCATATATGTGTAGCGTGGTAATCTGGACCAACTGATGATTGCTGGTTTAGCATGAAATACGTATATTGGTGATTATTTTTTCGACATATGTGTGTTCAGGTGTATCAGTTTTATGAGATAGTGTGGAGAGTGGTGGGTCATGTGAAAGTCTGTGCTCATACCCTGTCTATTACATATATAGACATAGGTATATATAAGCCTGTGTATTTCATCTATTAATATAATAATGTGCGTTTAATAAAATTTATAATTACATCTTCTAAAATATAAAAGTCACGTGTATAAAATAAATTATCAAAAAATAGTAATAATTGTAAGAAATTAAAAATTTATTGAAATTCTTTACTGTAAAATAAAATTGCTGTTGAAAATATCAAGTTACTATAGAAAACAAATGCAAAGGAAAAAAGTTATTTCATCTGCTTTTCCATCAAAAGATGTGGAAAATGTCACTTCTTTTGTGTTCTTACATAATGGAAGTCAAGAAAATTTAGTGCTTATCTATGTGGATATAATCCAGTTATAGAGGTAAGGATTCAGAGTACCCTTCTCCCCTGAACTTTCTACTGATGTAGCTTATTATGGAGCTGTAAATAAAAATGTTTTAGTAATCAATAACAATTCTCCTAATCTAATAACTGATTGTGGATGTTAAAATATACTACCCTTGATACTTCATTGCACAAGAAAACTTGCCATGCAATTAGTTGTTTGTCAAATGAAAATAGTCTACCATAAAAGGATTAATAAATTATGTAGATCCAGTGACCTCAATCACAAAGAAAAGAACTTATTGAAAGTAAACCACAGATAAATTGAAAATATTAATTAAGGATCTTTATGGCCATACAGATATTTGATTCAAAATTCCTCCAGTGTAAAAGAAAACTGAATTCAACTGGATAAAATAAATAACTTAATAAAGCACTTATAAAACTTATATGAATTGATATAAATAAAGAGATTTTCTGTCATACATGTTCTCTATACTAGTACAATAATGTATATATGTAAATATAATTTATTATATTGTTTTTATTATATTTGTTAATTAAAATTAGTGTTATAATTAATAATTTAGTTACTCCTTTATTTGATATCCAAATTCCAAGTAGATTATTTTAGCTTGTCTTATAATTATATCTTAAATGTGAAGAGGGTAATGGCAAGGAAACATGGCTGGATCTGCATAAAGGCTTCCCCTTCTTGTGGTCCCAGTGTGGTCATTATCCATGACTATTATAAACTAGTTAATTAAAATAAAAATTGTATAGTCACTCTACCATTTACACAGTCTCTAATTTGATATTCATATTTCCCCTTAACTAAATTAATTCATGAACATTTTCATTTTATTACATATTTTTAGCAATTGCCATGAATTTCACTTTTCATTTTATTTTATTATCTGAAAATTTGAAATAATTTTATTTCAAATAAGTTTAAAATACATATTTTAAATCAAATGCCTCTTTCTTTTCAACAATATTTTATTATTATTGTGGAACAGATATTTAGAAACATATCTGCATTATTACTATTTGCAAATTATTTTCATTCTATGTATATTTTATTTTTTACTTATACAATCCTTTTCATATATATATATCATCATCATCATCAACCATTATCAATCCACTGCAGGATGAAGGTCTCTCCAAGTTTAATCCATCTTCTCCGATCTTTAGCTTCTCTTCTCCACAACACTCCTGCACATTTTCTTATTTCATCCATCCATCTCACATGTGGTCTCTTTCTGGGTCTTTTACAATCTCTTGGAATCCAGTTTAAAATTTCAATTGTCCATCTATTATCATCTCTTCTAACAATATGTCCAGCCCAACTCCATTTCAATTTTTTAATTTTTTCAATAAGGTCAGTAACACCTGTTTGTTGTCTTACCCATACATTGCGTTTTCGATCTCTTCTTGTTACTCCCAACACACATCTCTCCATACTCCTTTGAGTGGTTTGAAGTCTCTGTATTGCTCTTCTATTAAGTGTCCAAGTCTCAGATCCATAAGTAAGAACTGGTAAAACACATTTGTTAAAAACCATCCTTTTCAAACACATAGGCATATTTCCTTTTAGTATCAATTTATTTCTACCAAAAGCACTCCAACCAAGTTTAATTCCATGATTAATTTTCTCCATTATGTTTCCATCTGTATTAATAATCTGACCAAGGTATTTGTAACTGTTAACTTCTTCTAATTCTTCATAATCAATCTTTATTTTCATATTTTGAGCAAATCAATTAAACATTACTTTAGTCTTTTTAACATTTATCTTTAGTCCTACTTTCCTAATTTCATCTGCTAACTCCTGCAACATTTCCAGCAGCTCTGAAGCATTATTTGCAAAAACAACTACATCATCTGCGAAATCTAAATGACTTAAATACTCTCCATTTACTTTCACTCCTTTAGTTTCCCATTTTAATCCACAAAATACTTCTTGCAGCACTGCTGTAAAGAGTTTTGGAGATATGGAGTCACCTTGTCTTACACCTTTCTCAGTGTTAATTTTTCCAGTATCATTATGTAATCTAATTGTTGCTGTTGCATTTTTATAAATATTCTTTAAAATATGACAATATCCTGGATCTATACCTTGATGATCCAATGCTTTAATCACTGAAGAAATGTGTATAGAATCGAATGCCTTTTCATAATCTACAAATCCAAAACATAATGACAACTCATATTCGTTTGTCCTTTCTATGACTTCTCTCAATACCTGGATATGATCTATTGTACTAAAACCACTTTTAAATCCAGCTTGCTCTCTTGGTTGGTGGAAATCCAAAGTTCTCTGTAGATGAGTTGTAATTATCTTGGTAAAAATTTTAAATAAAACTGATAAAAGGCTGATAGGTCTGTAATTTCTAATATCTTCTTTATCACCTTTTTTAAATATTAATATTATTACTGCATTCTTCCAATATTCTGGTACATCTTTATCATTTAGACATTTGGTATATAATTTTGCTAAAATTGTTTCTATTTCTTTACCTGCTTCTTTTAATATATCAATTATAATTCCATCATTTCCTGGAGCCTTTCCTTTCTTCATACACTTAATTGCATGTCTCACTTCTTTATTTAAAATTCTGGGCAATTCAGAAGATGTAATAGATATAGGAGGTACTTGTTCTTTATTACTATATAATTCTTGATAAAAATCTTCTACCAATTTCATGATGTCATCTCTCTTTTTAGTAATAATTCCATCTTTTTTTCTTATTGCAGATATAAATTTCCTACCAATACTAAAATATTGTTTAACATTTTTGAGACTTTTATTTTCTTCTACAGCTTTCCTTCTACCAAAATTATATTATTAGAGACTTAAATAATGTAAAGATTTAAATAAGTATCTTTTTAAAAAAAAATAAAAATACCAAATTTAAAATATTCATTTAGTCATTGAAGAGGTCATAAAGCATTTGATCACTGGAAGAAAAAGGTTGAAATTTGATTCAGAAATCTTTCACTTCAAAAGTAGTCATGCTACTCTTATACTAGATCTCATTAGCATAAATTTATTGTTATCTGGCTTGGATTTGAACCAAAGTTATAGAAATTGCATGAGAATGTGCTATTACTGCACCAAGAAGCTTGTATATCAGTATTGTATTATACATTTTTTCAACCATCTCTTACAGCCTTAGTAAATTATTACTTAATATAATAATGGGCGTTTAATAAAATTTATAATTAATGTTATAAAAAAATTACAAAACCTGGAAATATGCAATAATTTAATTGTCATCATTGTGTTGAAAATTTGTACTTTTATAGATTGAGTATATTTTTAAAAATCTAATGCCTTATTTTCAACAAGAAATATTTACTGCTAAGTAGATATTTAGAGACATATCTTTAAAACTTTGTATCAGAATTTTTCAACATATGGCATTTCCATTAACCCTGGATATTAAAGTTGAATACTAAAAAAGAAGTGAAAAAAGGGGGCAGAACTGGAGTAACTGATGAAAATAAATAGTTATTTTTATAAAATTAAACTTAACATTTTTCTTAATGCTATTGTTAATAACTTTTCTATTATTTAATATAGTAATAATAAAAAGTCAGTTGTCACATGACTTATATATAGCTTGCATTTACCAATATGTAAACTTAAGAGCATGCTATAACTCTAAACAAGCTTTTATTTTTTTTTTTTATTGTGATAAATGCTACTGCAAGAGAAGGCATTATTTAAAATAGAAAATATTCACAATATGAGGGTATTTGTTTTCTACAATAGTTTATACTTTTTTACGTCATGTTTGTCCTCTAGCAGATTTTTAAATTGTCTAAAAAAAGGTCACATTATGAAATTTTCTAATTTATTAGAAAACTATATTAGAAATAGTTGATAATGAAAAAAGAAAATTATAACCAGCTTTGATAAAATATCATATTAATAAATGATCACTAAAGAATCTAAAAATCAAACAGATAATAAATCATAATAGAAAAATGCAATTCATATAATCATTAAGCTAAATGTTAATTTGATAACATATAATAATGAAAACATTCATATGAATGCCTTTAAAGAAAATTAAGATAAACCTCGAAACATTTAAGATGTAAAATATTATTAACAATGTTTCAACTGCTGAAGTGAAGGTAGACATTTTGAACGTAATATATCATCAAAACTTTGCATTTACTGCAAAATCTAATTTTTCTTTTTAAAATTCATTTTGTATATTTTATCTTTTGCTTATTCTCTAATAGTTTTTGTAATTTTCTATACTATGTTTTTTGCTCAGAGCATTTGGCTTCTGATATTCTGTTATAATTATCAGTGCATTTTTTCATCTTTTGTGTATATCAATCAAATATATAATAGGTTCTGTTCTGATATTGATGATATTCTCATAATTGTTATAAAAAATTTACTTTTATTTTTTTGAATATATTGATGAGATATATATCTTTTTAATCTGAAGTTAATAGTTTTTGCATTTTTTATTTTATTCTTTTATTTTAGAAGAAAATTTTTGAATTTTCTTATCTTTGAACATTATCTCACTTGAATATAATATTAATTTTCTGTCATTTTTTATCTTACAATTTCAGTCTCTTTTTGCTGTTATCTTTCACTGTTTTTTAATGCTTGAGTTTATTCTCAATTCTCTTTGTATTGAATCGGATGCAGTGACATTTGATTCTTTACCTTTTTTTTTCATTTCTTTTAGTTCACCAAGTTTGATAATCTAATCTGAGTTCTAAAGTCTGTATTTCGTTTGCAATTCCTCAATATTACTATTAATTCAGAATCTTTTTTTTTTATTTTGTCATATATTAAACACTTGTTATTATATTCTAGGTTTCAACTTTTCAGAAAAAATTTTGAAAAATTATTTCTCTGTATAATTTTTATTTTGAATAGAAATATAACTTTGTTTTATTATCACATGATCACCATTTCACACTGATGAAAGTCACAAACTAGAAACTAGTCTAGGGAGATAGGGATTTTATGCACAAGCCTTCTGGCATCAATTGTTTACTTTGGCTTGTCCTTAGTTTTACTACTGTATGGAGAGTTTTGTCTGGTTTTTTTTTTTTGCTTTAACCAGATAGTAATAAGAATAACAAATAACTACAAAATATTTTCTTACATAATTAACATTAATGTTTTAAAACATTATTTCATAACTTTCAAATCTATTATCAATTTTAGTTTTCAAGTATCTGCATCCAGATGGATTAATATATATTTTTTTTATATTTTTAAAAAACATTAGTTTATTTTAGATTATTTTTATTCTTTTATTTTTAACACTTTTAAAGCCATTATCATTATACATTTGTTCTCTATATGGTCTTGCTATTTTAGATTTTTCTTTTTAATAATTCTGATGTTGTTCTTTATTAATATTATGTACAGTTTTCTATTTTTGAGATAATATTGAGTTTTGCAAAGAATTTATTTTTTGAACATTACATGTTAATCTTCAAGCTGAATATACATCTCAATTACTTTATTATTTATAAATGTAAATGGTAATATTTTAATGTTTATACTTTTAAAAAGTTATCTTTTTTAAATAGTTTCTTTATAAATATAGACAATCCACTTTCTCCATTAGAATTTTGAATATCTAGATAAACCATCAGAAAAAGATATCTGATTTTTAAAATGCATTTCTGCTGAGCTAGGATTGCTATTTGGCTCTACAGATATCATCTTCTCAAATGTCTATTATTTATTTACTATGCTCTGATATGATTTAATCTAAAAAGTTAATAATCCTTATTAAGGTTGTATAAGAGTTGCATGCTTGGAGGTTATATCTAAATATGAATATAATTTTCAATATTGCTCTCATCCCAAGACACTTAAGATTGACCTGTATAAGTGCATTTAGGTTTGAAAATAAGACACTCCTTATTTTTTTAAAGTCTTTATCTTGTGGCTGGAATGAGAGTATTCTCATATTTAACATCACTTATTTATAATATAGTGCATGTGAAAATGGCTTATTTCATTCTAAATAATATTACACTCTGACACTATGTTAGTAAAATTCATTGATTATTAAATAACCATAGCAATAAATTTTATTATCTGTTAATATCAATAAATTCATTTTTATAATCATCAAGCATAAAGCTATTCCATCTCTAAACATTTTAAAGTAGAAGTTAAAATTTCTATTTTTTTTATTTCTAAGGTAGTATTTATGTTAGTATGCTCACTATTTTTTTTTAAATACTCAATATATTGCATAGCAATTTTGTATTACAAAACATTTAGAAAATAATATTTTGTCTGTATTCTAAACCCTAATATATGAATATTATAAATTTCATCATTTTTAGAATCATAGAAATCACTAAAAATTCTAATTGTTATTTTTTTATTATTTTCGTTTTACTGTAAAATATTAAAGTTGTTTTTCTTTTTTTTTATATATAATGAATTTATGAATATTCAAATGAATTGGAGTGAAAATATATTTTATGTATGAGCTATTTTATAGATTATACATAAAAAGTAATCTCTCCATAATTTTGATTCACTTTTCAACTTCATCTCATTTTAATACATAATAAAATAATCATTTACATATGTATTTATATTCAAATAGTTTTTATTTAAAAAATATAGTTTTAAATTAAATGAAAGTTTCATTTCAATATTTTTTTTCTCTCATATAACAGTGAATCATGGGAATTTGAAAAATATAATAATAATTAATAGAAAACAGAACTTTTGGAAAAGTTTTTTTTTATATATAATTGATTTTGATTTTTTTTTTTAAAAAAAGTTTTTTTTTTTTTAATTATAAAACAATACACTTTTTAAAAACTTTCATTATAACTATCAGTGATATTTTTATTATCATATAGTTGCTTTCATTTTCAAATAAACTTTTGATATCATCATCATTATGATCTGTGTCCAAATCTTCAATCTTTAATTTTTTATCTTCATCTACTTCATCTTTTATTTTCTATTATACCCATTATTATTATTATTTTTATCATTATTTCTATATCTTTTAATATTATTTTCATTATTTTTATCTACAGCATTTTTTAATTTTTTAATTTCTCTATATGATAAAAATTGTACCTCATTATTTTTGTAGTATTGTAATAAATTAATAGATAACTTTTCTAGAAAATGTTTCATACATTTTTCATATTACTTCATTTTGTTTTCATTTAATGTTTAAAATATAAAAGAATTTTTCAAAAAAGCTCGCGTTTTATTAGGTTTCTGATTTTAAATGCAGTATAGATTTACAAACTTGTAAAACTTTTTTATTGTCTTTAAAATATATAAAGAATTTAAAATTATTTGGAATGTGTCTGGCGCCTTTTTTGCATACCTCCTCCCTTTAATTTTAGAACTGCTCTTGATTTTGTATATTATATATGTATTAGAAAATACATTTATAAAAATAATAAATAATAGTGAACAGACATCATGTGATTAGCAATCTGAATGGATTTTTGAAAACTTAATTTTTTTTTATTGCAAATAGGGTTATAGCTTAGCGATTAATGGAATTGGTTTTGCAAAAGACAAAATTATGTACAAATTATTTGATCACTCAAAAATTAAATAAATATTCAATATGAAATAGAAATAGATTATATATGAATAGCAGTTACATATATAATTGCATTCATATAATTATATATAGATATATTGAAAGCATTTATTGATAATATTTATAACTTCTTGATTTATCAGTACATTTTATCTATTTTTGAATTCATCGTAACGAGACTATTTACTAGTGAAAAAATTTCAGATTATTGACCCACTCTATACATGTGTATTGTATAGATCAACCTCTTAAAAATATGAACAGTGCATTGATAAATTGAGAGATGTGATTAGTTATACCTCTTTCTGAGTGTAGTAGTCGGTAATTATATATGTACAATAAACTTTAAATGGATGTTATTATTAAAATTTATTTCATATTTAGTTATCAAAATTGTTCTTCTCTGTCATAAATTGTATGGCAATGGGGAAAAAATTATATGATTTTGAGTAATAATGTTTCATTGCAAAAATGTTAATTCATTTTTAATGATGTTTATAGTTATTATTATTACAAGTCTTGAGATTTTATTATATTTTCTATTATAAAAATTTACTTACTGAAACTTAATTTAGTGATTGAACAGAAATCGATTTTACAAAACATTTAGAATATTAAATTGTAAATTGTAATATTCTATTAGGCTAGAAAATAATTATTTGATTTAATTTTTCATTTATTATTTAATTTTATTGTAAAATAGTTGCATTTGCTCTTTGGATAATAATAGCTGAATACTTATTTATCAACTTTATTCTAGATAACAACTTTCTCGAAAAAAATATGTCTTAAGCTTGCTTGTGATTTGGGAAAATTTTGAAGATTCACCCATATTGGTTAAAATTGTAAGTCATGGCAAGCATATTTCTTTAAGCCAATAAACATCACATGACCACCTCTTATGCTTGTGTATAACTGTTGTTAAAACAGGCAAAACTTATTATATATATTACCACACACAGCAAGCTAGAGTAATCAATGGATTCCAGAAGGCTTGTGCATAAAATCCCCATCTAGTGCCTACTCACCCAATATCCACAGACTAGTTTCTGGCTTATGGCCTTCGTCAGTTTAAGACTCATAGTTTTATAGTTAAATGGAGATAAAAGGTGGTTGCTGGAGGGTTGCATTAGATCCTAAGATCTAGATGCAGTGCTCTCAGATCCAAGGCTCCTCACTGATGAAGGCCATAAGCCAGAAACTAATCTGGGGATATTGGGTGAGTAGGCACCAGATGGGGATTTTATGCACAAGCCTTCTGGCATCCATTGATTACTCTAGTTTTGCTGTGTGTGGCTATATATATATTGTAACCATTCACTTGCCCCTCAACTACCTATCATGCCGATCCTGTTGCGGCACTATAAATTTGTAACCGTAATTGTGTGGTCCCAACTACATAACGTAAGTGCGCTAAGAATCTTAACTTCGATCACTGATCAATTCCCGCTGCACATTGTCAGCTATTAAGAGCTGTATCCAAAAGCATATCATGCTATCTATTTATGCACCAAAGACCACAATCAACATCTGGAGCAACTTACCACAGACCAAACTAATGATCTAACATAAACCTTTTATGATTTAATTTGATCGCAGCCAGGGTGTACCGTGAAGACCTATCATAGTATTATGATAAAATGCATTAAACAAATTATAAGTGCAATGTTATTATTTTCAAACCTTAATTTGCGATTTTTATTGTATGAGACCCAATGGCCGACCATGTACAAGATGGCATAATTTGTGGAACTACTTAAGATTATGAAATTTTAAACCATCTATATGATTTCTAATACAAATGCTAGTCTAGGTAGAGCTTTGCAATAAATAAACATAAATACTTGGGTTCTTTTTTTATAGTTTACTATATTACTGAGACTCTTATTATACTGACAAATGACAATTTAAAAACGTTAAGTAAATATATTCAATCATGTCATTATTTGGTAAATCTGTTTACAAGTTTAATAATTAATTTGTATTGTATACTAGAATCAACTACGCAAAGCCAAAATGATGGAAAAGGTAAATGGGATTTTATTGTACCTTACACATCATAAACTACCAAAGACGAAAAGCATCTAAATGTTTTCTCAAAAATATCAATAAACTCTTATATCATGTTAACGATAGTATGTACTTCAATGTATGCTCTATCCAAGGTTTATGATTTCTGATTTTATGAATGACACATAGCAACGGCACAGTAAGTTTAATTATAAATCAACGTTTATTTACAAATTTATGAATAATAAGTAATTAATTCCAATGTTATAATTAAAGACCTAAATAAACAAATAAAATAAATAAATTATAATTCCATCGACTTTCTTCAATAACATCATAGGTACAGTTTTCAAAAACCTAATCATACCTTATATTTCAATTTGATATAATGAATATTGAGGAAATTATATTAAATTCAGCATCAACTCATGAAATATTCAACGTCATTTCCAGATTCTATAAATCCCTACCGTAAATTTATAATAATATAATAAATAATATTATATCTGTAGGATTTAGCTATAATGCAATCATTAAATAAAGTGAAAATTTAAACTTATATTCCGGTAAATAATAATCAACCAACAGTTAATTATTATGAAGTAACTTAAATAGAATGTCCTGCTACAATTTGATGATCTAACTTATAAATTATGCTTACAAATGAAAGAAGATGATTTAGCAGATTAACTAGAATACTTTGCCCAACTTATATCTATGAAGTAAAACATATTCCTGTGGATGCATTCATCTACACGTAGGAATTAAATAACACTAAACATTTTGTGTATTCATACACCATCATAAAGTAATACGTATAATCACACAATTCCGCGGATTAACCACCAATGCAGGAATGTGTGTAAAATACAAAAATGGCAATTAAGTAATCTGCGGATTAACCACCAGCACAGATTAATGCCCTTTAACATTCTAAAACAACATTACTATTTACTTCACATTAAAGTGCAAAATCATCCTCCTCAGTTATTCTGACCATTCAGAAAAACACTAACACTTTAGCAAATGTGGGTTCTTGCATAATAAAATGTTACACTATCAGGACAACTAATGTACTAACTTATCTTGCTTAAAATAAAAATATGTAATATAGTATAAGTAATATTAGTATAGTAATATAAATCTGGAAAGACTAACGAAATACCTCACAAAGATTGATACATCTCATGAATTCATTTAGTACTTTTCAAGCCTTTTCGCAAGCGCTATTCTCTTGAATAAATATTTTATTCAACCCCTATTAATTTAAACTTAATAAAATGTAACTTATGAACTTCACATGCAAGTTCATATAACGATAAAATTAAAGTAATGCATTATTCATCAAATACATAAAATTTAACAGGTGTGTGTGTATGATATAAATCAGATGTATAGCATTTTATAGTTCAATACATGAATTTTAGCAGGTGTGTGTATCACAAATTGGATTGTATAGCATTTTATAACTCCAAATATGATCCGTGGAATCCATGTACGATGTGTCGAACAATAAATATACGAAGTAATAGCTATAATTATAGTTAAATTCCATATATGCAATTTTATCCATTTGTATTAGTTATTATAATCACTATTAGGTTAATGATTTTACGTGGCTACATAAACATGAAACAATTTCAAAACATGACACGCAGAATTTAAATGAAAATGTTTTTCATAAGTTATTAATTTTTACATTTCTCTATTAAAAATGTTCCAAGTTTATCACATCCATGCTAATATTTATTTATCCACGCTTAAATCTAGGAACACCAATTATAGCAATTTATTTAATCATTCCTAACTGACGATAAAATTAGAAAATGGCTTTGATTAATTATTTGAAGACTATTTATTATCCAAATGTTAAACAAATTAACTAGCAAATATATTACTGGCATTGTAAAGTTAAATATCAATCAATACTATATTTTTATTAGAATTAGAAACGGAAATATTAAACTATGTTGATAACTTTAACATTTTACTTTAATTTAAACTTCTTCTTTTTTAAAAAGCAAATTTTCATATTCATAAAACTTCTGTAATTAAAATACTTATTTAATTTTTTCAAATTGTAGAATAATAAACATTTTAAAACATACCAAACTCTTGCAATTAATTCTTTTAAACTGGGAAGCTCCGACATTTTAAAAATGTAATATTGGAAAATTTTACCGGTGATCTGATCCACTTGGCCAGCCGACTTGAACAGACTTTTAAATTTAGCAATTCATCTTATAATTAAATACCACTATGTTACTTATACGTTTATAGCAAATTTTGTGGTAATCCGTTTACTTGTTAACTATTTTAAAATAAGCTTATCAAATTTACACCATTTGCCTTTACCATTTTCTTTTTTTTCTTCCTCCAAAAGCAAACTAACAGACGATCTTCTCCTAAATTTGCGCTCTTTTCTTTTTTTACATTGAGACGCATACGTAATTACTGTATTTATTTTTAATAATTAATATTTAATTGAACAAATGGTTTTTTAATTCAATGGAAATAATAATTTAAGATCATTTTAAACAAATAAAACAAAATATTATTTTTAATAATATTTTACCAAATTTTTATGTGTTGTCAAATTTTTAAAAAGTTAAACGTTTTGATATGAGTTAGTATATGAGAAGAAGCAAACTTAAATTTATTAAAATAATATAAGAGAGTAATCTGTTCAAAGTGCAAATCAAGCCAATCAAATCACCAAAAGAAGAAAGAGAAATTTTTATACTAGTTACATCAATTAATATATTTTATACTAAAATATATGGTTACAATATATATATAGTGAGTTTTGCCTGTTTTAATAAGTTATATACAAGCATAGGTCATGTGATGTTTATTGGCCTAAAATCAATCCTGCCTAATATGATAGTGGTGGCTATAGTTATTAAAGAACCAAAGACACAAAATGTATGACTACTGAACTGGGTTCAGACCCATATGACTATATAAGCTGTTGGGCTTGGATTGAAAACATTTTTCAGTTTAAGACTCATAGTTTTGTAGTTAAATGGAGATAAAAGGTGGTTGCTGGAGGGTTGCATTAGATCCTAAGATCTAAGTGCAGTGCTCTAAGATCCAAGGCTCCTCACTGACAAAGGCCATAAGCCAGAAAGTAGTCTGGGGATATTGGATGAGTAGGCACTAGATGGGGATTTTATGCATAAGCCTTCTGGCATCCATTGATTACTCTAGCTTGCTGTGTGTGGCAATATATATAGTGAGTTTTGCCTGTTTTAACATATTTCTTTAACCATTATTTGATGAAGGTCTTTATTCCATGAAGGGAAAAGTGGTGTATATGTAAAGTATTAATATGATTATGAAATGAAATGGTTTAATGACTGTTCAATAATGGAAATATTAAGTATGCCATGAAATGGGTAAAGAAATATCCAGAAACAATGAGAATAAGAATAATTCATTAATATTGAATAAAAGATAATAAAAAAAAAGTCAAAGCAAACAAGATAAAGTTTAAATATCATTTATTAAATAAAATAAATAAACATTAAAAAGCAAAAATTGTTAAATTTATTAATTAGCTCTAGTCTATATAATTTTTTATGTATAACTAATTGAGAATGCTAGCATTAGGGATTTATTTCGAAATGGAAAATGTTTACTTCTAAACTTACAAGTGTACATAAAAGATAAAATGAAAGTTATCATCTACTTAATTTATTTTTCTGTCATTAATTACTAACAGCTTGACTAAATTAAATATAATTTTATTTGTGATGTTAAATTAGTTTATTTAATTAAAACCAGATTTATAATACTTTCAAAGCAAGAAATCCCATTATGAAGTATTGATGTCTATAAAATTGTCTTAATTCTTTACACCAGTAATTATAATTTGCTTTATTAATAACTATTAGGTACTTAAATTACACTAGTATGGTCTCTTTTATTGAATTTAAACAATTTAAATCAACACCTTAAGTCCAGGTAGCTAGTATAAATGGGGATTTCAAGATCAGTTTTAAGTATGGTGAAAATGTGGCGTTATTTAGAGGAAAATATAATGTATTACATTTTATAAATCTAAATATTATTAAGTAGGCAAATATTCATAATTAATTAAAATTATGTGATAATTAAAAAGTTCAAGATAGGCATATAAATTATTTATGCAAGATGTTTGTAAGGCTAGATCCATACTGATTATAAATTTTGTTTGTAGATTTTTGTGTTAATAATTTTAAAATATTGCATCCAATCAGTGGCAGATTTCTATACAGGAGGAATCATATATTTGAAGTTCCACAAATTCAGTGACCCCACACCAATACCTGTGTGGCTTAGTACAGTAGTAAAATGGTGGACTCTTCAGCTCAAGATAATTAAATCGCAGTTTCAGTTCTATCATTTCCAGTGCTAAAACTTCTTGGGTATTTTTAAGCAACAAACTATTGAATTACTTTAACAGAAATGATATATCAGAATGGACTTTCAAAATAAAATCAATCATTGTATAATGTATATCATAGGAAAAAATATTGATTTACAATTTGTGATGTATAAAGCATCAAGTAATATCTTGAACTTTACTTTTATGATCTTTTTTCAATCTCCGGTAAATTAAAAATTACTTTATAAATAGCTAGAGCCATTTAAATAATTTTTTTAATAATGTTTATTAAAAATTAAAGTACTCATCTATATTATGAAAATGTCATTCATTCATTTTCTGCATCATAAAGCAGAAAAGAACTTCTATAAAATATTTTTTGTTAACTTCCAGTTATTAATCAAGTCATCAATTATTGGAAATTGATATATCAATAATTGTATTTATCTATAATTTGAGTATAATTTTTTTATTATACAAACGAAATGTTTAAACAAATCACATGTTTTATATATTTATTATCACTATTTTAAAATGTTAAGTGGGGCTTACCAATCTCATATATGCTTTAGGATTTTCAAATAATAAATCATCATTCCTTTCAATTTATAAATGATAACACACAACTATTTAGTTTATATTATTTTTAGTATTATAATGGTTAAGTAATCTAAAATGAATATTAAGATTTAATGATTTAAATTAACGTCAAGATGTAATAGAAATAAAGAAAAACAATTTCATAGTTTATTTAAAATGAAAACTAATATCGCGATTGAATGTATTCTCTGAAGAGATTGTTTGTTTAGTCTCAACACATTTTATTGCAAATATCTGTTAAAATAAACTTTCTTGTGTTAAATCTATGAAGATCTAGATCCATTGAGTATAATCAAATAGCAATAAAGCAGTTTTCAAGATAATTACAATAATTAAGCGTACTATTTTATTTATATATCTATTTAATGTGTTTTAATTTATAAGCTTTAATTTATTTATGTAAAGTAAATAATTGTAAACCTGAAATTATTGTAGTTTAATATATATGTAATTAAGGGGGCAAACTACTCTCTCTCTCAGGCTATAAATAAATGACCTTCTGAATAGAATGGACTCATCTATTCTTTGAAATTTTGATGTTCATAAGCTTATTATTGCTAACATTTCATGTTTTCAATCATTAATTTCTTGATTATTAATTAGATCTCATGTATATATTTTTCCAACTGATTATTATTTTAATCATTATTAAAACTATACTTTTATTTTGCTGGTATACTAAGTTCATTCTGAATTTCCACCGTTGCTAACAAGTATGATCTTATGAATATCAGTAACTCAAATAAGTGAATCCATTGTATTCTTGATTCTTGCTAAATATATAAAATTCATTTATTCATAGCCTGAGAGAATGGTCATTAATTATATAAAATAATAATAACAATTTTAATATTATATTAAAATACTATCCATTATCTAACTTATCTATTAATGAAAGGTTTATTAGTCCGTTTATATTATAAACATATTGTTTAGAAAAATCATGTTTTTATTTTAGCCATATAAAAGTGAGCAAATGTTTTAAGTTTTAAACAATATTGTATCCGGGTCCCTCCAAAGTTTAGTTCATTTCATCTGAAATATCTTTATTTTATCTTAACAAGCTTAATTTATTATTAATAAACTTAATTTATAACACTTAATACATATCCTTCTTGATAATTATTATTTTATATATCTTTTTACTTTGATGAAATTATTATCAAGCTCAATACATATTTATTCTTTATACTTCTTTTTCTTCTATTCATAACATCATTTAATAGGTTTAACTATTTTGTTAAAATAACTTTTTGGGCAACTTTGACCACACTTTGGCAGAACTTGTATTTATTTATTTCAACAGGCTACTGTTTATTCTCAATACATTAGTATTTTATTATCATTGAAATATTATTTATTTAATATCTTTTATATTTATAATTTCATCTTTATTATAAGACCTTTCTTTTATTACCATTTACTTTATACAATTATTTGATTATATCTGTAATACTACAAGAATGAACTGGCACTTCAAGCAGAGGGGAGAATACCATTGATAGCCTAACCATCAATGATAACCATGTCCAGATTGGGAATATACAAAGCATAAACACATTTCCTGATTATGGCCTGCCTCAACTGCTGGATCAAAATATTGTCATCCAAAGAATTTTATTTGTTTTGAGAATCAAACTCAGGCACTAGCCAACTATATGTTATATAGTCAGCATGCTCAGAGGACAGTCACACCAATCTAGCACTTGAAATATTGCAAACTAGCTCATCAGGGGATCCAGTGCATTTAACTTAACATATATAAATATCTACATCTTTAAATCAATAGTGATGTGATAACAAGAGAAAGAATAGACCAAATAATAATTAAGCAAACATTAATATTTATTTATGCACACGCATATTTAATATAACATAATATAAAATTTTACAAAGAAAATATAAATGATCATTTCAGACTAAATTTTATAATAATCCTTCGTTAAAGTTCATTTCATTTAAAAATAAAGTGTCTAGACAGTTATTATTGAAAATATATTTACTTAGGTTTTTCATGATATTACAATGATACAGTTCCTTTGGTTTATTTTTTATTGGTTTGGATTTTCCAACCAGTTGGCATTTTGATCTCCATTGATGGTTTCAGGGCTTATCTTCCATTCTTCTGCTTGACAATGGAAGAGAGAGGTTGCAGCAGAATCTATTTCACTGTTTAGGCATGAGCTTCAGGCATTGGTTCTAGGTGATGACATTTAATTTTGCAGAGGATTTAGGGCAAGAAGCCCAGTCAAACATTCCTATGGCTTTCTAGCAACACATGTTGCTAATTCTGCAACTTCTATAATAATATTGTCCACAGAAGTAATGACTGGCTCTATAATGTACTTAGATTTCTGAATCTCTGGATAACTGAATGAATCAAGCATTGGATAATGGAATATAACAATAGCTAACTGTGACTTTTATACTTTTTCTCTCCCATTGTTCATAGTTTTTGTTTTTATCTTAAATCTATTTTTTAATTAATTTTAAATTTTTCTTTAATCTAATGTTTTTCCTAGATTAATCTAAATCTTGTTGCATATATACAAATGAAATAGTTTACATAGTTTGTAATTAATTCAATTTCAATTTCATTATCAGCCAGGAATTTTACTGGCATTTTAAAGTTTACTTTCACTAATTAATTAATCTTTTTTTATTTTAGATTTTTCACTAAGATTTAATTTTAGACATTTTATTCTTTTAATTTCTTTTAGCTTATAAAAAGTGAGTGAGTTTTAAATCTCTATTTCACTTGATTTTTTCCCCCACTCATTTTTAATAAATAGTTTTATTCTATTTTAAAAGAACAATATAATGCCATCTTTTTATTTTACAAAATTACATTTTAAAATCTACTTTTTAATTAATTATTTCTTTAATTATTCTTTTTTTTAATAAATCTCATTATTTATTTTTAAATTATAAAATATGTAACACACATATATATATATATATATGTTTAGAACATATATCTCACTAGAGTTATACCCCCTCCCTGTTTGAGTGGTTAAATGCATCAATTTGCCCATTTTAGTTCTGACATTTTTTTTCTTTACTATTTGATTTTTCATTTTTTGTTCTTTTGTTTATTTATTTACTATTTTTTTTAACATAAGTATCAAATTGTATACAGATCGACAAACCATAGAGGTTGATCTTTCCTACACTGCTCTATCTCACAGACTATAATCTACATTGACTTGCAATGATTATGTCATATGTGACAAACACCAAAAACAACATGTATTTTTACAATGTATATGAGAAGGTTGAATGCCATGAATGGCAGAACACATCTGCTTATATCTGATCTATGCAATAAACAATACTGTAACATTAACTTATCTTTCTATGCTGGGAATTTCTCTACCAGTGGGTTGAATGAGCCTAGGACTTTCTTCCTTGGATCTGCATTCTAGAAAATATGGGGTTGCTGCAAATGGCAGTATCCATCCACTGACCATTCAGCTTATGCTAAAATGAGGTTTTTATTATATGTTGGGAATTTTCCTTCCAATGAAACTGATTTGCAGCTTATTCTGGAATTCTCTTTCCAGGATGCACACTTTTTTAGATAATGGACTGAGGTGACATCTCCCAGCATGTCAGATGGGCCCAGGATGTTTCTACTGGATCTATTTTACAAAATTACATTTTAAAATCTACTTCTTAACTAATTATTTTTTAAACTATTCTTTTCTTTTTTAATAAATTTGATCATTAGTTGTTAAATTATAAAATATGTAATGCAGATATATAAGTGTTTATTTTAGCCATGTAAAAGTGAGCAAATGTTTTAAGTTTTAAGCAATATATAATATATATAATAAATTTACATAAAAACAAATTATCACATGATTTTTTTATTTACATGCAATATAATCTTTGCTCTTTGCTTTGTTATAGAGCCATCTGTTGTAAACTTGAATAATCAATGGATACCAAATAGTCATGCTATTATATCCATATCCCTTAACTAATTTCTGGCTTATAATTTTTCATAAGTGAAAGACTGAATTGAATGCATTTATATATCCAAAACCTATATTTAGCTTGTTTAAAATATAAGCTAATAGACTAAAATTCAAAAATCTTAAGATTTTGAATGCAAGATAATTTGTTTGTGTTGTTGATCTATTGCTAGCTGTTAATTATAGTTTAATAATTTCACTTATTTATTAACTATAGGTGCCTTCCATCTCTTAGATATAATAGTATGGACCATTAAAACAACACATGATTTCTGTGATTACATTTAGCATATGCTTCCAGGATCACTTTTCTTTATTCTAACTTATAAATATTGTAAGCTTGGGTAGTCAGTGAATATTAGAAGTTAGATCTATTACAACTACATTCCCAAACTCATCAACAACAAGGGGAATATAATCAATTTTATGCTTGATCAGGCATAAACTAAATAACCTAAAATTCAATAACATCCTAAATATTTGAATCCAATCCAACTTTTTTGTATAGTTATATAAATCTATTACTAGGTCAGTTATTAGCTTGAAAGTATACAGGAGTTAAAGGTAGCTGTTACATACATATGTGCATGACTCTCCAGTTTTTTACTAAAAAAGTTTATATTCCAGAAATTGATAAGAGTATATGGCTGTAATAGTCTTACCACCTGGAATCGAGTAATTATTTAAACTCATAATTGATGGCTCTTTATTAAAGTGAACAAAATTGTTTTTAAAAGCAAATCAGCAGTCATTTTAAATCAAGTTACTCAAGTCAATATCATTTTATATCTCCCTCATATCATAAAAAATTATATAGTATGATTATTATACAATAGTTTTATTCCTATCAGTTATTTCACTTATTCTGATTAATTTATTCAAAAATGTTTTCAATAAAGATTAATTGATTTATCATAACTAAATAATTATCCTAATAACAAAATATCCAATTCTTTTAAAGTTTGAGAACTATTGATTTCCACTGCATTTCATTTTTTAATAAGCTTTTATTTTTCTTTATTGTGCTGTTGGGTGGAAGGATAATTTTTTGAATGATTATTTCATATTTGAAGCTTTATGATTTTTATAATGTAGTATTGAAGTGATAAACTTAAGAGCTAAAGGTACATGAATTAAAACTCAATATTCATTTCTGTTGCTATCACATGGCTCATTATTTAATTATTTTATAATGTTAAGAGTAGTGAATTGATTTGGTTATTAATAAGTTGCATAAAAAAAACTTTTATTGGTTAATGACTAAAAGGGTGAAAGCTTTTTTTTGCCAGTTTTTTATATTACTAAAAATTTGATAGAAAAATATAAAAAAAGGATGGAAATTGATTAGAACAATAGTTTTTTTAAAAAAGCAAAATATCAAATAACTAATAATTGTATATTGTTTTTAAAGATTATATGCTTGTGTATTTACAAATATCTTATAGTTTATAACAAAATTAGTCATAAAACTTTATCATTATTTTGCTTGACACATATATTTTGATATACCTAATTTTAATATTGGTGAAATTAACTTTATTTAGAGTTGTTTTGATTAGTGTTCCAATTTTTGGAATATTATCCTAAATTCTAATTGATATATGATATTATTTAATTAAAGGGATAACTTTTATAATAGTTTACATTTAGAAAAAACATAATGGAACACTTTTTCATAGGCCGGGAAGCGAACCCGCTAACCGGGATAACTACTTGTAAGGCAGCTGCCTGGACCACTCACTCGACTACCAACGCTGGTTTAATGTAAATTAGATATTTCCCGTATGTGTTTTTTATTTAATCTGTTTTAGTGAATTCTTTTTTAAATATTAGTTCAGATAATCAGCATTGGTACTGTATACATAATAGTATTTGTTTGTTGTTGTTTTAGACATTCTTGCAATATCAAACATTTCCATGAATTTAAGAATTTATCATAAATGAGAGAAAGAACACACAAAAATCTGCCATACATCTATATATTAAATTTAGTCATTAATATTAATAATTTTTATTAGTCATTTATTAGATTAGAGATTATCCAATAATGAATAATAGTTCTGTAGTATAATTTTCACTATACTACTCTCCACGCAAGGTAGGGAATGGATTCTATCCGCTTCCATAAGAGTGATGTAGTGAAAATTACACTACAGAAATATTAATCATTAATATCATTTATAAAACCATTACTTAAAAATTTAAATTGCCTTATGTTTGTATATATTTATTAGCTGAAATATTTAATATATGACAAATGTTGACAATTTTCTGGTTATTAATATTAGATTTTTAAAAAATCTTTTCAATAACTTATAACAGATTAATATCTTCATTTTAATTTTAAAATTGAACTAGTTTTTTACGTCATATTTGTCATTAATATTTATAACTTTAGAAATGTTGAAGACAGGTAAATAAAACTTAAGATCTTAAAACAATAAATATTGGAATCAATCGCATATTTTTTTAATATATATAAAAAATGAAAAAACTATATATTAAAGTCTAAAGATTATTTATTTTCTTTAAAGATTAAAAGTTTCAAATCAATCTTTTTTTTTTTAATATTGAAAGCTAAATCTTTTTTTTTTTTTAATTTGAAAGTTAAATTGTTTTTTTTTTTTTCATATGTCAAAGCGTCAGCCGGGAAGCGAACCCGGGACAACTGCTTGGGAAAGCAGCTGTGCTAACCACTAGGTCACCAACGCTTGACTAAGTGTTATATATATATATATTCTGTTTATTAACAAAAGTTATAGGTCAGATGATACAATGGAAATACTGTACTTGCTTCCTTTCCTAAAATAATTCCGCATTCCAATAGAATATTTGAAAACAAACTTTTTTTTTCTAAAGATTTTTAAAGTCCATAATATAAATTAAACTCAGTAATTAAACTGTAATAATTTTTTATATCATTATAAATGTTTCTTATACAGAACAATAATTTTGGTTATTTAATGTCTTAAATATTTTTTACGTGTACCCACTTCAAAAGGCAAACGTTGAAAAACAACAATAATTTTTGATTATTTAAAACCTTAAATGCATTTTTAATACCGAACTCTCTATTTAAATGGCAAACAAATATTTGCTTTTGAAGTGAGTGTCATGTATCCAAAATGCATTAAGATTTTAAATAATCAAAATTATTGTATATGAAGCAAGAATTTATAAATGCGTACTTAAATTGTGAGTGATTTTCTTCTATCTTTTGCAATAAGAGTTCAAACATTTTTTCCCCATAGGCAATGGAGGTTTTGACTCTTTTGCATGCATGCATACTAATTATTTGGTAGAGATCCAAGTAAACATATACTATTCAGATAAGTATTAATATTCTTTTATTAAAATATAATGGATGGTAGAATTGCTGCATTGCAGTGACATGGTTATAGCTTACCATTACCTTTATATGGAAAAAAAGATAGATAATTATCTATATATACACATACAGGATGATAATAAAACAATTACATATATAGATGATAATGGATAGTTACAAATATATGTAGCTAAAAATAGTGATTATATATGGTGTGGTCCATTGTTTATAAATAATTACATGACTTACTGTTTGGGGAGTTATGTAATATTTTAAGGAATAAAGTGAGCAATTGGGCACAACAATTTCAATTATTTGACCAAATTGAGATTAACTTATTTAGCCAGGAAGGTTTAGATCTTGGGTCCACTACTATGCCTACTTTGCCTTTCTACTTTTATCTGTTAAAATTGATCTAGTTACTTGTCAGATATTTTTATTTTTGAAATAACTGTTTTAAAGCAATTTATAAATTCGTAAATGAAATAACAACCCCCCCCCCTAATAATTTAATTTGCTGTGCTGATAATAGTTGAATTCATTTATATAAATCTAATTTATTTATTTATTTAGAGCATAGATTTTTTTAGACTGCTTAACAAAATATTTTAAAAAGCTGTAGAGATTCAAATCATAAAATAGATTCACTAATGGCTTTATTAATTCCTTCAATTCCGCCATTCTATCTATAGATTTGACAGTTATTAGTTATGTAGTTCGTAGTTTGCATTTGTCCACATATCTAAAGGTCAGTGTCTGTTACATTCCATTTATATAGCAGATGAATACAATGAGAATGGTTGTCCTGAATCCATTGATGAGACTCTAGTAATATCTAGAAAAATCAAATCAAGTTATGTTTATATCTGCAATAGGAAATTTGTTCAGAACTAAAAGAAGTCCATTTTTTATATCATAATTCTTTGGTTGTTTGATATATATTATAACATTAAATGTGCTGATTTAGAAATTTCTGTTACCGATTAAAAAATCAAAGTATAATGATAATAATTTTGGGATTGTTAATTGTTGTTTTTTTTTTAAATTAAATGCAAAATGTAATTTTAATTTCTAACATTTGTTTTTAATTGATATTCTGTTAATATTTAATTATTTATTTCTGTTTTCAGTTTATATTTACTTGATCCTATGGATCCTTTATTTTCTAAAATTGCTTCAGATTTTATCAAAGAGGTAAGTTTAAATCAGAAAAAAAAAAGTGTAATTAATATTTCATTTGAACAAATAACATGAATAAAACTCTGAATGTAACTTGTAGTACTGGTAGAATATTATAATAGTATATTTATTGGCAGTTTGTAATGATAAATTTTATTTATTTGTGGAAATGATGAGGAGAGAGGGCATTTTTAAAAAAACATTTCTGTTTTCTGGGGAAAAAAAAATAATAGTTTCATTGAAAATGTAATTAATTACAAGTACATTTTAGTAGTTTTTGGTTTCAATGCCATATGGTGATTATTGAAGGGGTGCAAGGCACATGTGATACTTGAAGATCCCATTGAGAAATTCATGATTCATATGTGAGACTTGAAGACCTCATCTGAAAATTTAAAAATATTAATATTTAAAAGAGTAAATATCCAAAAAAAGATATTTCATTAAAACTTTATTTTCAATAACTAATGACTTTTTTTTAATAATTTTAAATATACAAAAAAATTTATAATGAGTTATTTATTTATATAGGCTATGTTTTTAATCTATAACAATCATTAGGGAACACTCCACTATACATGCACTGTATAGATTTAAATACTTAAGGAATACGCTCCTTTCCAAACCCAAGGTAAAGTTTTTAGAAAATATATAATGAATTGACTCTATTTTTTTAATCTAAACTTCTGTAACAATTATTAGGGATCACTCCACTACACATGTGCTGTATAGATTTAAACCCTTAAGGAATACTCTTCTTTCCAACACAAGATAGAGATTTTTGAAAAGATAGCATGAATCCATTGTATCTTTTTAACTTAAATGTATATGCATAGACAAATCTTAAGCATTTGCAAGCGAGAGCGTGAAGATATTAATAAATCATTTTTTCATTCCATTTACTATGTTTAATGATTGGCGTTTGAGAAATTTTTACAATTTACAGCACTTAAGTATTAGTTGTAATATTAAACATGTGTAATGAGTTATTTATTTATATAGTGTTATATAATCTGTAACAATCATTAGAGATCACTTCACTACACATGCACTATATAGTGATCAATTTGCTGATGCAGTGAATAAATTAGCAATATTTTCATAATCAGTTGTTGCGTGATGTCCATTTACAATAAATATTATCAATATATTGTATAATATTTATTACAAGATGCCAAAATTAATAATAATTTAATCTTAATAAAATATATAATTTTACAGTTACAGATATATATAGTTGCATAAACCATTAAATGTCACTTGATCACCGTTCTTTATGCCTATACTAGCTGATAACACAGATGTAAAACTCTCAAACAGTAGTGCCACTCAAAGCAAGCCAGAGAAATTAATGGATGCTAGAAGGTTTGTGCATATCCCTATCTAGTGCCTACTTATCCAATATTCCAGGGTAGTTCTAGCTTGTGGCTTTCATCAGGCTACTCAGCTAGAAACTAGTCTGGAGGTATTGAATGAATGGGCACTAGATAGGTATTTTATGTGCAAACCTTCTAGCATCCATTAATTACTTACTGAACATAACATGATCACCATTTCTTATGCTTGCTCGTAACTGTTATTAAAACAGGAAAAACTCTCCATACAGTAGTGCCAGCCAGAGTAATCAATGGATGCAGTGCTCTCAGATCCAAGGCTCCTCACTGATGAAGGCCACAAGCCAGAAACTAGTCTGGGGATATTGAATGAGTAGGCACTAGAGAGGGATTTTATGCACAAGCCTTCTGTCATCCATTGATTACTCTGGCTTGCACTGAGTGGCACTACAGTATGGAGAGCTTTGCCTGTTTAATTAATTACTCTGGCTTGCACTGAGTAGTGCTACTGTAAGAAGAATTTTGCCTGTTATCAGGTTGTGTAAACATAAAGAATGATAAAATGTTTAGTGGTTTAATGCCAATTCTTCCCAATATGATTATGGTGATTATAATTATTAAAGAACCAAAGACACCAAAATATATCAATGTTGAACTGAGTTCAGTTCTATATCGTTATGCAAGCAAATGAGCTTGAATTGAAACCATTATTATGTTTTCAAGTTGGACTCAAAGCTTTATAGTTAGCTAAAAAGATAAAAGGTGGCTGCTGGAAGGTTGCAGTAGATCCTAAGATCTAGGTGCAGTGCTCTCTGATCCAAGGCTTCCCACTAATAAAAGCCACAAGCTAGAAACTAGTCTGAAGATATTGGATGAGTAGGCACTAGATAGGGATTTTATGCACAAACTGTCTAGCATCCATTGATTACTCTGGCTTGCACTGAGTGGTTCTACTATATGGAGAGTTATGCCTCTGTGTTATAGTAGCATATATAGATAGTTGATTTTCAAAATTAGGTTATTAAAATTTTTAAGCCATTTAATGTGGCAATAAAGTGAAATAAAATAAATGTACAGCATGAAGATTTCCTTAAAACATGAGCATACACAGATACATTAATGATAGTCATTCAATTTCATAAAAATATTTAAATAAATAAGTAAGTAACTCAGGCATCAATAATTTATGTTATAGCATTAAGCTTGTTTTTTATTTACTCATTCTAAGAAGTATATTCAAATATAGAGGTCTAGGAGCAAATATTTCTTTTTAAACTGAGCAGGTTTTTTTCCAGAAAGAAAGAGTGGGAGTGTTATACAATCACATCTTAAGCAATGATAACAATCATTAAATATATGACAAAATAGCTTTTGTTAAAAGTTGGTTGCATTTAATTTTTAATCATAATTCAGTAGAAATATTAGTTTTATAATATAATAATAAGCTAACAAATCTTTATTTTGTAGATTAAAATACACTTTTTCTTATTTAGTTTATCTCAAGCATAAAATTGAAGTATATATGAGTGATTTTTTTTTCTTTTTTCCATGTGTCATAGCATCGGCCGGTGTCATTTTTAAATTTAACACAAAAAGTTCACCAATTTAGATTTAATAGTTTATTTATTAAGAGAATTAAATCTATCCAAAAGAAACCATTTATCAAAGAATATTGAAACAGTACATTTCAAAATATCAAAAATAAAGCATTTTAAAATCCTTGATAATTTATTGCTCTTTCAATGTTTCATTACATATTAAAATAAACATTTCTAAAACATTAACTCACTGTCCTAAGTATCATAAAAATATAAATTTTCAATAACTTTATTCTTAATATATAAGGAGTGCTATGTTTATAATAGAGTTCATTGCAAGTATGAGATTGAAAATAATAAAGAATTCTTACATGAACAGGGCAAGTCATATGTAATTCCTGCAATGTATTGATATCACACCAATATAATTCAGCAATTACAAATGAATAACTGTTTAACTTTTCCATCTTGCTTTTCCTTTTGAATAGTGTTGATTTTTGGATTTTCAGCAACTTCAGCTTAAATTCTAGTACCTGAATTTAAAGATTTCATAAGCATACATATTACTTTATAAAATAAAATAATTTAAAATTTTGAACTTATGATTAATTAATTCTATGGTTGAGATGAAATCAACTTCTTTTTTTTTGCATGTGTGTTTTTCTGGTAGAAGTTCAATAGTCTCATAGTCAAGTTTGGTGTGTGTGTGTTTGTAGTCCTTTTATACTCCTAGTTGTGTGACTTCTTTTGATTGATGAGAAAAACATTTTTTACCACTTCCTTTAATCTTTACATTTAAGATTTAAAGATCAATTTTGTATCTGTAGAATAGAACTAAAAGTAGAACTCATTTACATATCTTTCAGATATCTAAATTAACATGTGCTGTCTGAAATAATTATTTGAGAAACTAAAATAGTAAAATAAAATACAATGAAAGGAAATATATTGTTTTGAAAAAAATATTACATCACTCTTTTATAACTATTTTAGACTATATTAAGTAAATAAATTAGAAGTTCACTAAGATCAAATTTAATATTTCAATTAAATTAAAGATATTTAAAATGATACTTAACATTATAAAACAAAGAAATGTAGTCTAAAATTAATAAATGCAAGCATATTTACACACATACACTTGAAAATTAACAACTCTTTTAATATTAATAAGCCATTCTTTATCTTTTAAATTAACCAATCTAGCTTTATCTTTACCTATTTAATATTAGCTTGAATGAATATACTCTTACAAATAGTAAATTTGAATAGAAATGCTCTATTATAAGTAATCAAATTTAATAATAGTATCTAATATTAAATATTTAAACCTGATTATTATTACTGTTTAATTCAAATACTAAAATTTGTCATACTAAGGACTATACTAAAGCAATCTTAGTTTTTGGCACTAATTTCTCACTAATGAGAAAAATACATTTCTAGTTTAAAGGCTAACTATAAACAATTTTAGATTAATAGAATAAAATATTAAAATGAGTTTTAGTAATATTCAAGACTTATAAAAGTACTCAGAATAATTCATTCATCTAATTATAAAGCTTTGGTAAAATTAACTTGCAAGAAAATTATTGAAAAATTTCCAATTTTTTTTTAATACTTTAATACTGAGAGTCTAGCCTCACTGGCAAGCCAAAGATTACTAATATATATATCTAGAGAGAGGGGGAGAAAGAGAGAGAGGGAGTGAGAGAGGGGGAGAGGGAGATGAGAAGTGTATTTTAGTATACCCAATAAGACTAAATTGAAACTATCTGTAACATGAAAGGTCAGTCTTTTGTGCCACATTAGATTGTAACTAATGATATAAAAAGTTAAATTTGCATTAGAGAATGCTAAAATACAGTTTTCGTTCATTGCAATTATGTTTAGTTCGTTTTTTAATATATAAATATTCACACAATTTGTACAACTGAGTATTGTTCAATTGTTGAAATATCTGTTTAAAAAAAAAAATTAAAAACAAATTAAATGTAAAAAAGTATAAAAACATATATTAAAAAAATATGTAAATATTTTGGGGAAAAAATAAAATAAAAGCAAACCATGTGTGAAAGCAAATGTATGAAAGAGAATTTAAAAGTAATTAATATTGAAAAGATCATTCATATGTTTGTTTATTTATTTCAGTATAGTAAAGAATTTGGTAGTGATCATGTGTATAATGTTGATACCTTCAATGAAAATGAACCTCATTCTAGGTAAGAATACTGACAGATCACACATACACATGTCTTTACACACACAGATACACACAATCTTGCAAAATGAATTTTAACATTTTAAGCTGTAATAACTAATGAAACAATTTAATCGTTTTTTGGAATGAATGAACTTTCATTAAAAATGTAAAAAGTTGATTTTTTTTAAAGTTATTAAATGGAATGATTGACTACATGCCATTACATTTTGATTGGCCTTGATAATGTGTTCTAACATGTTTGATTGCTGATGATTTTAATTCATATTGGCCAAGAAAGCATTTGAATCTTTAGTAGACACTGGTGTTAAGATGTTGTTGGTATATGGGCATGTGTTATCTTGATGAAGTTTTATGTTTATCACTCAAAAAAAGTTCTCAAATAACATGCATGAAAGGTGATTGGCTTTTATAATCTAAGAAACCTATACAACATTACTACTAAAGAAGAAAATTTAATATGTGGATTATGATTGAATCTGCACAGGGACCACGACTAAGTCGGATGTGAAATCATCATTTTTCAGAGAGTAGACAAATGGGTAATTTATGACTGGGTATGATATGATAGCTCTGATATTTTTGAGCTTAGAAATATTTGTTATCAGTGAGAATAAATATAAGAAGATTCATTGCAGTAGAACACATTCTGGATGATAGCCTTTTGCTTCAATAATTTTTTCCTCTATGGAAATGCAACTTTGGGATTTATACAATCATTTCTATTACTCATTTAAATTTTAAAGTAAATTCTTCAAACTTTAAGCTTTCAGATATAATACAAGAACACTTTATAGTCCTCCCCCCCCCCCTGCATTTGCTAATTTGATAAGTTTCATTTTATCATTTAGGAACAATACTTTATAAATTTTTTTAAATTTTTAAAAAAATTCTGGCTTTATACTTGGGAAGTTTATTACATTAATACTGGACTATGTCAAACTTTTGAAAAGATAAAAAAATAAAGAATAAAATTATATACATCCATTGTAACCTGAAGAAAATGATTAAAAAACATGATTATGTATGGCAATCCAAGTTGGGAAAATGGCTGTTGTCAAGTTGTAAATTTATTAAAGAATTTAAATATTTTTATTTATTTTTATTTTTTTTGTTAGCATATAATTGAAGTAATATATATTATTGTGGCCCATTGTGTATATCAAATGATAAAATGTATATTATACAGTAAGTACTTAAGGAGTGAATATACATGGAAGTTCTTAAAGGGCCAAAAATCAGAACTAGATAGAACATTACAGTGCAGAATAGTACTTAAATGATATTGGTACAAATAAAAATAAAGGTATTAAGGAATAATGCTTATGTAGGTATATGTTGTAGTATTTCCATTAGATAGTATCTAGAAAAAATTCAAACTTTATTTAGACTTTTCCAAATATATTCAATTGGTATTTATTTTCCTCTTTTCTTTAGTTTTGATAGCCTGTCTAGTAACAGTACTAGTATGGAAAATGAATCAGAAACTTTTAGATTCATGAATATTGAACTTAAAATGAAATATAGCCAATCAAGCTGTTCTATCAAAGAAATAATACAAAATAGAATAAAATTTTACGAAGAATGATTGTCCATCATCTGCCATTAAGAGAATCTCAAATATAGACAACTTAGCCAATTTAAACTAAAGGTTATCTGCAATCACTATAATATCAGTTCAGCCTTCAAAAGACACAGCTCACTGTAAGCAATTACAATCTCTACAAAATCTAAATTTGAAATGCTTAAAAACAAAAATGCATTTGTAAAATACCATGTGAATGTAAGAACAAGTATTGAATTCACCTCATTTAGAAATTTAAAAAAATATAAAGTTATGATTAGAAAAAAAAAAATAGATGTGTTTAAATAAGCAGACTGTGCATGTATCAGTGGACTTTGATTGTGAAAATACAAGAATACTGGAGAGAGAGGGAAAGGGGGGGGATTATTTAAAGAAGTAAAATATTAAATAATCATGTAACTCAATCTAGAGTAATAATCCATAATGTTTTGAATACACTCATTAAGTGTACCATTTATAAGAAATAATAGAAAAATTAAGATGACCTCATAAATATATATAATTTCTACTGTCTTTTGCCTTTGACAGAATAATCTAATCAGAGTCTTATCTAAAATTCAGTATTCATGAATTTAGAAACTGTCTAGTTTGATTTCCACTATTATTATTACTGATTAGATAGCACATCTAAAGTTGGGAGAAGAATGCACAACTTGAAATGTAATATCCTATATCAAATTAATAAAATCAACAATTTTAATGACAATAGATTGCTGATGTTCTTTTGGTTTGTTTAAGCATGAAAGCTGTGGAGTCATAATTTACATATAATAACTAGTTATCTGTTGGCACTTATGGTTTTTTATATTTAAAGTATTGTATATTAATCTATTTTCAAACAGTTTGGTTTTACTTATTGTAATGAAGTTTATTTCGGACGTTTTAGGCAGACTTAATTCCAGTCTGTTTCAATCATGCTTTTATTTATAACCTATTTAAAGTGACAAAAATAGTAAATAGATGGATTTCTATTTAGTGATTAATTATATTTGTGTTATATCTGCAAGAATTTCTGTGCGGCCATCAAATAAATATACACAATATTTTACTTAGTCTGAATAGTGAATAGTTTGCAACACTCTATCTTCATAGTTCTCTGGCAATGGATGCTCTGCAACGAATGCTCTGCTTTGCAACAAATGCTCTGCTCTGCAAATAATGCTCTACTCTGCAATGAATTCTCTGCTCTGCAACTAATGCTCTACTCTGCAACGAATGCTCTACTCTGCTGCAGTCTCCCCATTTCTGTGGGCTCTTTCATCTACACCCGTGGACTACATTTCCACTGGGCGCTGGTCATTAACTGCCAGCACTGACCGTGAGACATAACTACTCAAAAACTACTAGACATCTACTGCCGTTGTACTCCAAATATGGCTGCTAATAATTGCCTTACTCTGCGTAGTTGTTACACCATCTTTTATTACTTACTGATAACTGTAGCAATTAATCCTTGTCCAATCAGGTAACATCTTTTATCCAGAAATATTTGCAATCAGCAAATATCTCTTGGAATTATCATCCGCCATTACGTTACTTAACTTCCTCTGTTATCAGCGCACGATCTACAACAACCACTTGAACAAATTTTAGTTTTTCTGGAGTGCACAAATATGTCTGCCATTTTTACAAAACGCTACAATTTGTTGTTTTGATAATAAATTGTTTATATTGTATTGGTTTATTTAAGCATCAGAGCTGTGATGATGTAATTTATATATAGTAACAAGATTACTGTAGACACTATGGTTTATATATATTGTTTTAATTATTTCATTAGAGTTTATAATGCAACTCTAAATATGGAAGTGCTAGAATAAATTATGTTAAGTGAATGATAAGCAATGACAAAATATCACTAATAATAATTGTGTGATAAATCAATTATTGCTGGTTATTAATTATATTAATCCTGCTTTTGGAATAAGAACTTATATATATAAATTTTACATTAACATTATATTTATTTAATATTAAAATATTATTTATCATTATATACATTTACACACTAAAATAAGTTGATATATATTTAAGGATATCTATAAGAAATAATAGAAGTCCTGTTGTCATAAACCTTCAATAAAATCTGAAGATTGTTAATTGTTCCCAGATCATAAAATCAATTTAATAACTATTAGTTTATTTATCATGATGGTATTACACAAAATATGTTTTTCAGGTTCTGATATAGATTAAGAACTATTTATTTGTTCCAGCAAAATGTTTCTGTCAGTTCTAAATTGTTTGTTTTCTTTTACAAAGTAATAATGGTTAGTAGCATTCAAAATTTATTTATATAGGATTGTCTTTACAGATAGTTTTAAATGTGTTTTTTTTTATTATATTAAAAATAATAAGAGAACAAAACACTTAAGCCATAATTAATGATTGCTTTTTATTATTTATTTTTTTAGTGAACCTCATTATTTGGCCAATATGGCAAAAGCTGTTTTTAACGGTCTTACTAAAGGAGATAGCCAAGCTGTCTGGTAAGAATACAGTATTTATTTACACCAACTTCCACATTCACCATATCAATATTCATGACATCATTATCCATGAAATTCATTAAAAAAAAAAAATGTTTGGAGTATTTAGTTCACAAATGTTATATAAAAATTTTATTACAAATATGCATGATACTCATTCTTATATATATATAAAATATATTTATATATGATTTGCTATTATCCGACAATTTTGTTATCTGAAACATAGCTTGGAAATTAATATTATGGATATGAAATATTTATTGTAAATTATTTTTACAAAAAAATTTTTAAAAATGTATTATCGTTTTTTTTTTAAAAAAATATATGTCTGTATTAACCATCAAATACATCAGAAAGACTAGAAATATTTTTATATAAAAACTATAGTAACAATAAACATAAACAATATATATTAAAACAAATTAAAAAAATATCTTGAGCATAATCCTATAGAATTATTTATTTTAACCATTATTTTCATTAAAATTCCGTGAGACACAGTGGAAAAGTAAAAGGAGTAACATCAAAATTAGCCAAGTTATTTTAAAAAATGACATAAATTATGAATTATTATGATTGAGCTATATTGATTACACTAATGTATTTCATTATGTGTATCTTTAAATTTTAATAGATGCTTTAAATTCAAAAGATATGAATATTATTATAGAAAGCAAATTTGAAAACATGTTTTTAAAAGCAGTTTTTTAAACTTCCTTCTACAATCATTAGTTATAAGCTTGAGTAATCAGTGAATATTTTATGATAGTTCTATTAGATCTATATTTTCAGATTAGATTTTGGCTTATGGTTTTCATCAGGAAGAATTTGTGATCTAATACATTTCACATTAGGTAGCCTCACTTTACTTCTTTTATATTATTAGCTTAATAGCTTCAAATTCAAAAACATTCTAAGGATTTTGAATTTCAAGCCAACTTGCTTGGATATTTATATGGATTAGACTCTAAGCCAATAACTATATATTTTAATAATATCAGTTTTATGTTAATTGTAGACACATTTCAGTTATTACTTAGTATTAAATGTATAGTGTATATTTTTCTTTCAAAATTCTTTTTTTTTAAAGCTACATTAGAAGATATATTTAACTGTCTGAATTTTTAAAAAAATGTCTAAAAATTACAAATTTTAATTAAATTTTATTTGTAAATGTCTTTTTTTATCTATTACAACATATAAGAGTTTGATATATTTAAAAAATAAGCTATTCCCAATAGTGATTTGAGAATAAAGAAGAACAAAATAAAAAGAATGAATAATATATTTAAATAAGCTGAACTTTTATTTTTTTAAAAAAGGTGAAAAATATTGTGAAATAAATATCTTTACTTAGGTCAATTGTTGGCGGTCAAAATTAATGATTTTTTAAAAAATATTCAGCTGAACCAATATTATATTCAAATAACATAATGTATAAAAATTATTTTTATTATTATATTTTCAAATCTATTATTCTATTAAATCAGCATCATCAAAACTTTCAGTCTTTATCCCCATAGAATTAAAGTCTTTTCAAGTTTAATCCACTTTCTCAAACTGATAGTTTACCTTTTTCACAATTAGAATTTTTTTTACTCTATCCATCTATATTACATGTGGTCTTTTTTCTAGGTGTTCTAACAGTTTTCGGAGTCTAATTTAATTGTCCTTCTATTGTAATCTCTTTTAGTGAAAAATCCTGTATTATTTCATTTTAGTCTTTTAATTCTTTCAATAATATAAATGGAACTTTTAAAGTTTTCCTCATTACATCTTTTGACATTCTATTGTATCATTTCAATCTCTATGTTGATATTTTATGAAATGCTATAATTTACAACATTAAATAAGCACTGTTAAACCATATACAAATCTATCATGTATTTATCAATAATAATTAATTGCTTTTGATTGAAAAATAAATGTTACAAGAAAATATAGGCTATTCAGATGAATTCTCTACATTGACCACAACTAAAATATGATTTCAATGTGATGCAATCTTCACAATTGGTATATGAAATGTCATACTTTTATTAGTTCTTAATTTATTATTTGTTTGATTATTATTCTTATTATTATTTGGTTTATGATCAATTGTAGATTTTGAAGTTGAAAAATGAACTGGATAATAAACAGAGGTGTGAAAAGAATAAGCAAATTTATAAGGGTTGAACATAAATGGAAATTAATACTATTTTGAAAATTAAAGATTAATGGTATGTGGACATTTACAAATAAGACAATTGTTTATTGATAATTTCTGACTCCTCTTTTCCCCCAGAATTTTAATTAAAATTTTGAAAGAATACCATTAAGCATGGTTTATAGAGAAGATTTATATACATCAGAAATAGAGCAACACATAATTACAAATGTAATGCCACCATCACAAATCTTCAGACAGTTAGTTATATCAGCATTCGTTAAAAATAAGTTTAAAAAATTAAATACTGATTTGGCTTGTTTATTTAAATACAGTTTTAATCGTTTATGATGTTCTTAAAAATTATATTTATGGTTTTAATATTCACTATAGTCTTTTAATATTTAAATTATATGCAATAAAAATTATTTTAAAAAGCTATACCTTATATACTTCTAATGCAATTTATTTCAAATGTCACAATTATTTTTCATCTTGAAAAAAAACTTTTAATATATAAACTTTATAATCTAATGAATAAATATTTTATACTCTTTATTAATGAATAATCAAATAAATTCAAACTGGTTATAGTTTTAATAATGACAAAAGCTATCATTTGCTTTCAAAACATCATATAACCTACTGAGCAATTAATCATGTGATTTTATTTATTTATTGCAGTTTTGAATTGTTAACAATTGTACTTTGTTTTTAAAAAGGGACTTACAAATCAGCTTTGATAAACAATATTAGATATCATAAGGAATTATTTGTTATAGTAGTATATGTTTTATAGAAGGTTTACATAGTTTTCCTAATATCAGCTAGAAATGGATTACCTGTAATCAGATTATCTCCAGTTCAAAAACTTTTGTTATCCACACAAAATTACAAAGTATTGATTTGATCTATTGTTTTAATTAGATTATATAAAAAATTTGTTGCTAATATAAGTATAGGCATATTCTATATTTTAAAACATTATTATTAAAAATATGTACTTATACAATATCCTAAAATTGTTTCAGTATACACGAGCTATAAATAATAAAACTAATATTTATTTAAAATTAAGCAAAGTTTGAGTTTACGTTAATATAAGATGAGAGGAGAGTATTGTTGAAATGCAAAAAATTTCTGAAACCAGGAATTTTGGATTAATGGAATTAAGATGTGTAATTTATTAAAGCTTTTGTACTAATTTTTTTAACTTAATCTGTTAATTGTTCTAGATTATAAATCAGGCCGATAGTTTAAGTAAATAATGTTAAGTCTGTGATACTTTTCTGAAAAACAAAATCGTTTTATATTTTCTTTCAATTTAAAATAAAATTCGTATTATTATTATAATTTTTGTTCATAATCTTTTTTTTTTTTTTTTTCAGAATTTTTTTTTTTAAATTTAACTTTTAATAATAGAAATTTTAGAGATTTATCATATTTTGTGGGACAAATACAGAGCTATTACATTTTTTTTCCTTTCATGCTATTAAATGTAGTGATTAGCCCAGTTAATCAGTATCCAGCTAATCACAGAGCTGGAAAAAACTGACTGAAAAATAAAGTTTTTAACTAATCCTGTTGTCACTTTAGAAACAAAGCAGCCAATAAAATACACAACTCAATCACAGAAAGAAATCGATTTTATTTTACATGAAGATCTACAGATGATAATATATAAAAATATAATATCTATATAACTGACATTTGAGCACAATAACAACTACTTTCCTCAGAGCTTCTTTCTTTTTGAGAAAGAAGAGGCTCTGAGGAAAGTACTTGTTATTTAGCTATTATATTTTTATATTACGAAGCTCCCAGAAATAATATTATGAATTCATAATTTATCTGTGAAAATATTAGAATTATGCTACCATGGTTAAACAAATCCATTTATTTGAACTATAACCCAACATGGTGACAATATAGTACATAGTAAATATTGGTAAGTAAATATTGTTAATTAAAATACACCATAACAAGTAGAATAAGCATATGGCAGTTAAAATGGAATGTTAAGTTGCACACTATATCCAAATTTTCAGCAAGCCATTGATTATTGGCAAACAAAACCAAAACTATATAAAGGCAAACAAAACCAAAACTATATAAACTTGCCAGTCAAGGCAAACTAATGAAAGTCATTCTGTTGTGGAAATAAATATTTATTGTTAAATGCTTAATGAAAAATAATTAAATTTACTTTATTATTATAATAGTTTCTCATTATAACACTATATTCCAAGTTTCTTGTTTTGTATTATAATATAAACTAAAATAATACATTATTAAATAATAAGAATAAGTTTCTAATAATAATAGGATTTATACTATAAAGTTAAGAGTAAGTTTATTTAATTTTGCACTTTAATTTTTAAATCAAATAAACAGTATTGGCATTATGGAGAAAATTGGTATAAAAATAGAAAATGTATATAAGTAACATTTAAATAATTTAGAAAATTAATTTTTGAGATAGTATGGTTCCTCAATTTTTAATTTTTTGGATTGCATATTTTTAGTAACATCAAAATATATCTATTTAATTGATTTGTGACTTCACTAGTCATATGAATCTTGCAATAGTGCATATGGTTGGAATAAGTTCAAAAGCAATAGAAAATCTCTGTGATATTATTTCACAGTTCTTCTATCATATCTTAGATATAATAGTAAAGTTTGTATGTTATAAATTTGTTTATGATCAAGGATCAAGACTTTGCATTGTGTTGCATGAATTAAAGAGTTTATTATTCTTTACTTTTTTTATTTATTATGTTTATTTGTGTGTGTGTGTGTGTGTGAATATTGATGACATATGGAAATTCAAATTGATTATTCTTTTTTTGTAGTTTTATTATATTAATTCAGCAACCAGTTCTGGCTAAAGTAACTCTGCTTTTGAAATATGTTGTTTTAAATTGTTCATCAATACTCACATTCTATATCTGGTTTTCTTTTCCCTGGATATATATTTCACCTAGAATACTATCACATTACAATTTCAGGTCCTGGATTTTGGAAGAATTGTCCATGGTTTTTGGATATAAAATACATTTAATTCATTTTGTTAAAGAGAATATATTTGAAGCAGTTTTCAGTCAGGCATTTAAACTATGTATGTCCATGTTTATAGCATTTAAAATGTGACATCTATTTTTCATGAATAAATAATGTATATGAAATGAAAATATGTTCTCAACTATTTTTCCAAAGGTCAGTTTTCAAAAGGTTAATTGCCATTGTTTATGCTCCTATTTGCACTATTGTTCTACTCAGCTTCAATATCTCAGAAATCTTTTAAATATTTAAAAAATATGATTAAATTTCATAGGTATATGTATCATGAGTCTGGTAATAACTGATTTGCATCTCTTAACACATAATAATTTTTTTCTAGTTAGTCACCACATTTTTTCTCTACTTTTTGATTGCCTTCAATGAACTTATATATATTCGTGTACAATGTAGAAAATTTTACTATATTAATAAAAAAAATCAATCAATCTTGGCACTCTCATGTGTCAGCTCTTCTTTATCAGAAACTCTTGAAGCTGTCAATTCTTATTAATTTAACATTATTTTTATTTAATCCATAATGCTCTATTTTATGTTGAAGTTTGGACACTCAAACTAGTGGTCAATTTAATATAGCATTATTTTCAATAGCTTAATTTTAATGCACAGGACAATATTAGGTAAAGCTATTTCTTTTGTAAAAAAAAAATCCTATATATAAGTAAAACATTTTATATGTAAATTAATAATTCAACAACATCATAAATAAAAATTTATTTGAAGTAATAATAACTCTTTATGTGCCATTTAGAGGTTTTCTAAACTTAAACATTATCATTTAATAAAAAATCAATTCATCTTTGCACAACATATATTTCAGGCTCTTTCCTTACCAGATACTCTGGAAATGGTAAATTTTCATCAGTTTAATAATGTTATTTTTATTTAAGTATTACTACAATAATAATTTTGATGTTAAAACTTAATCCTCCAAACTAAGAGGAAATAATACAGCATAAGTCTAATGTCAAGGCATTGAGCACTCTATTTAAAGAATAATAATGTTGCTATGTTGATTAAATTTTCGGTTTCTAGAGCAGCTGAAAAAGGCATATTCTGCTATATATATATTAAATAAGAAAGTATGCAGGGGTGATGTGGAGAAAAGAGGCTAGAGATCAGAGAAGATAGATTGAACTTGGATGACCTTCATCCTGCAGTGATTGATTATGTTTGATAATGATATTAAGGTAATATATGTGTTAAAAATTGTAAAAAATCCTCTAGATGCAACAAGAAAAATTAATATTTCAAATACATTCATGTTTATAACATCATTGAATTGAGGACTTGTGTGATCAAGTTGAAATGAATTGAATATCTAATTAAAATCTTACATGAATAAACCTGAAAAATATGCCTTTTGTATCTGTAATCTTTGAAAACATTCATATGAAACTAAAATTCTATGGGGAGGAAATATTCAAGAAACTTCAAATTTTTGAATGAATGTGGGTTGAAAAGTATAAGTTATAGGATTCATTTTCCAGTTGAGGGCTTGTATGATCAAGTTGAAATATTGGAATATTTAATTAAATTCTTATGTGGATGAATCCACAAAATACATCTTTATATATAGACACACATTACAACAATTTAATTTACAGCTGTCAAACTTTCTGAATCTATAATTTTGTCATGATTCTCTTCAGATAAATACATGACTGATTATCATTAATCGCATATTAAACTTGAGATTATCATAGCATTTCTTAGTCCAGATCTCAACTTTAAAACTCAGTTAAATATTAATATATCTATTTGTTAATTAAATGTAAACATATGGAAAATTTACTTCAACTCTTTTTTTCAATGTATATTTCTCTTTTAGATATTTGTTTTTGATATTGTGGTCTGAAACAACTGAAAGTGATAGTTCATTATGAAAAGCATCTCAGGGGTCCATCTGTCTTTTTTAAAAGTCTTTATTCATATGTTTGAAGAATGTGTAGATAAAAGGAAGTCTTGGTTATATATATATCAAAAAAAGTCTTAATTGAAAATAGAATTCATGGGATTGACTTTTTCTAAGGCATATTTGTTTGACATGAAGTGAACAAATGAAAAAGTCTTTTGATATTAGGGTCTATAAAATGAATTAATGAAAAATCATGACCTATAGAGTTCTGGAAAATTTAAATGTTTTTTCTACAATAACTGTTAAATTTTGCAAAAACATTTGGTATAATCTTTTAGTCTTGAAATTTTATGCTGATAATATTTTGTCACAAGTAGCAATCAATAACTGTTCTTCATTTTTATTCATCATGTTATCAGTACTAATGTCAACAGTCATACTTTATTAGAATTGAATTGTTATTAAAATCAAACACTTATTTTTTCCTCTTTGCTTTCAAAATTTATTCATAATTTTGAATATCATACAAGCAATCTCATTTAACTAGTCTTTACAATAATAGACACATCCTGTCTCCCACTACTTAAAATTTACATTAATATGTTTAACATTATTAGTTTGAATTTCATTACTTTTTTTCCAATATTCTAATATCTTCAATTATTAATAGAATATACTTTTTCTATAATGCTTATGTCAGGATACTTATTTTACTCATTTTCATATTTAGAAACTTAATTTCGAATTTCTTATTATTTTGGGGAGAATTTAGAAATTTTTTTCACTTTATTTCAAGATAGAATTATCTATTCCTTTCTACTCTCTTTATTAAGAATTTTTGAAGAAGTTATTATTTATGATATTTAACATTTTTCCAATAAAAAAGTTGTTCTTAAGAGCTTTTATAGTTACTATTGTTAAATGATAGGTTAAATTAACCTTTTAACCAATGAAATTAATCTATAAAAGATTGAATATGCCAACTGTAATGGAATCTAATACCATCTTATCGTTATTATAGAGGTTTTATTCCGTCTTGCTATTTTAATATTACAGCAGTCACCTTTAGTAAATTTAATGTCAAAACTTTAATAAGTTAAAAGATTTTAAATACTGAAGCTACTTAAAATTTGACCCTTTTTAAATCCAGAAGGATCTGATATTTTAGACTTTTGAAACTAGCATTAATTAATTATATCATACTCCTTATCTCTCTTTCTTTTTTTTTTTTAATCTTTAAAAGAAAAAATGATATTTTCATATCTTTGTTACATGTTTTTAAAAATGTAGTATTAATGCGACAGGTCCCCATTATTTTATTTAATCTTCAATAAATACATAGTTATTGAATTGAACTATTTAGCTGTTTTTAATTGTGTGATTATCAACTTTGCATTAAATAAACAGTTTCAAGTATCAGCATATACTTGTTATTCATGGATAGAGTTGTGTAGTCATTTCAAAACTCATCTTTAACTTTTTTTCTTGTTTTTTCTCATTATCTTTTTTTCTTCTTCTGAAGTTAGTGTGGCCCTGTCCAAAGGAACTGTCAATAAAGATAAATATTATTACAATGATATTTTACAAGGGTCTTTATCATCATTGTAAATCTTTAGAAAAACAGAAGTTTAATTAATTTATATAGCAAAATAAAATACTAGTGTACACACAATATGTATACACATACCCTGATGTCACTTATATTTATATAATACATGTGCTTACAAAGATTTTGTTGAGTGGGTTGCTTTCATCATAGATGTATGGTTACAAAGCTCAATATAGTTTTAGAAATCAAAAAGCACTATAGACATGATTTTTGATACTAAGCAAATGTAAAAAAGATATCAGAAACAAAGTGTGGTTTATATATTGGCTTTAATTGATTTGATTAAAGCATTTGATTCAGTTAATTGAACAGATTTATGACATTGTCTGAAATTAATTAGTTGTTCACCAAACTTTATTTATATTATGCATCTTCTATTTGATGAAGTGAGAGGAGCTGTTATTACTGTATGTAGAAAATGTGAAACATTTTAAATGAAAACTGGTGTTAAACAAAAATGTGTACTTGCTTCCAATATTGTTTTTAATTTTTATAATAATTATCTTTGGGAGTGTTTACAGATGATTTAATGATCAAAATAGCATATAGATTTGACAGTGGAATTTTTAATTTGAATTGATTAGAAGCAAAAACAAGAACTTCATCTTTTTTGATTCTGAATTTACAGAATGCTGATGAGTGTGCATTTTTGCCAGTTCAAAAGATTATTTCCAGAATTTACTTAATGTTCTGAATGGAACATTTAAAGACTTCACTCTAATACTTAATGTTCAAAAAACTCAAATTAATTATCCATTAGTATTGGAAGAAAATTTTTTGGCAACTTTTAGATTGAATGATTATCAATTTGAGAATATACACCAATGTAAATATTTTGATAGTTTTATAAGTAGAAAGATGGACTTGCATATTAAGTTTCAGAACAGATTCCAATGTTCTGTTATTTATAACAAGTAAAAAGATAGGGTATTTTACTACAGGAAAATAATTATTGCAACTATGTTCAATCTATTTAGAGCTGTTATTTTAATTAATTTATTGAATAGAATTGAGACTTGGTCACCCTTATAATACAATATAAAGACATTAGAAAAGTTTTTCATTTAAGTATGCAGTGTAAAATTTCAAAATGCAATGGCAAGATCATAGAACCAATTAATATATTTTTGAACTTGCAGATGTGATATATTTAGAGTCCATTATTATAAAATTACAACTTCATTGAATTGACATGTAAAATGAGTAAACAGTGCAAGACTTTTTAAAAGTGTTTTATAGTGAACTTGAATATGAGTTTCTTGGGAGTGACAGACCCCATCTACATTATAAGAATTATATCAAAGTTGTTCTAAAGAATTGCACCATTGATTGTTTTTATTGAGAGGAATATTCGAGATCTACAATTAAAGAAAAAAAGTTTTCTGCTGAAGTAATTAAAAGATGGCATTGAAAAATATATTTTAAAAAAGGAAGAAAAATAGTATGGAATGTTCTATATGTGGTGATATTTGTGGTTCATAGATTAATTTGTACAGTCATTGCAAAAACTTACTTTCACAGGGTTTTTTATCTTTCCTTGAAATTGGAAAGGTCTTATTTATTTACAAGTGGCTGATATATGTATGCATGTATGTGTATTTTTTCTATTTAAATTAATATAAATGTAAGTATTTTTTTTAATTAAATTTTGTTTCCTAAGTATTGATTTTGTTTACCATTTAAACATGTAACTATTAATTTTTAATTTTTTTAAATTAAAAAAAAGGGGGAAAGCTCTTTGAGATATTGATTATATATGAAATAATTACATTATGAGTATTAAGTAAATTGACTTAAAATTCCTTTAAAAATTATAAAAAGTGTTTTATTGGAAGATTTAAAAATTTATATATTAATATTTTCTATATGCTACATACATTTATATAAACTTAAGAAATGTTGAAAATAGCTCAAATCTTCACTAGCTGCCAATTGGCAAGCTTAGTGAGTATTATCTATTTCTTCCTAGTCCTCTATGAAAGGCTGTTGGAAAGATATTTGTCAAGCAATGAGCTAAAAATTTTATGCTGCCATACACATTCATATATTAAATTAAATATTTCCATAAATTATTATTATAATAAAAATAGAAATGAGAAGATTATATCCATATAAACTGAGATAACCTTTAATTTTTGGTATTGGCAAGAAATTATCAATACTAATTGATAATCCCTGAGATTAAACAAGTTTTTTCATTAACCTATAATAGCTCTTTTGTTGAAGTTTTTTGTTGAAGTAATATATAACACTAATGTTTAAACTGTTGTGAAGTCTAAAATTATATTCCACAAGAATATGTGGGTAGTTAGTAATTATTTAAATATTAATATTTAATATGTACTACAAATGTTAACAACAAGATATGCAACTAATAGATAGCAATTGATTATCATCAGTGGTAGTTTGTTTATAATTCACTACCTTCATAATTTTTTCTATTATCTAAATTAATTTGCAATAACATTTAATATTAATAGAAATACTCTGCTTTTAAATCATGGCTGAGCAATTTTAAATATTATTCTTGCAATAATTATTAATTGTTACACACTTATGTATATATATATTAAAAATTCAAAACTGCTTAACACTATACTAATAATAAATAAAATACAAAACCATAAAATAATACAATACTAGATAAAAATCTAAACTTTACCAAAATCCTTACATGATCATGGTTTCATCTACTAAACAAATAGATCTTCTCAAGTGAAAATCAAACTAAAGAAACAACATATATATACAAAACAAACAAACCTTCCCATAATTCATTTCAAAAACAAACTTCCTTTTATATCAAAAGATGTCTTCATAAGATTGATAGCCACAGATTCAAGAAGTTTTATCATTAAAGTTTCCTTTACTCTTCTCTTTAATTCATTCTTTTCATAAAAAAATAACCATTGCATTGTCAAACAATATTCTATGACCTGTATTTAATTCATGAATATCTAAAGCTGAGTTATGATACCTATGTTTAACTCTATTTATATGAACTTTAATCTTTTCATTAAGGCTAAATTTACTCTGACTTACATAAATCTTACTACAACTACAAGGAACCTTATAAATAATACCAGGAATAGATTTACTATCAATCAACTGTTCTGAACCATTCAATAAAGAATTCAAATTAGAACCTTTCTTCCATACAACCTTCATTCTTCTTAACAAATGACTATTCTTATAAATCAAATTACAAATTGATGACTTAAATGGTATAAGGCATAAACTCTTTATCATTACTAACCATAAAAAATTTTCTATTAGTGTCATGACTACAAATATTATTATTAAATACAACATTTCTAATAAATTCATGATTATAACCTAGTTCTATAAAATCAGCAGCAAATTGACCTTTTTGGATATCAGCATTATTACTAAAGTTATTAAGCCTTCTATACCTACAGCAAAAATTCAATAAAGATATTTTTAATGCGTAAAAGGCTGATATTTATCAGGCCTAATCATATTTCTCAAATTCTTAGGTTTTATAAAATTACTACAAAATAAAACATCAATCTTCTCAACACTTAAATCCAAAAATTTTAATTTTACAAAATCAAAACTATCACCCTCAATAGTAAAATTAATACTAGAATCAAAAGCATTCAATCCATTTAAAAACTTCTATAATTTTTCTTTCTGAATAACAAACAAACAATCATCAACATACTTAACAAATAATTTTAAAGAGACAGAAAATTGATTAATAACACTACATTCCAAAAAATCAATATAGACAGAATACATTAAAGGAGGAATAACGTAACCAATAACCCAACCCTCTTTAATTTTATAAAAAAACATCATTACACATAAAATACATAGAATCCTCTAACAGCAAAAGCAAATCATGAATAATCTTAATCTTGTCTGCAGAAAAACATTCAAATTTTTTTAAAATTGAAAGAAAAACACCAATATTTATCAATGAATGAAAATATGTGGTATCCTTAAATGCTGCATATATAATGCTGTGTTTTAAACAACTTTCTATCCGCATTGTATGCTAACAATAATATCAGATAAACTTAACAAAAGATGTGAGGGTAAAAAAGATTAGTAGATGAGATTAAAATGTTTGAATTCTTTGCTAAAATGTATATATATATTTAAGATTAAGGTTAAACTGAAGATGGTACCAGAAAAAAAAAAAGGATTTGTAAAGAAAATATTAGCTGTTTTACCTTATTAGTACAAAACATTTTCAAAAAAGAATATACAACATAAATCAATACGTATTTTAATAATGTACAAGCTTTATTAAACGATGAAGGTAATTTTAATTCTAAATACTGAAATAATATTAAGGAAAAGAAATTTAATTCAAACTACCGCAGATGATGATATGATCAAATCGTTTGATTGTAGTACCATATTGTGCAATCGTGTAATATTCGATCATCATAATTGATAGATTAACGTGAAAGTCTGTCACGTCAATACTATACTAAATGTTGCAATGCAGGCATAGAACTTAAAATATTTTTAAAAATGAACTTAAAATATTTTCAAAAATCAATGTATATTTTATTAAATATATACCTTTTAATGCATTTTTCCTTAATAAAAAAAAAAACACTACTTTCATTAAAAATTTTAAGTGATTTTTTTAAAAATAAAAATATTCTTTAATGTCATAATTAATTTCTTCACGTGGATATATCCTACAAGTCTCGTAATTAATTTAGGCATTTTTTTTCTTTTATTATCTTCTTTAAAAATTTATAATAAAAAGTACAAATATTCGTTCTTATTATTTTAATTGTGTATAATACACAAATACTTATACATCTTAATAACAAAGAATGTACGTTTAATTAGATATTGGTTTTGCGTTCTCTTTCATATATAAAAGTATAGAAATCATAGAAAATTGATGGATTTTTTTGAGAATAAGTTTCTAAACATTAGATAGTTGTATTTATAAAAGCAAACTTCACTTTTCTGTTTTTTAATTCAATATATATGTAATGTAAATTTTTAGTCTATTGAACATGATAGACAAAAGAGAGAATTTAAATATTAAATGACCAAAGTGAGATGTAATAATTAAGTTTAAAAATATTTAATAAGACGTTATAAATCCTAATGACACGAAGCTTTTGTTGTTCTGCATAATTTAGTGCCCTGTTCGAGTAGTAGACTCTGAAGCTTGAGGTCCATGAATTACAGTTCTGCTCCATCATTACTAGTGCTTGAACTTCTTAAAAACTTCTGAGCAATAAACCATTTGATTATTTTTATGAGCTGTCATAAATTACAACGGCGTGCGCAGAATTTCTTCGCATGGATTTAGAACAATGGTAGTGTAGTGAACATTGGAGGTCAAATTCGATGGATTATGGCTTCATTTTGTCATTATTATTTTTTTACATATGTCATAGCATCGGCCGGGGCGCGAACCCACAACCGTCTGAACCAACTACTTGCTTGCAAGGCGGCTGCGATGACCTCTCGGCTAACAACGCTTGACTCATTTTGTCATTATTGTTACTCAGTTTTTAAAAACTTTTGAACAATAAATCATTTGCTTATTTTTTAAAAGTCATGTTAAAGTTTATAGTTTATTAAAATAAATTGTTAAGAAAATAGCAAGTAGACTATATTGATCGATTGTCACGGCTGCCTAATTACTTATTAAACTGCAATTAGAAAGAAAATTAATATTTAATAATGCATTATTGTCAAGCGTTGTTAGCTGAGACGTCAGCGCAGCCGCCTTGCAAGCAAGCAGTTGATTGCAGACGGTTGTTGCGAGTTCGCCTTCCACCCGATACTATGACATATGGAGAAAAAAATAATGCATTATTAAATTTTAATGGACATATTTAAGTAAAATTATGTAATTAGAAATAACATATAATTCAGACTTGATTTTTTTTTTTCAATTCCATTTTTTTCTGGCTCTCTATTTATTACAAAATTGTTTGTTATAACCCTCTCCTCGAAAAATATTTGGGATATCTGGGCTAAAAAAATAAAAATATTTTTTATTTGTATCTAGTTATGTCTTATATAATATTTAAATACAAATATATTGTCTATACTGAAATTTTATGTAATTATAAGGATTTGAACTCAGACTTCAAGCTCCCTACAGCTATCCGCTCCATCTTGTACTATCATTACACATGATCACATATATGTGAAAAAGATAAGTGATTACCAATATACATATTTTGTGCTGAACTAGCACTCATCAGTTGGTCCAAATCCAGCATCAAATCAGTACTCAGTTTATATTAAGATAGCAAATCTTTAAACTTAAGTGGACAGGCTTCAATCTTCACCCTCCAATTCTGCAGCCATCCATATCATTGAAAAATCTGATGATGGAACACTTAAAGCCCTTGTTGATGCCAATATTATCACCATACCCACTTTGACTTTGTCATTCTGATCCCTCATATATAAGATCTTAATATGTTCATTTAAATACACAGAAGAGTAATGGGCAGAATGCAGCACTAATCAGTTGATCCAGATCATCATCTTCACACATATATATAATCAGTTTTCAGTTTATATTACGATGGCAAGTCTTCAAACTTTAATGGACAGGCTTCAATCTTCTCCATCCAGCAACTCTTCAGCCATCCACTGATTATATATGTGTATGGGGGATTATGAAATGGACTAACTAATGACTGCTGGTTCAGCACAAAATATGAATATTGAAGATCATTTATCTTTTTCACATGTATATGATCATGTGTATCAGTTAGATAATATGGCGTGGATAGCTGTAGGGAGTTTGAAAGTCCAAGTTTATTTATATAAACCTTTTGAAAATAATTTTACAGTATTTATTAAGACTCTAATCTAAAGAAAATTCTTATGTCTGGATAGACCACATATTAAATATATATTTTTAAAAGTTATCTTAATGGTGATTGTACAACCTGCTTTAAACATTTAATCACATCTTGTACTGAAATGCTTGATCATGAAACAATCTTTAGATACAATAGTTTTACAACTGTGTTATATTTAGAAAATCTCTAAGACTATTAAATCTAGTACATAAATAAATCAAGATCTGAAATTGAATCATGTTAAAGTAAATACACAACAATTATGCTAAACTATGAATAATTATTGAAAGATTAGCAAAGCCTTGATTTTTACATATTACAATGCAAACACTTTAGATTTCAATAGACTAAATCCATTATAATGAATAGCCACTAGAAAAAGAAGTCAGTCTTTATCAGGTTTGAGCATTTTTTAAATCTATGCTTATTTTTTATTTAACATTAATGATAAATTCACTTAATAATATTTATTTATTGATTATCTCATTGATTATGAATTATCTTATTAAAAGGAAAGTACCAAATTTGTTTGAAAAATTAACAAATTTTCTTATTCCAAATTTGAGTCTAGATCATTTGAATAACAGACAGAGATACATTATCATTGCTCCACAAGGATCTTTATTTATATTTATATATATATTGTAATAGTAAAAAATGAGAATAATGAGATGTTACGTGCCCAGACTGAGGTGCCAAATATGTAAGGTAAGGGAAAGAGACTCTATTTATATGCCCTAGTTCTGAATACCAAATCTGTACTGATATAAAATGAGAACTTGAGAGAGAATGTTAACTCTTATTAATGCTTCAAGTCTTTATGCAAATTAATTGATCTAGTTATTACAATAAAATATCAATACTGTACATATAAATAATAAAATCTATAATGGAATAAATTAAACAAAAGAAATGTTAACTCTCATTTGCCATACAAATTATAAAACTAATATTTATAATAGCATAAATTATACAATACCAAATGTATAATAATGTAAATAGGCTACTTAAAATTAATAGTGCTGTACATGTTAAGTAATCCAAATCTATAATGAAATAAAAGAATAAATATAAAGCAATCTCTATTAATAAAATAATCCAAAATTTATATTAGAATAATGTTTAAAAATTTACTAACCATATTTATATTGGTATTCATTCATAAATGACCCTTTTATTAATATATTGTAAATTTATGGTAATAAAGACATTAAGCATAGTGATTATATAAAATTTTATTATAATAATTTATTAATTAGCTCTTATATCAATTGATGTTCATAAAACATTATACTCACTTTTAATCATTATTGAATTCTATTATAATAATAAAATTTATTTACCTTGTTAATAATGAGACTATAAATTACGATTACTATATTATATATCTATTAATTTGAATAGGACTCTTATGTCGAATTTAATAAACAATAATAATTTTATTTACAAAGTCAACAATAGACAATTAATAAATATGTTATAATAATTTCAATTAATTTATTATAAAATATTATATTTGTTTAAACTATAAAATGATGCAAAACATTAGACATTCTTTCTCGAATTAGAAGAAAATATTCATTTATCTATTATCCCAATGTATGATATATAAAAAATATACAAAAGAAAATATTAACTTGTTATAGTTTGCTTATTAACATTTATCATCAAACAAAACAAGTTATTAAATAAAATCGATTATAATTATTTAAATTAAATTTAGAATTATTAAGTCTATCTTTTGGTTAATTCACTCACATGTGCCCATTTATATATTCACTCACACACATGTATATGTTAAATGCCCCTTTAAGATAAGAGCAATATTAAATCAAGATAATTACATAAATAAAATGTATATACTGAATGAACATTGATTAATATTTATTATAAAGAGTTCTCCAATCATCAAGTCACTTTTATTTCAGTTTACACATCTACAAAGAAAGTTCGATGTTTTAAAATACAATAATTCCAGTTTGTTCCTTTTAGAGTCATCATCATCATCAACAACAATTATCAATTCACTGCAGGATGAAGGTCTCTCCAAGTTCAATCCATCTCTGATCTTTAGCTTCTCTTCTCCACATCACCCCTGCACACTTTCTTATTTCATCCATTCATCTCACATGTGGTCTCTTTCTGGGTCTTTTACAATGTCTTGGAATCCAGTTTAAGATTTTAATTGTCCATCTCTTCTAGCAATATGCCCAGCCCAACTCCACTTCAGTCTTTTAATTTTTTCAATGAAGTCAATAACACCTGTTTGTTTTCTTACTCATATACTGCATTTTCGATCTCGTCTTGTTACTCTCAACATGCATCTCTCCATACTTCTTTGAGTGGGCTGAAGATTCTGTATTGCTCTTCTATTAAGTGTTTAAGTCTCAGATCCATAAGTAAGAACTGGTAAAACACATTTTTTAAAAATCTTCCTTTTTGAACACATATGCATATTTCCTTTTAGTACCAAGTTACTTCTACCAAAAGCACTTCAACCAAGTTTAAGTCTGTGAGTAATTTCATCCATTATATTTCCATATAAATTAATAATCTGACCAAGGTATTTGTAGCTGTTAACTTTTTCTAACTCATTATAATCGATTCTTATTTTCATATTCTGAGAAAATCCATTAAACATTACTTTAGTCTTTTTAACACTTATCTTTAGTCCTACTTTCTTTTATCTGATAACTCCTGCAACATTTCCTGTAGCTCTAAAGCATTATTTGTAAAAACAACTGCATCATCTGCAAAATCTAAATGACTTAAATAATCTCCATTTACTTTTATTTTTTCAGCTTCCCATTTTAATCCACAAAATACTTCTTGCAGCATTGCTGTAAAAAGTTTTGGAGATATGGAGTCACGCTGTCTTACACCCTTCTTAATGTTGACTTTCCTAGTATCATTATGTAATCTAATTATTGCTGTAGCATTTTTATAAATATTCTTTGAAATATGCCAATATCCTGGATCTATACCTTGATGATACAATGCTTTACTCACTGAAGAAATGTTTATAGAATCAAATGCCTTTTCATAATCTACAAATCCAAGGCATAGTGGCAACTTATATTCATTTGTTTTTTCTATAATTTCTCTCAATACCTGGATATGATCTTCTGTATTAAAACCACTTTTAAATCCAGCTTGTTCTCTTGGTTGGTGGAAATCCAATGTTCTCTGTAGATGAGTTGTAATTATCTTGGTAAAAATTATGTATAAAACTGATAAAAGACTGATAGGTCTGTAATTTTTAATATCTTCTTTATCACCTTTTTAAAATATTAATATTAATACTGCATTCTTCCAATCATCAGGTACATCTTTATCATTTAGACATTTGGTATATAACTTTGCTGAAAAAATATATATTTCTTCACCTGCTTCTTTTAATATATCAATTATAATTGCATCATTACCTGGAGCCTTTTCTTTCTTCATAAATTTAATTGCATGTCTCACTTCTTCATTCAAAATTCTTGGCAATTTGGAAAATATAATAAATATAGGAGGTACTTGTTCTTTATTACTGTATAATTCTTGATAGAAGTCTTCTACCCATTTCATGATGTCATCTCTCTCTTTAGTAATATTTCCATCTTTTTTCCTTATTGCAGATATAAATTTCCTACTAATACCAAAATGTTGTTTTACACTCTTGAGACTTTTATTCTCTTCTACAGCTTTCCTTGCTAGTTCATAGTTATACTTTCTTATATTATTTTCAACTCTTTTCCACACCATTTTATAAAATTCGAGATATTCAATCCTTTTTAATGCATCATTTTTGTATATATTCATATTCCTTTTTTTTTTTTTTATAAATTCTATAGTCTCAGTAGAAATTTTATTGGTCAATTGCTGCTTTTTTTCTACCAGCTATCTTTGCTGCAGTTTTTAAAAGTGTATCAGTTATTTTCATAGTAATTTCATTCAAATCTGAATCATGTTCAAAATCTACTAATACTTGAAATCGATTTGTAAGTTCTAATTTAAATTCATTAGAATGTTTCTGAAGATTAAAAATATCAACTGTAAATATTGTTTTTCTTAATAATTTTTGTTTCTCTGGTTTTGCATTATCCAAGTTTATTTAGCAAACTGATGATTAATAATTCCTGGCAAGATTTTACACTATAATTGACATTAATTAATGAGTATTATTCTTTTAAAATGATAATTAGAACATTTGAAGTTATTATTTTATTATCATTTTATCCTTGTCCATTATTAGTTTGTTGTCACACACACATAAATATAGACATATATATGTATTGACACCCATGGTTAAACTTTGTCAGCATTTTCTAACAATTAATTAAAGAGGATTTGAATCCAGAGATATATGTATTAACACACATAGTAAATTCAACTTTTTCCAGCATTTGTTTTGAAAAGCAATTATTCCATTTGTCAAATAATTAATATTCATTATCTTTGGTAAATCATTACTTCGTTAATACAGACATATATATATATGTGTGTGTGTGTGTGTGTGTTTGCATTAACTCCTATGGTTAAACTTTATTCTAATTATTAATTATTCCATTTGTTAAATAATCATTTTATATTGATCCTTGGCAAATTATTAACTCATTAGCACTTTATATATAGATATATATTGTAATGGTATAGACAGGATAGCAGGTGAGGCAATATTATTTGCTCAGGTTAAAATATCTTTTTAATGTATAAGTAGAATTAAATAAACTGAGGTAAGACTATTATTAATTTTTATGAAAATAATAGAATTGATAATGAATAGTACCCCATAGATAGAGACTCTATTACATCTAATCAATTATAAAATTCAGAAAGTTCAAATATGGAATAAATTAAATGAAGAACCAATCATATCATGATTTCAAATCCTTTGTCTACACCTGTAAAATATATAATGGGGAAATAATAAAGATGCTAACTCTTGTTTATATGCCTTAAATTATAGATTACAAATCTAAATTCTATTAAGAAATAACAGGAACATGTGTAATAATGCCTACCTTGTTTGACTACAAAGGTCACTTACTTAAGCCCATCAAATGCAAGCTATTATTATTAACTCTACAGGAATAAAGTAAGTGTAGCTCAAAAGGTTGAATTTACCAAGTCACAATGGCAGGTTTATTTATATGAAAAAGTAAAATTAATGATATTTTATGAATGAAATATTAGCAGATAGTGATTGTGCATGTTTTGTAACATTTCTGATGCTGAACAATAGATTCATTTCAAAATTAAAGGAAGGGCTATATTTAAACTGATGTTGCTAAAATTAGATTAATAAATAAACTTTAACTTATAGTGATCTGTTACTAAAGAGATCAGATCTAAATAAACTATTCCAATGAGGTTCACTCCAAGGTCACTTACAATTTAAATTAGTTATTATGATTTCCTGTAATTTTGTTCTTGTCTAATTATTTGTCTTATGCTAACATAAATACATGAAATTACCATTCAAATACATATAATAAGAAGGACTTTAAATAAAATCAGACACTTTACTATGGCAGTGAAACATTTAAGATCCAGAATTTTGACCCCATTTGATTTGGAAATAGAGTTCATATACACTTCCTTTGATATCCAATAATTATAGAGCAAAATTAATATTAAATGATATTTTGAAATTATTTCTCCAAGTTATTTAGTTTTGATTTCATCAATAGAATACTGGGTATTTTAATTTATTTTGAATGATCATGCACCATATACTATTTCACAAATTAAATACTATCAACATATATGGAGATAGATACCAGATACTTCATAGGTTAATTTCTGCTGGATTCTTCCAATGTTATTAGTTGTTTTAAAATTCCATTCAAGAACTGGATGCTTTTCAACTATGTAAATTCTAAGAATGAAAAGATTTGGTCTGTATTGCTATGATAATAAAAAAAATCATTTTATTTATCTTTAAAATAGCTATTTTTCGATTTTATTTTTTAACAAACATTTTCTATTATCAGAAATATCATAAAATAATTTGGCCACCAAAAAACATAATGATACGATGAAACCAAAAGCAAAAAATGGTGTCGTCAATACACATTGAGAAGTAAAAAAATATATATTATTCTTGTTCAACAATAGCATAAAAAAGAATATCAATGTTGACATTTGGAAGGTGCCTTTGCTAGTATTGGACATTTAATGGTAGCAATAATAATAATAATAATAATAATAATAATAATAATAACAGAGAATGCGCATGCGCGTGTATGCCTAAGTCATCAAGAACGAAGGTCTTATTAATAATCTTTTTTTTTCCCATATTCTAATCGTTTTCACACTTAAAAACTGTCATATATATCTGTGATAGATAAAGACAGCGATGGCTAATTACTGAACAGTTGTTTTCTAGCAAAAAGTAAGTAATACGGTCGTTCATAACAAAAATAAATTCTAACGTCATAAACAAGCATGGCGTCGCGTCAAGAAGCAAACAACGTAAATTGCGCTCAAACAAACGGCGATAAAATGAAAACTGCCACTATCGCAAAAACATACGCAAACGTAACAAAAATAAACCAGCAGCTTCACAGCATCGAAAAAAGTCCAGCGTTAACACAGACAGCAAGATTTAGGAAGGTAAATCAAGCCAACATAAATAATTTAAACCTCATGGAAAACAATAATGAAGAGCCCTCCCAAACGATATGGAATCAAGATGAACTGCAAGAAATAAACGTTAATTTCAACAGCACCATCCCAAAAAAATTATTCGCAACTTTCCAAAAAATTTTTTTCACCAAGATCATTAGTGTTAGCTGTCACTGATAGGAATTTAACACTCTATAAATTCCCCAGAGAGCTTCTTTACGAGGAGCTGACAGCAACAGCATTGTGGGATACAGTCTCTAGTATTGGAGAGCATCCAAACTCGCCATACATTGCAATTCAGTTTTTCGATGAACATCAGCGTGCAAGATTTCAAACTAAAGTAAAACCTTTGGGAAGCTATGCGCTAATAATAGTCGATCAAAGCTTGCAAAACTATTGTAACAGAATAATTAAAAACACTTACTTCGGATATACCATTCAGGATTTTCAAAAATTAATACAGTCATTTGGCAAAGCTATTTATATAAAACAAATCTACTTATCCGACACCCCCATACTGGTTTTCAGCAACAACTTTCATTTCAAAATAAAGCTGAATGACAATGTAAACCTGGAGGATATTCCAACACAAATAATTGACCAGAATGCAATACTGACTATTCACATAAAAGGATTAAGGCCGAGATGTTTTGCGTGCGGTGAAACCGGACACTTAGCAATCGATTGCAACACCAAAATCAACCAAAAAAACCAACCGAGCTCTGAAGATCAACCAACAGAAGCTCACCAACAGGAATCAAACAGCACAAAACAGATAACGAAAACAACTAATAAACAAGAAAAAATTAATAAAAAAACCACAGATCAACAGCAATTGAATAATAAAAAAACTGCACACACGTTGCCAGCACCTGAAATTCTAGATTTATCAACAAAATCAACCAATAGAATTCAAACCCCCACTGATAAAAAAACAGAAAGTCAACAACCTCAAGAGGCTCCAATGGAAAAAATAGCGCACAATCTAAGTCAGCTTACCAAAAATACTGATGAAAAAGAGATAATAAAAGAAGAAATAAACTCACACAGTAATAGTGATCAAGAAAAAATATATATAACACACCAAACACCCAATATTAAAAATAATACAACAATGGAAATTATGGAAGCTATCACCCCAAATATGCCTCAAATCACCAAAGCTGACACAGAACAAAGAAGAAGACCAGGCCGCCCACCAAAGAAAAATAGAGGGCCCAAAAAAATCAAAACAGAAGCCAACCTTAGCCTTTCTGATCGCAACAATACAACTACAGTGGAAACAGATGAAGATCTGGAAATGGAATATGAGAATGAATGGGAAGAAACACCAGATCAACCCTAATATTTAAATCTCAATCAAAAAACATATAATGAAAATAAAAATTGCAGCAATCAATGTCAGGGGTTTGAACTCAACCTCAAAAATTAATAAGTTAAAACATTGGATCAAGGATATACAACCACACTTGCTTGGTATACTTGAGACAAAAATTTATGCTGGATCACAAACTGACCCAGCCAAACATTTAAATATGGAAGGTTTCTGTGCATGCTCCAGAGACTCTTCCTCTCCCTCAGCTGGAACTGGACTCATAATTGCTAGAAATTGCCCATTCACAATGTTCAAAATAATTCACATTGACATGAACTTATTAATTGCAACCTTCAACCAAAAAAGCATAACAATAAATCTGGTTTTTGTATATATGCCTTTACAGGATAAAAAAATAGATACCATAATTGCAAACATTAATTCAAGGTTAGCTACAACTTCAAACCCAACCATCTTAATTGGAGATTTTAATTTAAAATATGAGGAATTTACCCAACGTTGGCTTCACAGAATAAACACACCACTAATGAGTGGTCAAGGTTTTTTGCCAGATGATGCCATCTCTTTCCACAATAATCGCTTCTTTTCACTTATTGATCTGTGCTTTTATTCTCCAATGCTTCACCACCTTATTGAAATAAAACTAACTCCCTCAACTTTTTCCGATCACTCAGCTCAAATAGTCACAATTGACTGTGCCCAAATTCAAATATCACCCTTTCCACTTACAAGAACAATAAGAGTTTTACTCCCAGAAACAACCCCTGAATTTCTGTTTTCTGAGACCTACATAATGCTAAACAAAATCAAAGATATGACTTTGAACCCGGTCCAGAAATATCTAGCATTTATGGGAATGTTGTCCTTTAACATCAACCATATAACAAAAAAACAACCTCCACCATCAAGACTTTTGTCTCTGGCAGATCAGTTACACCAGAGAATAATCATGATTAACCCATCATACTGCACCCAGCAGTATAAATTCAAGCTTACACATGCATACAATAAAGCATGTGAAGAACTCAAAAGCTATCTGAAGATAAAGAAAAGCAAGGTATGCCTAACCAGGCCACACACTTGGACAAGAGATTATATAAGATGGGCGCTGGGGAACCAACCAGATGTAAAAGTGCCAATGGCACTATATACAAATAGTGGAACATATGCAGGACACAATATGATTATGCCAATTTTTGAATATTTTAAAGAGAAATTACAAGAAAGACAACCATATAAAATACCACACAATCTGTTTGGCCCACCAGAGACAAAAACCCCATTCACAAAAGATCTATTCACAACAAAACTAAATACTATTTGAAATGCCATCCAGGTAGTCCTGGAGTTCCATTGTTTGTATTAAAGCATCTAAGCAAATTCACAACAGAATATTTGTGTCAGTTAGCAAACCATCTAGCGCAACAGTTTCAACCCATGGAGGGTGTCTATCCAATAGCCATAGTACCCTATAATAAAAAGAAAGCAATTATTCCACCTATTACAGACCTCAGACCAATATCTATGGGACCTTTGCCCATCAAAATTATGGAGAAAATTATTAAAGATGAAATTGAACCATATATAATGCCACTTATCTCCGAAGCACAATATGCAAAGAAAAACTCTTCAACAACAGAAGCAGCTTTATTCTTCAAAGCAATTCTAGCAACAGTAAAACAGCGGAAAAAATACGGACCCATTGTTGTGCAGCTTGATATAGAAGCTGCATTTGACTCAGTCAATATATACACACTTCTAAAAATGCTAAAAGACACAGAAATTCCTAGAACACATCTATATATAATTGCTAACCTGCTTCTGAACAGAGAGATCCATATAACTTTAAATGGAAGAAACTCACCATCTTTCACACCCACCAAATCTATATCCCAAGGATCCCCTCTTAGTTCACTATTGTTTATATTTTACATCAATCCCCTTATTAAAAGCATACAAAATGCATTTACTGGGATCGAGATACCAGACACAACACAGCGCACTACATGCATTGCCTATATGGATGATGTTACCATATTCCTAACATCAAAAAAACAAATACCGCAACTCCAAAAGATATTACAAGAATATTCACAAAAATATGAATTATCATTTAATCCAGCAAAAACAACAGCCTGGTCTCTATACACTGGTAAACCATATACATCAATTTACAAATCAAAACCAAACTCTTTCCTTGGGTTCCCATTTCATATGGGAATTACAGGAATGAGATGTCATATCCAAAATAAACTTAAAGAAGAAGCCACAAAAATTATAAACTCCTTGTCCAAGGCATATCTCTCACTATATTCCAAAGTACAGTTAATTAACCAGCTTATCACAACCAAAATAACTTACTATGTACCAGTTATTTCATTCTCAAAGGGGTTCATCTCAAAAATTAAAACCATATATAATAAACTACTTTGGGCCAGAAAAACAGTAGCAATTTCCACAAAAAAACTTAGCCAACCTCTAATAAAAAATGGACTTGGCTTGCACAACATCAATGTTTTTCATATACAGAAGTTAAGGAACTCAATAATCACAATACTTGCCAAATACCCCAAAATTAACCACTTGCTAGAAGTTACTCCAACAGATAGACCACCTCCAAAAGGTTCCTTTTTCACCAACATTATATACCAATGCAAAACCACAGACAAGATTCCAGAACAGTATTTGCATAAGTATTCATACTGGGATATTTATGGTTTAATAAACAGAGAAGCAGATACTAATGTTATACAACCTATGCTAGGAATTAACAACAAGAGACTACTCAAGGAATATAAAAAATGGGCTCTAGAGCCCAAATACTTTGATTTTATCATGAAAATTAATCTCATTGCCTTGCCAACAACCCACTTTCTTTATCATAAAAGAATGTATATATCTATTGACCCCTTCTGTGGACTCTGCCATCGAGCAGAAGAGACACTGGACCACTTTATTTATCAATGTGTAGCACTTAACCAAACATGACAGATGATGTGTAACACCTACAGAAAACTGGGTACAATCATTAATCACATAATAGCTGCTTTTCAGGGAAGATCAATACCTAGCATTAGGGCAGCCACATTTGTTCTATATGCGTATTGGTGCACCCGATGTACTTTCTTAATTGGCAATAACACCAGACGACACCCAGCTACATTTAGCAACAAACTGCTACACATTCGAAATAGAGATAAAATAATAACCAACCCCCACTTATATGCAGCAACATGGTCATTGTTAAAACAACCATCAATGCTGTGAATGCTGCAAAGGAAAAGTCATACAACTAACATTCAAAGTGATATGCGGACAAAACTAAATAAGCTCCTCAAACGTTAGAACTCTGATTATTTTTGCTTTTTTAATTTTTATATTGTTATAGTCCATTAACCACAAAGTGTAACCACTAAATTCATTTATATGTGTTTACCCTAATATTATTCATTGTATGTTAAATTTCAAATTTTTCTAGATGTAAACTTATGTAAACCATTGAGATCAATAAAGCCTTTATTGAAACATAGTAGTAGTAGTAGTAGTAGTAGTAGTAATAATAATAATAATAATAATGTCTATGGATATATATAAATTTATTCATAACACATATATATGTATATACACACAAAAAAAATCAAGTCATGTATGACATGACCTAATTTAACAAACTTGTATTACAAATGTTATATAATGAGCTTGCAAATAGCTCTTAACAAGTTTTTCAGAATATCCCCAACTTATCTGAACTTGGTTCAATTCTATATAATATTAAGTTAAATAGCTGGATTGAAAAATATATAAAATTTCAGATTTTCTATTTAATAATTATCCATTAGATAAAGTGTTGAGCTTAGCCTGGTATTTTAATCTAATGCTTGAATATCCTAGCATCTCACTGAGGAAGCTAGCAGCAGAAACCGGTCTGAGGTTGGGGATATTCTGAAAAGATTGTTAAGAGCTATTTGCTAGCTCATTATATAATATATATATATAATTAATGTTAATAGATTTTTTAAATCAAATCTAATCTGATATGTTTTGATTGGATTAAAAGAATGCTTGGAAGACTGCATGAAGTTCAAGCACTCAAATGGTAGATCCATTTATTTGACAAAACTAAAATTTTTGTTTTATTTTACTCAGCCGAAAATTGAATTATAGATATGGATGCAAAAAATTTAAGAATGGTTTCAGCATATTTTATGTATTTAATTGTTATTGTTTTTTTTACTTTAGTTTTTATGTATAAACATAATTTTAGATATTACCTTTGTTTTCAATATAAACTTAAATTAAGTCTTTTTGGTTCTATATAATTATAAAAAAACTGAATTATATAATTATACTCTGATAAAATTAGGTTAATACAAGGCTGGATGTTTTATCATGAACATGAATTTTGGAAAGCAGATCAAGTAAAAGCATTATTAACTGCTGTCCCTCTGGTATGTATGTTTCTCAATTTTTTTTATAAAACAATCATTTTTTAAGTTTTTAAACTAATTTTTATTGCAGGATAATTTAATTTAAAACAAGATTGTGGTACTCTTACTGAGTTTTATAAAGGTAATTTTTATTATAAAACTATATATACAAGAAAACAGACAATCGACTAGTTACTGGGAGAGGAATTTTAAAAAAAGAGAAGAGAGTAAGAGAAGCTAAACCTTATAAAATATGTTTATCTTTCATGAACTTTGGTTATATCCTTTATACCATAATGGCAGCAATTACTTGCAAATGAGTGTAGCCATTTCAACCCCAAAAGAAAAAAAATCAAAGATAAAAAAGTTTACAATGATTGTATAAATAAATGGCTGAATCATATATATCTTCATATATAAATATCATAAACTGGTCCTTTAATTTGTTTACTTTGAAATATTTCAACAACATTGTCTAATTGTGATTTTCCATTGTATTTATCAGTTGTATCATTCAAATTTAATAAACTGGTTTTATACCTACATTGTCTTATACTTCGCATACTAACTTATTATACTGCTCGTTTTCTGCTCATACTAATATGCAACTCTGTATATAAAAAATGCAGACTTGCACGTAAGATACATTATAGATTCCAATGTTGTGATTTAAAATTTAACAAATTTTAAAATCGGGTAATCATCATCATCATCAACCATTATCAATCCACTGCAGGATGAAGGCCTCTCCAAGTTCAATCCATCTCCTCTGATCTTTAGCTTCTCTTCTCCACATCACCTCTGCACACTTTCTTATTTCATCCATCCATCTCATATGTGGTCTCTTTTTGGGTCTTTTACAATCTCTTGGAATCCAGTTTAAGATTTCAGTTGTCCATCCATTATCATCTCTTCTAGCAATATGTCCAGCCCAACTCCACTTCAGTCTTTTAATTTTTTCAATAAGGTCAGTAGTGATATAATTAATTCAACTAAATCAGTTGTATATATAGTTTTTATTTTGTCATATTATTGTATAAAAATCAGGCGTGGATGCCATTTATTAATGTGTGTAGAAAAATAATTTGAAAATTGTAAAACCAAATATTTTTTTATAATTTTATGGATATAATAATAATGAATCTATGATTGCAACAGTTCTTCATTAGATTGAGAACAAAGTAAAATGAATAAAGATTATCAGACTTTCTAAATAAATACTTAATAATAAACAGGAAAATGATTTTTGTGGGCAAGGTACACTTCGTTATTTTCTTAAAGATATTCTGATAAAGTTTAATACTGATTCTTTTCATTGAGAGTATATGATTGAGAATATAATAAAATGAAAAGTTATAATTAGACAAGATAGTTGCTTTAGATAAAAAGTTTGATGCATAAGATGTTAAAAATAGTGCCACAAGATAATGAGTAAACAGATTAAAAGACCAGATTATTATATATAAAAATATATTTATAGTTTGGGTTATATAGGATTGCATAATTTACATTTAACTTTTGTTCATTTTGTTTGCTCCTGGAATTAAGATGGTCATATTCTTTTATTATTGGTTTCTAATGGAAAATATGCTGATGATTACAATATAATGCTAAAAAAACTTTTAATTATTTCTGAAAAACTAATTGTTTCTGATATATTGATACCTATATTAAGAGCATCCACTTTACCACATTACATTTTATCCAAAGCATTTCATATGAAATCCAATAATCAAAACCTAATGTAAGTTTCAACAGAAATGTATTATTACTCTTAATGCGTATATTAATACAGTATATATATATTTTTTAAAATGAAATAATAAAAATATTCTTTACTAACAACAAGAAATCTGCAAAATATGATTCAGAATGTGAATATTAAAATATATGTGTGGGTCTTTCTCTACATATATAAATAAATTAATATTATCATAATTAAAGATTTTATATATATAAATTATATATATATATATTTAGAAGGACTTAAACTCAGACTTGCAAGCTCCCCATAGCTATCCCCTCCATCTTATACAACTGATATCATGACCATATACATGCGAAAAAAATAAATGATCTCCAGAATAAGTATTTAAGATGGACTGGATAATTATGAAGAGCTTGAAAGTCTGAGTTGAAGTCCTTTATACGCACAAATACAAATATTCATTTATATATAACCAGTTAAGTTGCAATGATTTGTTGAGGCTTTTGGCATTATGGAATTTTTTCATAAAGCCTTAACAAAATATTTGCATATCTACCTCATACTAAAACAAAATACATCAATTAATACAATACATATTATACCTGATAATTATAATGAACGGCTTTCCCACAGATATATCTTATATAGTCTTTACTGATATATTTCATTATTTATAATTTTTTTACTGCAAAAGAAATCATCGCACAGTATGGTAGTTTTTACTACTTTCGTCCAGTCTGCACAGCATAATTTTTCTTCCATTACATCTTGAGCGTTTTTGCATATTGTTAATCTTAATACATTCTGAAAAAAACACGAGGGCAAGTAAATTATACTAAAACAATCTAATACATGCATGAAAAAGAAGAAAAGAGTAATTAAAAATCTTATAGTACTATATTTGTGTTTTTAATAGTTATTTATATATTATTAGTATACATCGATTTATTTACATATGTTTAATATTATTGGACCATAAGCTGTTTTTTGACAATGTTGATGTGTTAAATCAATCAACTTATATCAGAACATAACACTATTTTAAGTCGTCCCTCGTCGAAATACGTAAATCATAAGATTGTAATATTTTTTAAACAAAAAAAATCAATAATTATAACAATTATATATATCATATATTTTAATAAGACGTGTATATAATCTCACAAACCTATCCTGTTTCTATATAGTTGGGGGCAAAAACAACATATATAAATGTTTACTAAGACATTATAAAATAAGCGTTTATGAATTTTTTTTTTTTTCCATGTGTCATAGCATCGGCCGGGACGCGAACCCACAACCGTCTGCAACCAACTACTTGCTTGCATGGCGGCTGCGATACCTCTCGGCTAACAACGCAAGACTAGCGTTTATGAATTTTTAAAACTATTTTTACTAATTCAGCAGAACTGTTTTTATTCATGAGCTTTTAATTAAACTACTGTATGCCGAAACAAATACTAACCAACTCGTATCAAATTCTTTTTTAAAGTTAGTTTCTATTGAAAAACTGAAACCGTAGTAATATTTTAACAACAAAAAAAAAGAAAGCTAAAACTCACGAAACAATAATCAATAAATTATAAGTAAAAATTAACAAAAAAAAATAAGTATTTCAAAAACAATTGGAAATAAAAACCTTTAAGTGATCAAAGTAAAAGCTTTTAGTTTTAATCAAATGGATAAAACAAAAGTTATCAAACAATGTGCTCTTTTTTGAATAATATTTCTGTAGAGTAAGAGTGATGTAGTGAAAATTACACTACAGAAATATTATTTATTAAAATGGATATTTTTTTGTCTAATTGATGATTAATAAAAGTTATTAAAATGCTCTTTTTTGAGTCTTCTTTTTTCCGATCTTACTAGTACCATTAATATATGAATCTGTTTCAATATTGTAAATTTTAAATAAGTTAAATTTTATGAGTGCTGCAATTATTTTATACCAATCTTTTTTTTTTTTAAGTTTATTGTTATTCTTGTTTAAAGTATTAAAAACTAATTCTTTTTAAAATTATTTATTTACAAAATGTTCATTAGCAGCAGTAGCCATTTATAAAGGAATATGACCATTTGAGCTGAGAAAAGAAGATAGAAAGACAAAATAATATATTCGAGATGAATTTTGTAATGATCACAAACTAATCTGTGAACTGCAAATGTAACCACTTATAGAATACGCCGGCCATTCAAATTATTTGATTTTTTTTTTTTTGAAGCTGTCTTTTAATTCTTTCTGCAATAATTTTTTCTTTGAAAAACTTCAATATCGTGTTTAATTGCTGCACTCTATTAAATTCTATTATCAGCCACATTTTTCTAATAAAACAATCAATCCTTTTAAATGTCTTTGCTATAATTTTTGTAATATATATGATGTCTGCTTCTTATACAGAAACCACACTCATGTCCAGATTAAAATATTTTTTAGGAAATTTATTATTGATCATTTATTTCACAGTCTCAATCCATTGAAGATGTGGTTTTATAATTGTAGACTATATTATCACATCAAATTAAATACTGGAAGATAATAATTATCATCATCAGAAAAAATAAATGTTTTATAGTCATTCTTAATTAGTTTGTTTCACTAACTAATCAATTATTAATTAATCTCACTTCATAATATTGAAGAAGTTTTAAGAGAAGCAAGTGCAAATCATTATTTAGCATGCCTAAATGAGATTTACACATTGTGCTTATTTATTTTACCGCAAAGTCCTTTTTTGTATTCAATTGCATGTTTAAATGTTAGCGGTGTTATTCTACTAATAAAATATAATTAGATCATCAGGCTGCCTTATTACATATTATATAACAGTAAAAAAATTAATAGGAATATGTAAGAGTGACTTATATAATATTCCTTACAGATTTATTCATCTACATAAGGATGATTAATTTCACTTAATTTAAGGATGAAATTTAAGAACTCGTAAAATATATAATATTTGCAAGATAGTAGTTTTATATAAATGTAATAGTTATTTACATTTAACAATCTAAACCTAAAGTAAATCACATTTAATCACATTCAATATCAACAATAATAATATTAAATAAAATATTGTCTGTACATGGCATAGTAATATCTGAGAAAACTTTATTATAAAAATAACAACTATAATATAAACTAAGAAAGAAGCAATTATGAGAAAGTATAGCAAATAATTAATCTGGCTTACTGCACAATTAATTTCATTTTTGTAATATCATCCTTTCTGGAAACAGCATAAAGAGTAATAAATTCCATTTAGCATATTTGTTAATCCAAGATAATCTATATTTAACACATTAATCCATTTTTAAGATTGCTTATAACTTGGAGTTTATTATATTCATATTTGATTTGATAATCCACAGTTCAGGAGTGGCATTTAAATATTTAGCTTCATAATCCATTATCCTTTGAATGTTATTTAAATATTTAGCATGGATAATCCATAATGCAATTCCTTAAACACTGGATACAAATTTGTAGTTTTATTTTAGTTTATTCCACACTGCAATTAAATTCATTTGAACAAATGCTATAATTTTATCCAAAAGATTAATGTTCATTACTTCTTTAATTTGAGATGTAAAATTAATCTATTAATTTATAGATCATATTTCTGATAAAGCAACTAATTTATTATTTATAATCAAGTGATTTTCATTAATTTTTTTGCCAAGTTTATGTAGAGGCATATTTAAGTAGAAAAAAAATATTATTTAAAAAAATGTTTACTTTCATAACCAAAGACAAGATAAATTTGCATTAGATTTATATGCATCTTTCTTAAAGTAAAAGAATGATTATTTTACAATATTTCTGAAAAATAAAACATCAGCAACTTATTTGAAATTAAGAAATATATTTTTCCAAAGTATATCAGCTATTTACTATTATTTTCAATTAAAAAAATCCAGAAATTTATTGTTGAAATACTGAGTTAGCATTCCACAAGTCAATTTGTCCATTATTTTCACTAACAGTTGACTATAATAAATAAGATTTCTTAAAATAAAGAATTAATAAATTACTTAATTAATCAATGATGGTTTCAGGTTTATCTGTTATTGTTCATCTTTCTCCCAGAATGATGAGAAGTTACTTGCCTAACAAAGACAACTACAACCTTAGCCTGCCCTACATAGATGAAAACAAAATGGCTATTTAAAAATTTGAATCTATTTAAATCCAGACTGCAATAAGAATTTTGTAAAGACTATCTGCATTTTCCAAAGTTTAGCTTTTATAGCAGTTATCATATGACATCTAGATTACAGAATATTCTCCATCATGCATTAGGATTTCTTCATTTGTCCCAAAAATCATGGTTACTTCTGGGTAAAATGTTAGAATTATTTTTTTTAAACAAGTCAGTAAAATTCAAAAATGAAGAAAAAAATAGTAATAATTTTAGTCTTTTTTTAATCACTTCACTTTTACTTCTGAGTAATTTTTACAAATATTTATTCAAAATAGACAAATCATAAACCATAAAGTTCTCAGATATTTATTTCAATTAATTTTAAATTGACTTCTAAATAAATAATTTATTATTTAATAAATATTCTAGTAAACTAAACCAATTACATAGGCGTACACCCGCACACAAATTATAAAAACTGTTTATTCTACATTCTATATTTCTATTTTTGAATTATTTGTTTTATATATTATGAGCACTTATTTTGATTCATACACTTTGACAACTTTATTTATTAATAATAATAGCAGTGAAATATCAGCATACATATTTTGTCTACAGCACATTTCATTTGCTTCAGGAGATTCAATATATGCTTTGTGACACAGGGAAGGAGAAACACAAGAGCATTTGATATACTACTGTAGATGTCTAGAGAAGTTAGACAACTGATGTTGAACAATTATAGGAAATGTGAAACCACAATAGAAAAAATGCTGAAAATATTCAAAGAAAACAAAATGCCAACAATACATGCTGCCACTTTCAGTATATATGCCTTATGGTGTACCAGATGCACATTTATCTTAGGAAACAATCCAAGAAGACATCCTAACACATATATTAACAAGCTCAAAAAACTTAAAGAGAGAGGCAATCTTCTTGCACCACCAGACATTTTTGCTGCTTCTTTAAAATAAGATCAGCATTATAAAAACATAACCTCAGATAAAATGGAAAGTCAGAATAGACCAACAATAAGAACTGAAATATGAAAACTATAACAATTACTAAAGACTCGGTTAAAAAAGGGGGGTTTCTATCTGTATTTAATGATGAATCCTAGTATATTATGTTTGATACAATGTACAACTTGATATGATGTAATCAATTTTTGCCTAATAAAGTTTGCTTTGAAACACATATTTTCTTTATACAAACATAGAAATCCATAAAAAAAAACTGCTTGGAAAGCCATTCAAAATGCTTTATAAAATTATATATTTCCCATAAACATTACAATGAGCAACTTTTTTAATATTATAATAATTATATTTTATACTCCACAATTAATGACAACGAATAAGTTTGCTTGATTATAAAAGATTTAAGCCAATAAAATTTTAGAGTTTTAAAATTATAATAGCCAATTTACTGTGATATTGTAATGTTACAGTTATTGCTGTAGTTATTAAAATTTTTTGTGATCTGTATAAAGCAAAAAATAATAACAATACAAAAATAATTTAAATATAAATAAAAATTTATAATTTTAAAAATTGATTTAACTTTTTTTTTTAAATAAAAAAGTTTAAAACGAACATTTTTGAATTTTCTCAGACACTATTGTCTATTGGTTATATATTAATATATGAGATTCTTTCAGCAGTTTTAAAAATATTTATTTGTTGGTAACAAATGTTATATAATTTATCATAATATTTAAATAAATGTTTTGGGCATTTATATAGAAAAGATAGTATTTATAATTTAAACTTGTTTTATTAATGCTTAGCATGCTTTCGATATGTAAAATATTATGTTCATAGCAATCTAATTTCTTTAGTGTTCTCAACTTTTATGTACAATTAGCAATTAATTAAATATTCAAAAGGATTTAAATCTATTTGAATAGCTCATTTCTTCAAAAGGAAAATAATTGTATCTTTTCTGTTTATTGAAAATTGGCCTTTTCCTATTCCCAGGCTTCCTTAATTTTTCATTTTTTGTCCTCTCTCTCAATGCACACAATTCCAGTCTTTGATAAATCAAATTTATGACCAGATTTCTGTTTATAGTCTATGAATATTGAGGAATGTCTATTACTCTTAAATGCTCTATTGTATAGGTATTTATGCTGGGCTAATCTAATTGAAAGATTACCTCTTGATTCACCATAATATACAAAATTACATGAAGGTTGGGCACATTCAAATTTGTAGACAATTTGATATGCTGATTCAACAGGGAGTTCATTCTTTAAATCATTAAGCAGTTTATGTAGTGAAGGGGGAATGCTCATGTTACATTTTCTGCACATATTCTTTTTAATTTTTGTGATACTTTCAAAATATATGGAAGGCAAAATTCTCCATGCAATAGTATCATCCAATGTAACCAGAGTAATCAATGGATGCAAGAAAGTTTGTGCACTACTGTATAGAGAGCTTTGCTTCTGTTTTAACAGCTTTTGTAAGCATAGGAAATGGTGATTGTGTAATGTATAGAAGGCAAATCCATTTTTTAGTCTCTATTTGTTGAGACTGTGGGTTTTTTTTTATTTTAAAATCTATTAATGATATTAAATCTTTTATTATGATTGTATCCTAACTTTAGTAAGTTTTTGATATATGTATCTATGTTGCTCTTTCTACCTATCTCGGATTTACACAATTTATAATTTCTATGTAAAAAAAACCTTTCAGACTGGAAAGTTTATGTGACATTGGTGTTAAAGACTTTGGGTGGATTGCTCTTCTTATATTTATTACTTCTTCCTGTTATTTAATATTATATAAGTGCCATATTTATATACATCTAAACAAATTATCATCTTTTTTGCTCAGTATTCAAGTATTAAAAGCAAACAATATAAAAACACACACCATCACATGACTCTGTTTACACAATACTTTTTCAAGAGAAAATGGTATAAATATATAATTGAATATAAACTTTTTTGTTGTTTAGTTCATTTTTAATGTCTATGATATATATGTGTGGATATAAAACTAAATTTATCAAAGTTTAGTATAGAAGGTCTTTGATAGAAATCAGCTTGATTGCCCATCATTTGGCATACTAACATTAAATAGTTTGAAATGTTAAACTTGATATATATAGAATATTATCTCATTTAAGTCATTTGAATAGCAATGTACATTTTATTTTTCTTATCTTTTCTTCTTCTGTTGCTATTGAATTTATAATAGTATATATAAAATATATACATTATAGAAAAAGTGAATATCTCATACATTTAATTTTATAAAAATTAAACAAATATGAAATATAAATATTAATTACTAACAATAAGTATGAATAAATATTAAATTTAATAATCATTAAACATAAATACACAATACTTTCTGTTTTTATATAAAATATATCAGAATTATATTTTTGTACTTAAAAAATTCTGTAATTAAAGTTTTTATCATTGTTATTTGCTTTTTTATAATACCATTCATGCTAATTTATCTATTTTTGCTTCAGTTTTTTAACTGTTTTTTAATTAGTTTTTTAATAAGTATTCATTTACAGAATATGATAAAATCAAAGGAAATGTATTTAAAATCATTAGTGACTTAAGTCTTTTTTGTAAAGTAAAAAAAATGTATAATTATACATGCCGAAACATTGAAAACAAACCACAGATAAGATTATATATGTCCTAAATTTCATTGACAAAACATTATTTCAATATTTATTTTATCTCAATTTGTTTTGGATAAATAGACAATTTTATAAGTAAGTCATTTTCTAAATTTTAGTTGTTTTGTTTTATTCTGTTTTTGTTTTTATAAAAAATATGAGTCCTTTTTCACTCTACATTTTTTGAATGAATGAAATTATTGTAATCCTTGAAAATACAGATAAAATTGATCAAAGGTGATAATATGTTGACTATTTCCATCATCTATCATTAATTGTTGAATGTATAGAAAATTTTAAATTTATTTAAACTTTTCAAATACAAACAACACTAACACACAAATGGACAACACAGGTTAGTAATTACACCTACAGTTATCCATTTGTGTATTATTAGTAACAAGTTGTTTATATTTGTAAAGTTTAAATAAAGTTTAATTTTTTCTATACATTCAACATTTAATGATAGATAATGGAAATAATCCAACATATTATCACATCTAATATGCCATCATTACAAACTCTCAGAAAAATGATCAAATGTTTCATTAATATTTTTATATTATCATTAATAAAGATAATGCAAATCATTTTTTTCAACATGGCAGAATACATTTTGTATATTGTAATGGATGGAATATGCAAAACAATAAAACTGCATATAATACTTACAAAAAACCCACATATTGGTGCATCAAATATATAATAGAATGTGAGGTGTATAAACACAGTTTCACATTGGGCTTCCAGAAATCTAACAGAATATAAAAGTAAACATATTAAATGGCAATAGATGTGTGCATGCATATATGTATAGTAAAATAACCAAAATATTTTAAGTATATAGTATCCCTACTGAGAAGAATATTGCATCTTCAAGTTCTGCCTACTTTCTAGACAGTGTCACTGAACCACAACACGCACATACTTTTATATTTCTCACAACCAGATTATGGAAGTCAGTGGAAAAATATTTAATTCTATATAGGTTCAAAGTGTTAATTAATCAAATCATACATTTATGAAAGCAATATTAAATCAAGAGCAAAGAGATAGTATCATATTTAGGTAACAAAAATATTAATTATTAGAAAAGTTTACAATATATTTTAATAAAACACATGTATGTTTGATTGATATCAATTAATAAATAACAGGATTAAGATTTTAAAAATATTATTTTACCAGTATATATCTGTGTATTTTAGGAATATTAAATGCATTTAACTATTCAAAATTATTTAATAAATGAAATTAACAGATATTTGAGAAAAAAATAAAAAGTTAGGACATTTTAAAATGCTTTTCTTTACTTCTCCCAGGCATTCTTTAATATTATTTTAAAAAGTTTTCTCTTTTCTAAAATTCTAGAGATTTTTTTATTATCTTTCTTTTAATTGGACACTTTCCTTGGTTAATTTTTTTTTTTTATGAAGATAGCAATGAAGTTGATTTCTAATACAATATATATGGTTTATTCCAATTTACTGTCGATAGTGTAGGTAAATATTTTGAGTTTTGAAGGGTTTTTTTTTTTTGTCAATTTTTTCTATGTTTAAAATGTAGATTCCATCTTAACAGCTTTTTTAAAAAAATTAGCTTCAAGTTAAAGTAGGTTTCCTGATGGTTTTTATGAAATCACTTAACAGAATAGTCCCTGCCGATGCTATGACACATGGGGAAAAAAAGAATAGTGAATAGATGATTTTAAATGTTTTAGCCACTAATCTTTATGAGAGATATTACTCATTAGCCTAATACGCTATAAAATACAAACTACAAATTGATCAAAGTTTTGATAAGAATTCTCCTAAAACAACTAACTTTTAAAAAACTCTTTCTCAGGAACAATTATCTTTTCAATCATCAGTGAGAAGAGCATTATGGGTTTGTTACAAAAAACAACAGACATGATGCTTTCTGTAATTACTTGAAATTAACAAATTTTGGTATATAAATAAATAAATCTTAATCCTAAGTTTTTAATTAATAATAGTAAAAACATGTTTTGTTGTTGGCAACAACATAAATAAAATTTACTTCCATTTTGAAAATTCAAGAAAAAATGTTATTTATTTTTCGCATTTTTTATTATAAATAAAATGTACTTCTTTCTCTTTCACTTTTTTTAGTTAACATTAAAAAAAATCATTACAATTTTAATCACTCTCATAATTTTTTTTAAGATTATAATCATTAATTGAAATGTGTTTAATGTATTGTGTAAACATAAACATCTTGAAAGCCAGATGGATGTATTAAATAATATTTTTATTTATAGTGAGTTATCTATTTCAATTTTATTTTAAATTAATTAATTTTAATTTGTATACTCTCATGTATGTCTATCAGTTCTCAATCCCTAGAGATAAAATAATTTAAACTGCCATTATTAGTAAACAATATTATGGACTACAGACCAAGCCATAGTATATATACTCATTGAAATTTATGATGCAATACTAATTTTGAGATTTTTAAATAAATTTCACTAAGATAATAATACCATGGCAAATTTTTACTAGTGTTCATCAAGGATTATCATTTGTCATAGTCCCCTATCATCTGTTTTTTTTTAACTTTCCTTTAGTCAGAGCCTATAATACTTATACATACACACATGTGTGTAATTAATGTGTTTACTGTAATTTAAAATTATATTAATATAAAAATGTAGAATCAGTAAAATCATTTTTTCAGTAGTTTTCTCACAAGCAAATGAAATAGAGCAATAAATCTCAATATTTGTCAGAATTCACAATGTAGAACTAAGAAAGAAGCCACATTTACTTATATATACATATGAGATAAAGTGAAAAATATATATTATTTGTGCATTGCAATGTAAAAACAACAATAGAAATAATAATAAAACTATTAATCTAATGAATAAGGAAAATAAAATTGAGATAAAATAATCGTAGCTACACAGACGTATATATTAATTCGAAGGAGGTTGTCTCCACAACAGATTGAAATTGTTGATATTGTTTAAGTGTTCACTGATTTCATATGTATATATAATTATGTCTTAGTAAAATGTTATTTTAATTTTTTTTTAAACATTTATATCTATATATATATATATAAAAGTAGATTTAACAGTAAGTGGTGTTCAAATAACTGATAAATATAGATAAATTTCCCAGTAAACTGAAACATTCTTTAATAAAATAGTTTGAGCTAAAATATGATAACTTTTCAATCCCATAAAAGTCTGAGACTTTTGTTTTATAAAAATCTTTATATAAGATCTTAGAAGATTTTCTCAAAAATATAATAATCAAGAGAAGTGAAAGAGATAAAAATTAAGTTTTTAGACATATAAGTATATAACTATTCTTTTAGTTAACCTAGATAGCATGCTCTTTTTACTCAGTTTATTTTTGGATCAAAAAAATTCAACATATATACAATATGTTATTTTAGAAGGTGAGAAAATATGTTCCAGAACAATCTTAGTTCAATGAACATTGACACATTTATCATTAAGGAAAGACATGAATGAAATGTGAAACAACTATCATTGCTGGTAAAGAGGTGTCATATATTTGTAATTTTGGACTTGTGATTCCTCATTCCCAATTTTAAAAATTATTTATTACATGATTTTTATACATTTATGTTTGTATTCTTTGAATTTATGTATCCATTCTCATGCATATAATGTCAATTATGTTTGTTTCTTAGGGCCGAATGATTGTTTTAGATTTAAGTGCTGATGTTGTTCCCCAATATCAACGATTTGAATCTTTTTATGGGCAACCATTTATTTGGTGCATGCTTCAAAATTATGGAGGTGTTCAAGGATTGTATGGAACTATTGAAAGCATTAATAATGTAAGTTATCTTTATCTTGTGATATCAAAATTATTTTTAATTTCTGTTTAAGAAATGATTTTATGACTTATAATATAAAATAATATGTCTGTTGTAATCACTGTTATTTTTAGATAACAATAATTATAATAATGACATAAAATATCATTAATATGATAATTATAATAATATTGTCAATAATAAAACTATACCAATAATGATTGCCATTAATATAGGAGCCCTTTACCAGTAGAAATTAAGATAATAAATTACTTTTGACAATAAAATACTTATACATGTAACACAGTATTTATATTATAATTTGTAAATTATGCAGTAATAAAGTAATAAACCCATAAGCTAAAGTTTTCCTGAATCAAATCTTATCTTTGTAATTTTCAGTATTCAGACTCATTTAACTTCCTAAGGTATGAACCATTTGACTATTTATTGTTGTATGAATTGCTTATAAATAGATAAATCATGGCCCTTATTCCCAGGAGATTGTAAAATCACCAGCCAAGGCAGCAGTTGGTAACCAAAGGTGGAGGGTGCTAAAAATCCCCTGATTGTAGACCCAGGCTGACATTTAATGATGACTTTTTATTTAGGTACTTAAAACTGCAGATCACTTTCAAGTGAAGAGAGATTGCAAGAATTGTAAGAAGAGCTGTCTTATATTAAATGGGACATTATTGAACTTTGTGAAGTTAGAAGAAAAGGTCAAGAGACAATTGATTTAAAAAGTGAACACATATTGTATTACAAAGGCACAAATATTGGAACTACAAATGGAGTAGGATTCATTATAAATAAAAAGTTGAAGAACAATATTGTGGAGATTGTTGGTGTATTAGAAAGAATGTCAAGTCTAGTTATTTAACTCAATAGCAGATAACAAATGCAGATAATTCAGGTCTATGCCCCAACAAGTTCTCATAGTGATGAAGTAGTAGAAGAATTTTATATTGATGCACAAAAGGCTTTTGATCAGACTAAACAACATTTTAAAATTGTTATGGGAGACTTTAATGCTAGAATTGGTAAACATGCAATATTATAAATTTGAAGCATTAAACATTATATGGTGTATTCAGAGCATTCATAAATCATAGTACTCTAAAATAATAATGTTTCAAGTCTCACAGAATCAATATTAATTGAGTCAATTTAAAATCGAGGTTGATTATATTCTTTGCCATAGAAAGGAAATTACTTTCATATGATATGTTGATTTTCAAAACTATAATAGCAACTCATTTGACATGGACTATATATTTTAAAGACAACTTTGACTTAATTATATTCATGTTTTAATAATTTATAAAACACTATAACGAGGAAAAATAGATGTGTAGTTGCATTTTAAAAAATGTAATGGCCTAAGCTATTTGAAGCTATTTTCAAAAATGCTGTAAGTTGTGGAAAAATTGCAAATAGTTAAAACTGATTTTTACCTACAAAATATGATGTGACACTTTCTGTGCATACACTTAGCATATAATTTCAGAAACTGTGATATGGATATAAATAGTACTGCTATTTTATATCCATTTATTATTCAAGTTTGTAATTGATGGTTCTGGGGATTAGTGAAAGAGAACTGCTCTCAAAAAAAGTATTTATATAAAAACTTTTTAATGGAATTTTAGATTAAGATAGAAGCAAATGGATAAAATATGTATCAAAATGTTTGCAAGTGATTATAGGCCTGAATATGGGTGCTGGCCAACTAACACATGAGACAATTTTAAAAAAACTTTCCAAAATAATAAAATAATTAGGAGCTGTTATTGATTCCTAATTTTTTAGGCTTTGTCTTTGATTCTATTTTTTTAAAGTTAGAATAATCACATTTACTTTAAAACAACTGCTCAAGATGATGATGTAAGATAATCACAAAAATTAAGCTGAAACAATCATGTGATACTTAGCATAATATTGTCAAAATCTTTTGGAGGATTATTTTTGTTATGTTGCTATTACGTGTGATAATTTTATTATTTTCTTTAGTATTATTGTTATTAGTATCAGCATAACATATAATATTTGTAGTAAATATCTATCCACTAAGGTATAAGAATTTAAAGCTAATGCATAATTCACTAATATATTTTCAATCTATTAAAATATTTCTAGACTTATGAAGAGCTCATTTATAAAATATCGTAAATTCAAAACTAAACAAAAGACTAATTATATGCTTAACTAAGTACAAAAATAATTTGCAAAGTATTTAAACATGTAATAGAAATATTAAATATTAATTTCTCAAATTGAAAAATAATTATAAAGTAAATCATTCGGTAATAAAAGAAAAGTGATCAGTTTTTAATTTTTAATATTGGAATTTTAATTTAAATAAATGAGTAAATCAAAGACAAAAGAGAAATAATATAAAAGCAGTAATTAATTTTAATAAATTGATATTATAATAATTAATAGATAATGAAATTAATTCGTTGCAACTATAAACTATATTAATATTTGCAATCTTAATAGAATCAAGCATCGCACAATTAAAAAGATTTTTTAAAAAAACTCACAATAAAACCCAATATATATTAAACAGTAATTTATTTGCTAGTTAGTTAATAAATGTGGATTTATTTATATTCATAATTCTTTCAAAAGATATGTGATATTTATTATTATTTATACAGTGATTGCTAATATTTTTGAATTTGAGGTACACTTTTGTTCCATTTTTTTTTTAAAAGATCATTGTTTACTATATATAATCAAATGATTTGTTGAATAAAAGGAAATTCATTAAAAATTTGACACCAAAAATGATAAAGTTGGCTCTGTGATCTATATCTATTCGGTTCCAGAGTCCACTACCACCATTGCATTAATTGTACATGACCTTAGTTTATTAATGGATTGTTAATATTCTGGTGGAATAGTGTTAATAATAGTGTTAGAATAATTTGTAGATATGTTGCATTTTCTGAATTTGAATTGCCCATGCATTAGTATATGTACTTCAACCAAATAATACATCATGGTGTTGATTGTTTGACACTGAAAAGTATGTTACTGTCCACATAAAAAATACAGAGACTCTCCCTGACAGGTGATAATAAAAACAAAAGAGAAAAAATCAATTCAGTCTGGACAATTTTACTTTATCCATTTTATCATATTTTCCCACAATTTTACTAGAAAAAAAATTCCCTCTACAATACTAGTAGAATGCAAACTCAGGAGTCATTTTATTTTTTCTGGTGTTTAAATACTGTATGACTCCCACATGACTAATCTTTTAATTATAGCATTTCTGGTGCCTGGATGTTACATTACTTTCTGAGTTGTGAACTATTCAATCACTATTGATAAATTTAATCACAAATAAATTTATAAATTGTTAAATTATCAGTGCACATTATGCATTTAAAGAATATGATTACATCAGTAGCCTCTAAGGAGCAAAAATTACACAAATAAATGAAGTATTAAGAACCCATAGCACTCAAACAAATTTTCAAGAGGCTTGAGCTAAAATTTAAAATAGAGATACAATCATGGAAAGGGGAGATTTTTATAATTCCACCAGTAAATCATGCAGTTAAATAAATAAATTATTACCACTATCATTAGCTAGCAAATTAAGTAAGATATTAAGAGTTATGCATTTGAATAAATCAATTAAAAATTAAATTTCAGTTGCTAAAATTTTTAATAAAAATAGTTAGAACAGAATTTTTTGACCTGTGTTCCAAGATTATTGTCTTTATTAGAAGAACTCAGTAATTACTCTTAATGAATATCAAATAATAGGAAAGATTGGGGAAAAAATGGTTTCACATAATATGTAAGTAAGATGTCTATTAGTACATAATTTAAGTTGATGGCATTCTCTATTTTTTTCTCAGATTTTCACATTATTGTAGCTCCAATAACTTAATTATTATACTTCTTTATAAACTTTAATATATATATATATAGCAAGTTTTTAACTTGTTTTTTGTTTTTCATATATATAATGTATATATATATATATATATATATATATATATATATATATATATATATATATATATATATATATATATATATATCACTTCTTAGTTTTATTGCAACAATATCAACTTTAGCATTTCCCAATCACTTGCCGCAAAATTATTTTACACAGTAAAATTTCATATAAAAGTATATCTTAATGCAAATAAATTGTGTTAAGGAAATAATAAGCAGTGGCAAATAGCCACTGGTGATAATTGAATGTTATTGTTTGATCATAAATACCTTATTACCTAGTTGCCTTAGTTTGGCTTTGGACAAAAAATTTAATATTCTATCACTTACTCAATTAAGATTACAACAATATCTAATTTACATTTTTCAATTGCTTAAAATGAACTCAAAACCTAAAGGTTCTTGTACTGAAATAAAAACTAATTGAAAATGATGTTCTAATCATCGTTATTTTAATTTTCCTCTATTTTTTTTATTAAATCAAAAATCAATAATATGAATATTAAAACATCAGGTATTTTGTTCTAATATTTCAGTCATTTTTATTATCTTTTGCAAGGATTTTAACAGTATAAAATAAAAAATATGGTAATGGCTTTATTGCTCAGGAGTTTATAAAAAATTTGAGTGTCAGAACTGTAATAAGAAGTTCGAGTGTTAGATCTGTGAGCACCAGGATCGATCCTGGGATCTCCCAATATCAAGTCAGGTACTCACCAATTGTGCCAAACTATAAAATTTTAATACCAAGTGTACTATATGTCTTTACGAATGTTTTAAATTGTTTAAAATTTGGAAAAGATCTTATAAACAATTCATAATGTTAATTTTTGATTCAAAAAGAAATAAATGATTTTTTTTTTAAATTTCGAATGGAACGTTATTTTTAATTATATGAACTGAATCAAGTTTAGTAATAATAAAAAAGTGTATAGTAACCAAGATTTTTTTTAAATATAAACTTTAATATTGGAACTCAAACCTGTTTTCTTCTAGTTTCAAACAGCATATGAATCCAAGAAGATGGTCATTCAATTATTATAATGTTACTCTGAGCTTCATCATTTTTTTTACTTCTAAGCAGTTTGTGTGTATAAATACTATTTTGTTACCCATCTTTTTGCGAACCTATTCAGGTAGTTATTTTCTGAGAATCAATAAATTGCTGTAATAAATTCATAATTCATTATTTTGCAGTGATCCTCCTCAATCTTCTAGTGTTTCCCAAGATAGCATATTACCTCCCCATCATTCTACCTACACACTCCTTCATATCCAAAATCAATGCCATTTGCACCTGTTTTCTCTGGGGCAGAAAGGTGGTGGGCATCAGCCTAAAAAGAACTTGGTTTTCCTAAAAACCTCAATGGTCTGGTCCTGCACTCCATCGATACTCTTCTGATCCAGAGAACTCACAATATTATACTCTCTCTCATAAGCCACTTTCCTGCCAATCTTGTGCATATCATCATCACTCCCATTGAAACTACTCCCAATGACAGGCCCATGTCATGGACCTCTCTCATTACCAACATCCTACAAAAAGGCTGGCTTTGCTATACTTTCTATCTGTGGCAAATTAAAGTACTGGGAGGTTTTCAATCAGACCATAGACTCCTTCATTGTCTCCCCTACCTCCTTCAAACTTATCAATGCTCAATTAATCTGCAAATTCAAAATATGGTCTCTTAAGGCAAAATTCCTTGATTTCCTCCTCAAAATCAACCTTCATTCCCTTCCCACCAATTAATTTTTGATCAACTGTAGGGGTTTCACCAAGATTTCTCCCCTATGCCAGATCTATAAAACTGACAATGAAACCCTTCAGCACTTTCTACTCGAATGTTCCTTTTTGCTTGGAGTGAGACATTTCATTAATCATTAACTCCTGCCTTTCTTTGCACAGGATCACCAGCTTCAATCTCTGAAAATCCATCAAAACAGGGGTCTTTGTAACTATCAGACTATTAATTTTCCTCATCTATGCACTCTGGCTGCTCCGATGTGTTATTATTTTTGACCAGAGAGTACACTCAGCAAATCAAAAACTATTGGACCTAACTCGCTCTCTCAAAACCAGAGATACTAAACTAGCCCCACCTCCACTCCTCACAGACACCTGGTCAATCCTCCAACTTTCATACTCTTAGCCTGTGTTACAGTACTCATCCAATTAAATGTTTGTGACCCATGCAATCCTTGCTCAATGAGGACAGGCATCTCGGACTTGCAACCAAAGACTTTTTTTGGCCTGGACTACATACCTTTTCCACATCCCTTTCCCTTCTCATATGTATTCTTCCTCTTTTCACCATGCTGTTTTTGAATTTCATTTTATCATATAATCACTTCTTTGTAAACCTTTTTCAACTGTATCTGTTTTTTTTATGAATAAACTTTCATCACTGAAAAAGAAAAACATTAAATATTTCTTATAAGATGCTTTTGTTTTTTATTTAATATATATTTGTATAGTTTAAAACTATAAAATTGCTGCCTTTCATTATCTCACTACTTTAATTTGTTTTATGGCTGTTTTATATTCTTTATTTTTATTAGAAGTTTTAAAACTACATTTTTTCAGGTGCCATACAGTTCAGAATTAGACAAAATATTTTTATAAATTTATTAGTAGCTCCTCATCACACGTTATATGAGCTTATAGCCAAACTAATTAACCATCCGTCACTAATTGCAAACAGCTATCTAACCACTATTAATTAAAGAATAAAGATTCTAGACTAACTGGATTGATCTAATGAGTGTATATATAGTAACTATAAAACAAACAAAAAATGATTGTTATATAATGTGGCTTTCATTACTAGCTGACTGAATATAAATCCTGGATTACCATCAGATTTTTGTCACCACAGAATAATTTAAATATTTTTTTTTTGCTACATTGTTTAAATTTTGTTCCACGTTAATTATTTTTTTTTCCTTTTCTGGTGGCTAACATATTATTAATTGTCAAGCATTGGTGGTCGAGATGTCAGCGCAGCAGCCTTACAAGCAGTTGTCCCTGGTTAGCGGGTTTGCTTCTCGGCCGATACTATGATGCATGAAAAAAAAAAACATATTAGTTTCTAAATTTAAAAAGAAAAAACCACACATAATTATTTCATGGTAACACTTATATTTTTTAATCCGTAAAGTCTCTAACAAAGTATTGTATTTAGATTTTTTTTAAACTATATAATTTAAAAATAATCAATATTTTATACCTATTAAAATCAAATTTTATATCGTTTAAAAGTGATCATAAATATCATGAATATATATTAGTATAATGTATAAATAGTCAAATATTAACAGAGTTAAAATTATAAATGTGTGCGCACATTTATATATACACCATTAAAAAATAGTTATACTGTATATATTGTTATTAAAAAAAAGCTAGTTAGTTAGAATCATTATTTAGAAAGTTTAACCTCATTTTTTAAAGAAATAAATTACCCATCATATGGTGTCTGAAAACTGTCAGAGTTGAAGATTATCAGTCACAGAATATTTGATGGCGTCCATAAATTTTTTAAAAGCTAAAAATGATCCGTTATTTAAATAATAAAACAATATATTGTTTTGTTGGTTTTTCCCCCTTTTAAATTATAAATTTAAAAAAATTTTTCACTTCACTGTGTTTGTCAAAAGTAATTATTATTATGTTTTCAAAAAGTATTAATATTTTTAAACTTCAGAAAATGCACATATTGTATTTATAATTTATGGTGAAAATATACTAAATATTATTATTTGGAGTTCTAAAGTTTTGGAACAATATTTTGATAATTATTATATTGAACTAGTATTTAGAATTAATTATTGAATGTTCTTTAAAAACATTCAAACTTTAAACTTTTGAAATACATTAAGCGTTATAAGTATATAAGTTAGTGTATAACACAGTGTTTTGAATGTTAATTGTTAACCTGACCAATGATATTAATTGTAAATCTAAAGTACCTAGGTTTGATTACCATGTTAATATTATCACTGGCCAGACCAGAAACACTTGAGAAAGAGAAGATAATATCATTCGAAACATTATGCTATGCACTAACGTATGCATTTGTTACTAACAGTTGAATGTATTTGAAAAGTTTAAATAAAAATCCAAATTTTTCTACAGATATTTATTTAGCTTTAGATGATGAAAATAGTTTAACATATAACTACAAGTAAAAGACAACAATATCTTAGTACTTTAGTTCTGCTTATTAAAAGAAATAAAAAATATATTTTTATTACAATGAGTAGTGACCTAGTTTGTAAACTCACTGAGTTCAAAATTATAGATTTGATTTAGGATGAAGAGTAATTCCTTTTTTATTTTGTCATTCTCATTCTGAAATTACTGTTCTTAATGTTCTAATTTTACTCATTAAATATATATATATATATTGTGCATAATGTTGATATTGGCAACTTTTTTTGTATTTGTGTGAAAGGGGAAGTCTAAAAAAAGCAGTAGTACACCTACTTATTATGCCTATAACTTGAGTTTGAATCAAACTATATAAATATGAAAATTTTTCAACAGACTCAGATTTTTTGGGGGTGTGCAGGTCATAGCCAATCCAGATAAACCCCCAATATAAGTTGAGTAATGAACATGTCTAATTATCTATAATTAAACAATAATGGGAAATGCTTGAATTCTTATCATCTAGCAGTTGGCAAGTCTAATGGGTATTTTCTTTATCTTTAATGTTTTTCTATGGTAATAAGGTTTTTGCTTTTGTAATGGCTATTTAAACACCATTTTACCATTAGCCTATATGTGATATAAATAATATGATTTGCTCAATTTTATTATAACCTCATAATTTAATTTAAAGGAATACTTTATGATATCTTTAAGATTTCTGTAATCATAATAAAAATATGACACCTAAATGTTACTCATAGTTGTTATTATTTTTATAACTGTGATCATATGACCAAAATTAATTTTTACTCTCTGAAATACTCTACACCAGAGATGGCCAACATTGTACAGTTCATGTATCAATTTTTTTTTCACACAGATATGAATTCAAATGCACCACAACAATTTTTGTAATATTATTTTTTTTGTATAAAATAAACTTACATAAATAAATATTTTTTAAATATAATAATGTACTATAGAAAAAAATTCAAGTTTGAGTATTATTTACTCTAATAGGACTTCTGAATCTGTTTTCTTTTCACCCTTGAAGTTAATGAAAGCAGAAAGCAATTTTAATTTTGAAAAAGGCAATCATGCCCTCAAATTATCTTTTATCAAATTATTGATAAAAAATATTCATAAAGAAAAAAACTGATAACCTTACAAAGAACAAAGCATAACTCATCATTGTAAGAACATCAATTATAAAATTAAAATTAAAAATTATTACAGATTCCTACTGGATCAAAACTTTCGAAATTAGACAAATGTAAAATATTTATTTACAGATTGAAAATAAAACAACAACAAAAAATTTTTTGTCTTGCTTTTTTTTTCTGAGTATTAATAAAAATTATTTTTTTGATTATGGCATTATTTTACAAGATTTGAGCTTATTTTTTATTTTTATAATATTCCAATGTGCCACAATTAGTTACACAGTATTTCATACTTGGCGCATGTACCATAATTGGTCACCATTGCCCATATATAATTATACCACACTAATTTATGAAATATTTTTTAAATTTTTATTTTTTGTTTTATATTTAATTGAAATTATTAAATTTTATTATGTAAAAATTATAAAAGAAATAAAAAAATTATAATTTTTATAAGTAAGCATATTATAAAACACTCAGAAAGATACCACATGTGAGATGGATGGATGAAATAAGAAAGTGTGCAGGGATGATGTGGAGAAGAGAGACTATAGATCAGAGAAGATGGATTGAACTTGGAGAAACCTTCATCCTGCAGTAGATTGATAATGGTTGACAATGATGATGTTGATTGAATTTTAGTTCAATAATCTTAATAAATACATTGAATAACAATTTTTAAAAAAGTAGAGTACTTATAATTACCAATTTAAAAAATTATTTAAATGGCTTTATTGCTCGAAAGTTCATAGGAAGTTTAAGTTCTGAAGTACGAACAATAGAATCAATCTTAGAACCCACATTTCAAAGTCTGACGCGACCATTTGCAGCAAATAATCATTTTAAATTGTAATAATTATCTATTTACACTTATCTGTTTACTTTTTTAATTTTTCTTAACATAATAATTATTAATAAATTAGAAATGCATCATTTCCCCCCAACTCTTGAACTTCCAGTTGTAATATGTTTTAAGAAGATGAGTGACATATGATTAAGTGTGAAGTTATAGGTATTGATCAACTTTCATTTGAATAACATCCTGAAAATGAAAACGTAATACAGCAAACAATAATATTCTTAGAGTATAATTTTAAAAATATATTTCTTTTATTATTACCAATATAACAAACTTTATCAATTATAAAGTTTTTAAATAAAAGGCATCCGTTTTTTTTAAAATACTATTAGCAAAAAGACATTTTAAATAATACATAATTTATTAAAATATTTGCAATAGGAATACCTGCAAAAATGATCAGTTAAAATAAAACCCAATTCAATAATTTATAGCAATAAAGATTTGTAATTTTTTTAATCTTTCATGTAATTGATTTATACAAAATATTGAGGAGTATATTAATTAATTACTTAATGAAAGTTGCCGTTTTGCTACCATGATAATAATAAAAAAACATAAAATCAAATACATTTAGATAAACAATAATCAGATTTAAAACCAAGACGCAAACATATATAAATTATGGATTACAAATTTCGATATATTTTGAAAAAATAATAAATGATTAAATAAAGTTTATTGTAGCACTTTTTTAATAGTATAGTATTTTTTTAAGTGAAAATGATTTCAAATTTTTACCTTCTAATATAGCATTAAACTGTCAACTTGATTGGACCGCTAATGATTTTCATAATCCAAGTTTTTCTATTTTTTTTTTTCTATTTTTTCTAAATTAAGATTTAATTTCTATGTTACTAGGAAATGCATTATATGCAATGAAAATGCAAATACATGTCAATAAGGGTGACTAAAAAACCCTTAATAAATATTTATTAAAAAGTAACATAAACTAAAGTTATTTTTCATTAGGTTTTTTATTTTTAAAATTATCTTTTAGATGTATATATTAATTCTTATTAAGCGTGATGTCATCACGTAATACTTATATAAGGCTAAAACCTCAGTACATGCATCTTGAGTGCTTAATTTTAGCAAGAGAGACCTCCCCAAATCATAACGCAAGATTCAACTTTATAAAAATAAGAGGGACCCTCTTATCTTTCAACCTATTTTCTTAATTATACAGGCAAATCTAAAGCATTTTGATTTGGGAGCATGAAGCTAATAAATTCTTCACTGATTAAGTCCACTATTTCTGTTTAACCTTAAAATTCGCAAAATCTTTCGATTTACGAGTCAATATTCAGATATTAAATTTAGAAATATTTTGAATCAATTTAAAGTTGTAAATATTAATTTTTATTAAGAGCAATGTCAGCATGTAATACTTATATAAGGCTAAAACCTCCGTATATGTGCCTTGAGTGCTTAATTTTAGCAAGAGAAACCTCTCCAAATCATAATGCAAGATTCGACTTTGATGGATGACTGTATTATTCATTATTTTTAGGAGCAATAATTCACTCTTTTCACACTGTATTAGAACTATCAATATATAAACCTGAATAATTATTGGACTTTAGTTTAGATACTATTGCATTCACACCACTAGAATATAGTTTTTATCAGCAAATAGTTTGAATCAGTGCTTTAATATTAGACCTGCTGTGAAATATCATAACTGTACTTGAGTTTCTAACTTCATGATCTCATGAAATAATGCTTGTATGGGATCTTTGGACAAACTTAATTGATCTATTTCTTTACCATCAAATGGCAACTTATATTTTTATTTAAATAAAAAATGACAAATATGTATTTACATTATAGTGATATCTACATTTATTTCAATCTTAATAATGATTAATCACTGGGGCAGACTGAACTTTTTGGTGTACTCCAAAATGGAAATGAAATCATCTATTTCTTTGTGCATTCTCCTCCACATAAATTCTACCAAATAGAAATTGAGCTGATGCATGGTTTGTTGTTTTTTATTTTGTCATTTTGCTGAACCCCAAAGTTGTTCAATATCCCAGGTATGGACTATCCAGTTTCTGGATCTACAAAGTTATATGTATGGTTGACCCAGAAATGTTCCTACCCAGCAGCTTGCCACTTATTCACTTTGAAGGATTTCAACAATCTGAGTAAATTGTGGAGCCCTCTTTGACATTGTTTTTGATGGCTTGCATGAGAGTTGATGTTGCCCTATAAGGAATTCTGACAATGAAACCTTGATCTGTCTTTGTGTAGACTCTGCCAAACATTCACTATTTTAGGAGTATTCATTCAACCTGATTTTTTCACTTACTGAAAAGCATCAATTTTAATCAATTTGTCAGGCTTCCTGTTTTGCATTTCCCTGCAGACAATAAAGTTAGATGCACAAACTTCATGGAGATACTTGCTCCAGTTTATGATGATATTGTCTGCCATTTCTAACTGTTCTTTGCCACATTCAATGAATATTAATTGTTATGGCCAGCTGTAAATAAATTTTAGTGCAGTGACAAAAATAATTCTGGAATCCTAGAATTACATTTCTTTACAAATGCTCACTTTTTTACAGTCTCAGATGTAACAACTCCATTGCTTATCCAAAGTATGATTGTAAAGGGTCATCACACACTTTTTCAGGAAGCAGGATTTCATAGTTTTGGCAAAAATTAAACTATATCACCCTCATTCACAGATAGTTCCCAAATTTTAATCATTTTCTGATATAGAAAACTACCTAGAAAAAAATCTTCTTGGTACTAATTATAGATTGACAGTCAATAAGCACTTAAATAAGATGGTGACATGTACACTTAACATTGATTAGTCATGGCAGCATTCTTGCATGACACCACAGCCTAATTTAACATGTAAAATTAGCAGGAAAAGCAATTTTTTCAGTAAAAAAGTTTATCTGAATCAAAAACTTATGAAATATTCAGGTAAAAAAATATTTATTTTCCTTTTTAGAAGATTGTAAATATGTTTAATTCAGAGCTAATTTACAGATTTGATTCTGAGATTGAGTTTTCAACCACAGCAGGTCTAATACTAAAGTACCTTTGAATTTAATGCAATTATACTAATATTAAAGCGCTAGAGTAGAATAGGAAAGCAAAGTACTGCTCTTAAAATATATGTCAAATTAATGTTTTGTTAGTATTATTCATTATTATTACAACCTCTTATTAAAATATGATTAATAACACATTAATGTCTTGCTGTGAGCTCAAATAAATCAATTGGATCAGAAGATTGAATGGTAATTGATTCTAATTATTTAATAGCTATTTACTTTATAGATGGAATCTAATTATGCTATATACATTAATTAATACAATAGATAAAATTTATAAAATAGAAATTGATCAAATTTCATCTTTGCCCTTGTTCATATGTGTATATTTACCTATTGATTGTAATAAATAAAAACTATATAACTGATAATGTGTATTAATATCTTTCATATATATCAACATTAAAAAACCCATAACCACCTATATATATATATATATATTTGGTGAGTTTATATAAAAATCAGAATTAAATTGAATTCTTACTGTCCTGAAATATATTTGTATAAGTGCTTATTTATAATAAGATTGATGTATTTATTGTAATATGTAGCATATATATTATAACATCATTTAGACTCTATACTGGCATAACTAACTTTTTTTTATAAAGAAGACTTTTTAATATGATGATATTAAATGGTAGTTGAAGAGAAAGTGTTCCGAAACTAAAAACATTAGTTGATTTTTTTTTAAAAAAAAATATTAGCAATTGCGTAATATTTAATGAATATTAGTTTTATGTTTACTTTGGATAAAATATTATATATATATTTGTTATGCATCTTTAATTATATATGGCTTATTAAATTTTGTAATGTAATTTCTAATATTCATAGAATAAATTGAGTTAATAGAGTAGCAGGCAATGTCAAATTACAACCGATAATACTACTTTGTCTTATACTTGCCTTCAAACAGAGAATTTAATACACACACGCAGAAAAATATATATCAAGAAACATTACATCCCGAAATCTACAGATTTGAAATAAGTTCACTATTAAAATAAGTTCACTATTTATAAAATTAATGAATTTATTTTATATTGCGTAAACTCACGTACATGCAAATAAATATATTTGTTTAGGGTCCTTTTGCAGCAAGGCAGTTTGTTAACAGCACAATGATAGGAACTGGTTTAACAATGGAAGGAATCAATCAAAATGAAATTATGTATGAATTAATGAATGAAATGGCTTGGAGGACGTCTCCTGTTAATTTGAAACAGTGGTACGTATAAGTCTTTTTTTGTTTGTTTAAAAAATATTAAATGTAAATAATAATATTAGTAACATCATTATTATATCTATTTTTAGAAATGAGAGAGAAAGAGAAATCCTGAAAATTATTTTTTTTATATATATTATTATATAATCAGTTCGTTGTGAGATCAAATGATGTTTGAATTCAAATAATTGAGCACACCAAACTGAATTTTTTCTTTCTTATAAGATAACTAAATATTTTTGGGTAAATTCCCAGCTGAGAAAGGTTAAAAATTCATCCAAAGTCTTTGGATTTTAAGCCATCTCTTATAATTGGACTAAAATGCTTACAGCATATATTTTATATAGTGTACAGCAGTGGTGGAGTGATGGTCTGGACAGCTAAAGAGTTTAAATTTTAATTGTCTCTCATCCAATGCTCAAACAACACACGACCTCCTCAATGTTGTATCACTCGGTTATACTTCGATATATATATATATGCGTGTGTGTAAGAGATATTTAGAAATCAGATTTAGTGCTCTAAAAATTATACTACTATTAAATAATAGTATTAATGGTAGATTATTATTGCTCTAGATAGCATATATCTGTATACACAGGGGCAAAGAATAATGCGACTAGGCCTATTAAGTGTTGATCTCAGTTTAAAAGTCTATTTAACTTCTTCTTTTGAAACAACAGCAAAAAAAAAGATATTAACTTTTAAACGAAAATGGTCAAATGGTAAATTCTTTTTTTCCCTAGAAAAATATATATTTTTAAATTTATCAATCTTTTAAAAAATTATGTTTCTAAAATTTTAATAATGCTTTTTATGATTTTGACTACCAAACCCATTTTTAAAAATCACATGACCCCAGAGGTAATTCATTATTCTACTCTATCTCTTTAATCTTGAATAATCAAGGGATGCTGAATATATAATTATTAAGTCTCGATTCAGTGCCATTCTATCCATATTTATAAACTAATTTCTGACTTATTAAATTTCTATCATAATTGCTCTATTCTTACTCTCAAATTAGTTTCTGACTTTTAGTTCAGGAATATAAATAGGATAACACTGGATTCAAATGTAAAAAGTGCTATATTTAGTATCCCATACAATAGGTGACTATGGCATAAATAGTTTTTTAGAATTACTTAAAAATTGGGGTTTGATAAATGTGTTGGAAGAAATGGCCTTCAATTCCCATAATTTTTGAATGCCAATTATCTTTTTTTCTTTCTAACCACTAATAAAATTAGAAATATAAAATCACTCGGTTTACTTTATCACTACTATTTTATTTTATTTTTACCAATAACTAAAGCATCCTGTGCACACAATAAAAAGGCTATCCACACCCACCATTTATTATTAGTGTCATTCTGCCTGTTTATCATTGTAGGTAGAAATATAAAATCATAAACTTTTCAAAAGAAAATTTTTAACCTCCCAGTTTTGTTAGTGATGGCATAACATTATTTTATAAGTCTAAACAATCTTAACACCTTTTGTTGTTAAGAACAATTAAATGCAACTATTGTGCTCAGTATACTGCTTCAGTTCTTGAACATCATATGACCTCCTGAGCCTCAGGAAACCCATAGTTTTTCCAATCAGCAAACTGAACATTACTCTTTTTATGAAGATCCATAAAGATATGTAAATAATATTTAAGACTTGCATGTTTTGGTGCAATGGAAAATGTTAGAATAATTCCAGTTCTACCATTTTAGGTGGTCAACCTTTTTAAGAATTTTTGAATAATAAAGCTATCCAATAATTTTTTTAAAATAAGCTTTGCATACTTTTTAGCAATTTGAAATCCCAATAAGAAAGTTAAAAATATATAAATTTTTAGTAACACTGAGAGGGAGGGTTTTATATTTTATCTAATATTTACATATCATATTTAAAGTACCAATGTGGAATAGCCCAGAAATGTTGATAACTGTTTTTGGAATATATTAATAGTATAATATAATTATTTACCTGCTATTCACCATTGGCACTGAACAAGCTTCCCATGCTTTTTGGGGATATGGGTATGTCTGGTTGGGAACCACTAGTTTGCAGTGAGGAAATAAAAAATCTATTCCTAAAATTTATAAATATCATACATTTGAAAAATCATGTATTTCTATTGAATTTTAACATATTTTCTGAAAATATTTTTTTAGTTGTTTTATATTGCATGAATTCCACTTGGGAATTCTTTAAAAATCATCTTTTTTTAAAATCACCATGAGGGGGGTAATATTACTTTTATCCTTTATATATAATAGAATAGTTTGTAAATGAAATTGTTTGAGGTATTCATTGAATTTAATGAAAATATAAAGAATTAAAATATATTTTTAATTAAAAGCATTTTACAGAAAACAAAAATTAAATGGCTAGTTCTAAATAGAATTAGTGTTCTCTCTCTATTCAATGTTTTGAATTATAAATATATTACTGTATTATCTTTCACAAGTTCCTGTGACCACTTACATTTTTTTTTTTATTATTATTAATAAATATGGTATTGAAAATGATTATTATTTTTTAAATTCTCAGTTCAGATAATAATGATGCGATCCTAGGCTGGTTTTTTTTTTGTTTACATGATATCTAGTTGTTGTTTTTTAGCTTTTTAGGAATTTTTATATTCCCAACACTAAAATCAATTTTATTGCCACAAAAAAAAAAAAAAATGCGAAATTAACTAAAAAGATTCTATTACCAAAAATAAAATAAATTATTTTTTTCTGACATGTTCTATTGACTGCCCTTTGGATTTCAATATCAATTTTTTTATATATTAACTGTAAAAAACATGCCAATAAATGGGCAGATGAAGTTCTTAAACTGAATCACAAGAAATTTTAAAGAACCTACAAAGAGGTCAATGATATATGGAAGATGTAAGAAAATTTACTAGAGTGCTGTGAAAAAAAGAAGCTGTGGATTAGAGGAATTAGATTAAACTTGGGAAATTATCAGTGGCTGAAAATAATGATGATGATTATTTTAAAAATAGTATTGTAGTAAATATTATTATCACATTTAGGTATAAAAGTAATTCTACCTTCAAATTTTAGAATGATGAAGCTTTATGTTAATAAAAAACATACACACACACATTACATTTTCTATTTTGTACTATTTCGTAATTTTTTCCTGTAAAGATAATGATTGTGAAGTGATTGACTCAAAAAATTGATTTCCAGTCAGCTATAAAGCTGGAAAAACTGAATTGAAGTCACAAAATCTCCACCAATCTGATTTTCAGTAGAAAAAATTTATCCTGTAAAATAAATCAGTCACAATAAAAGGACTTACAATCCATTTTTACATGAAAGATTGATATCACTAAATAAATAAGAGTTCATCATTAGAAGTATTATTATTATATTATAAATGAATAATCAAGCATATTCATTTATACTATAAAGCAACATGGGAACAAGCATATATAGAAATAAATTATAAACATATGTTAAACAATGTTTAATTAAAATACACAGAAAATATGATAGACAAATGTTAATAAAATAAATTCTATAAAACAACAGGGCAATTGAAACAGAAGGTGAAGTTGGATTCTGGTAACCAAATACCTGGGGGAAAAAATGGTTCTTCTATTACTGGCTTGCACATCTAGCTAAATCCAAACACTGCAAACCTTTAATCTAAAAGTTATACAAACATCATATCATTAGATTTTTAAAACAAATTTAAACTGTTATGAATATATCAATTATCAGCAGTAATTAATAAAATATAGATTGGTTTTGTATTTATCCACCAGATATAATATCTAGCATCTACAATTTCTTATACTTTTACTGCCATTATTTTGAGAGCTAGGTTCTCATTTTTCTATACAAATAATATCCAGCAAATATTTTTTATTACAAAAATGACTTCAGAAGAACCTCATTTAATTTGGCTTATCTTCTTTTTTACTATATCTTCTTTTAAATTTGTCAATAATATTTTGTTTAAATCACATGTTGTTATTAAATCAGTAATAACTGGAAGGTCGCTATTCTTCCACATGTGCCTTACTATTACTTTCAGACAGCCAATAGCTGTTAAAACAGCGGTCTGAGAAGCGATCAGGCCTAGACACATGACAGAGATTTTTTGACAAGAAAAGAATGATACCACTCTTCTCTTTTACTTAACTTTTATATATATATAAGCCAGTCTTAAGCATCTTGGCTTGAAAGCATGAATATATAAACATATACATTTATTACTCACTGAATTATTAATTTATGATATTACAGCGTGAAATATTAGATTTACTACACCACAATTTTCTAGATGTTAATATAAGTTATCAGCAACGTATGTAAATAATATTTTGTTTAAATCACATGTTGTTATTAAATCAGTAATGACTGGAAGGTTGCTATTCTTCCACATGTGCCTTACTATTACTTTCAGACAGCCAATAGCTGTTAAAACAGCGGTCTGAGAAGCGATCAGGCCTAGACACATGACAGAGATTTTTTGACAAGAAAAGAATGATACCACTCTTCTCTTTTACTTAACTTTTATATATATATAAGCCAGTCTTAAGCATCTTGGCTTGAAAGCATGAATATATAAACATATACATTTATTACTCACTGAGTTATTAATTTATGATATTACAGCGTGAAATATTAGATTTACTACACCACAATTTTCTAGATGTTAATATAAGTTATCAGCAACGTATGTAAATAATATTTTGTTTAAATCACATGTTGTTATTAAATCAGTAATGACTGGAAGGTTGCTATTCTTCCACATGTGCCTTACTATTACTTTCAGACAGCCAATAGCTGTTAAAACAGTGGTCATAAATAATTTTCAAAAATAATATAATCCTCGTCAGGAATCACTTCACAATTATATCATTTCAATTAATTGTTAAACAAAGTAGTTCTTTTAAGTAGCATAATTGTTTTTTTTTTCTTTTTTTCAAAATTTTAATAATGTAGAACATATCAATTTTTGAGATTAATTTACCTTCTAATTGTCATTAAACTTATATATTCTTTTGGCTAAAGAGGCCAGAGTTATTTTGCATAAAAAAGATTTACCATATTTAATTAAAAAAAGAATGTCTTTTTGTTTGGAAGTTTATAAGGAGATCACTGGTTGTGGTCCATGGACTTTAAGTTCCAGAGTCTCTGACTCTACTATTGCATCAAACCATGCACACCATCATTTAATTCATTTTAAATAAGTGAATAAACTTAGAAATGAATTACTTTTATAAAACTAAGTATTTATTTTTATGATTTTAGCTGGGAAAAAACCCATTGAGATAGAGCAACATAGAATGCCATCAAATGTGATAGTGAAAATAATATTCACGTTGACTCATTTATCTTAGAGATACTATTATTATGAATAAATTTACAATATTTATTCAATCCATATCATATAAGTTAGTAATAATTACTAATGATAACAGATGTTTTTTTATGTAAAATAAAAACTTTTTCTGGAAGTATTATAATTTCTTTTCAGTTATTATCCTATTCTGCATCAATTTCTATATATAAATAAAATATTACACCTTACATGAATACTTTTCAATGCACTTTAATATAATGGAATTTATTTCTCCTTACTTACAGTTTCAACTGTCCAGCAGTCATTATCAGAGCTACAATATTCAAATATATATAACCATACAATTAATACTTATAAATGCATAAATACATATATATATATATATGTATTTGAATATTATAGCTTTGATGATGACTGCTGGACAGTTGAAACTATAAGCAAGGATAAATAAATTCTGTTTATATAAATTGCATTAAAAAGTGTTTATGTAAGGTGTATATGATATTTTATTTACAATGAAAACTTCATTAAAAAAGGAAATCTGAGTAGTGGAAAGATGTTATATTGACAAAGTTACTAAGCATATAATAATAATAATAATAATAATAATAATAATAATAATAATAATAATAATAATAATAATAATAATAATAATAATAATAATAATAATAATAATAATAATAATAATAATAATAATAATAATAATAATAATAATAATAATAATAATAATAATAATAATAATAATAATAATAATAATAATACTAATAATAATAATAATAATAATAATAATAATAATAATAATAATAATAATAATAATAATAATGATGATGATGATGATGATGATGATGATGATGATGATGATGATGATGATGATGATGATGATGAAGAAGAATTAATAGCATCAGTAGCTTAACATGATTGTCTCATTTTACTCAAATGTAAGCAAATTAGCTAATATTTAAAATTCTCTTTCTATTTTTTTTTTAATTCAAAATTATTAATTTGAATCTGTAAAGTTGTAAAAGGTAATAATTAAATGCATAAATATATTAGTTTTAGTTTTGAATCCTAAGGTTTCACTAGTTAAATCAAAAGTCAAGAACTGGTATGTATATGTGGATACTATAATATTATGCTATCTTGTGTTTATCACTTACTTCCGCTTACAGAAAATTATTCTAGAATACATGAGAATTCATTTTGGAGTGTTGGTAAACAAATGAGAACACAATAATATCAAATAAGAAATAATCTATAGTCCTACCAATGAATGTATCTAGTTGTGAATTACAAAATTTATATAATAAGTAATAATATTTTAAAAAAATAATTAGCTATATTATCAATAGTTATTTTAATTAAAATAGTTAAATATTTTGACAGCTAATTTTTATGAATTATCATTCATCTTGTCAGTAAATAAAATACAAAAAAAATAAATTAAATGCATTAATAATCATAAATGATTAAATATCATTGATGATAATATAAATTATAATAAAATATAAAATAAATAAAATGTTCAATATAAATGCAAATATAAATGATTGTGTATATTATTGTGGTATAAGAACACAGCAATTAATATATATGCTGTTATACATATATGAATATATAATTTAAATTATGAATATAAATTATGTATTGTTTTAAAAAATAGAAAACTGTTCCAATTTAAACAATAGTTTTTACATTTAATATATATAAATCAGTATTCTTTAAATATGAAATTAATGATATATAATTTTAAAGAATAAATATATAATAAAAATTAAAAGTACGCATAATCTTACACTCTAGTTTATTCAAGTAGATTATTAAATCATTATATTTTTGATTACATTCTAAGCCAACTCAAATGTTTTTTTACAAATATAGCCAAAGGCATCAGAAAGATGTTAATATTTTCTCATAAATTTTATTTGTTTTTAAAAATAAATGTGAATTGATTTAGATCATAATTAAAATATTGTTCATATCTTGTTGGATGATAATTAATAAATATGTAGGGGAAATAAATATAAAAGATTGTAAACAAACTGCACATAAAACATTTTTTATATAAATAAAAAATATTAGATTGGCACATATTTAAAATATTTGGTAGAATATAGAAATATTATTTTATTAGTCATTCGTGTTTTTTTTAAGTCATTTATTTGATAACTGAATTCATGTTTTTTTTTAATATTGAAATTGCAAGAGATTTTAACTTTTCTCAAAAACAAGGTAATTCAATAAATGTTAATATGT